>SJXQ01004896.1:94675-114138 GCA_006408695.1 Aepyceros melampus | reverse complement strand
GGGGTGGGGAGTGAGTGAGAAGATGGGGTTGCGAGTTCATGTACATTCGTGGCTGATTCATGTCAATGTATAGCAAAACGAATACAGTATTGTAAAGCAAAACAAACTAAAAAATAAAAATTAATTAAAATAAAAAAGAATATACAAAAAATAAAAATTAATTAAAATTAAAAAAGAAAGTACTGTATGAAACAAACTCAAATGCACTTACTTATTTTTACTTGATTTAGCAGCAATATTTAATGTGCATTGTGATTCTTTCATTCTTCTAAAATCTAATGAACATGAAACATTTTCCCCAGAGGAGCCCATGGAACTAATTCTCTAACCACATATTCTTCTGGGAAATAATAATTTAATATATCTTAGCATTCTTTAAGAATGCTTATGGCAGAAAGTGAGGAGGAGCTAAAAAGCCTCTTGTTGAAAGTGAAAGAGGAGAGTGGAAAAGTTGGCTTAAAGCTCAACATTCAGAAAACGAAGATCATGGCATCTGGCCCCATCACTTCATGGGAAATAGATGGGGAAACAGTAGAAACAGTGTCAGACTTTGTTTTTTTGGGCTCCAAAATCACTGCAGATGGTGACTGCAGCCATGAAATTAAAAGACACTTACTCCTTGGAAGAAAAGTTATGACCAACCTAGATAGCATATTCAAAAGTAGAGATATTACTTTGCTGACTAAGGTCTGTCTAGTCAAGGCTATGGTTTTTCCTGTGGTCATGTATGGATATGAGAGTTGGACTGTGAAGAAGGCTAAGCACTGAAGAACTGATGCTTTTGAACTGTGGTGTTGGAGAAAACTCTTGAGAGTCCCTTGGACTGCAAGGAGATCCAACCAGTCCATTCTGAGGGAGATCAGCCCTGGGATTTCTTGGGAAGGAATGATGCTAAAACTGAAGCTCCAGTACTTTGGCCACCTCATGCGAAGAGTTGACTCACTGGAAAATACTCTGATGCTGGGAGGGATTGGGGGCAGCAGGAGAAGGGGACGACAGAGGATGAGATGGCTGGACGGCATCACTGACTCCATGGGCGTGGGTCTGGGTGAACTCCGGGAGTTGGTGATGGACAGGGAGGCCTGGCATGCTGCGATTCATGGGGTCGCAAAGAGTCGGACATGACTGAAGTGACTGAACTGAACTGAACTGATACAAACTATTAGATATAAAATAAAATACAAGGGCTTATTGTACAACACAGGGAATATAGCCAATATTTAATAATAACTATAATGGAGTATAACCTTTAAAAATTGTGTAACACTATATCATATGTCTATAGCTTATATAGTGTTATATATCAACTATATACTTCAATAAAAAAATAAAAATAAAATATACTTGGTAAAGAACTATTAGAAAATTTTTAAAAAGATTGTTAAGCCTATTGCTAAAACTTTAGATAAAACTATACAAGTACTACATATTAATTTGAATAAAAAACATGCTAGTAATATATAGATATTACACACAGATATACAGTTTCATTCTTTTTTATTACCAAAGGTATTATTTGTAATTAATCAGCATCTGGACATTAATTTACACTTTAAACATGTGACTAAGAATATTATCAACTTATGTGATTAACAAGGATTGAGGAGGAGGTTTGGTTTGTCAGTGATAATTAATCTTCTAATTGGATGTTCCAAAACATTAAAATGATGATAGTCCAGAAGTGACTCGACTACTAATTTATGCCAGAAGCCATTCAAGTCTAAGGTTTGAATAATTAAGAAAAAGAAGTACATAAACCAGGGTCATCCGAGTCTAAAAATTTCAAAAAATAGGTTGTGACACTAATATTTAATGTGCAAGATAAAGCAGCAAGTGAATTATAATAAAGTTATAGGTGCCATGTTAGTTTTCTATTGTTGCATAAGGAATTGTCACAAATTTTGCAGCTTAAAAATGGCACAGACTGACTTGTCATGGTTTCCATTGGTCAGGGGTCCAGGTAGGAGTTAACTGCATCCTCAACTCAGGCTCTCACCAGGCTGAAATCACAGGGGCAGCTGGAGCTCTGATCACATATGAAGCTCTGGAGTCCTCTTCCAAGCTCACTGCTATTGGCAGAACTCATTTTCTCGCCATTGCAGGACCAAGTTCCCTGCTTTTTTGCTGGCTGTCAGCTGGGATCTGTTCTCAGCTTCTGGTGGCTCTCCACCATTCCCTGCTATTTGGCTGTCTCCATGATATGGCAGTTCTTCAAGGTCAAAAGGAGAATTTGTCCCTTCAGTCAGGTTTGGTGGAGTCGTATATAATGTAACCTAATTGAAGGAGTGACTATCTGGCCATATTCACAGGTCCTGTCCATACTCAAAAAGAGCATCTGTAGACCAAGAAGTGTGGTTACTAAGGGTCATTTTAGAATTCTGCTTACACAGGTGCATGTTAATCATATATGAATTTCCAACATAAGAAACACATTTAATGAATTTTAAAAACCACTCTGTTACAAGGCAAAGATTAGAAAGGAATGTAAGAGATTTATTTAAAGAAGGAGAAAGAGAAGGAGAAATTGTGATGGTACTAAGGGTCATTTTAGAATTCTGCTTACACAGGTGCATGTTAATCATATATGAATTTCCAACATAAGAAACACATTTAATGAATTTTAAAAACCACTCTGTTACAAGGCAAAGATTAGAAAGGAATGTAAGAGATTTATTTAAAGAAGGAGAAAGAGAAGGAGAAATTGTGATGGTTTGCCAACAAAGGTCCATCTAGTCAAAGCTATGGTTTTTCCAGTAGTCATGTATGGATGTGAGAGTTGGACTACAAAGAAAGCTGAGCACCAAAGAATTGATGCTTTTGAACTGTGTGTTGGAGAAGACTCTTGAGGGTCCCTTGGACTACAAGGAGATCTAACCAGTCCATCCTAAAGGAGATCAGTCCTAAGTGTTCATTGGAAGGACTGATGCTGAAGCGAAACTCCAATACTTTGGCCACATGATGTGAAGAGCTAACTCATTTGAAAAGACCCTGATGCTGGGAAAGATTGAAGGCAGGAGGAGAAGGGGATGACAGAAGATGAGATGGTTGGATGGCCTCACTGACTCAGTGGACATGAGTTTGGGTAAACTCCGGGAGTAGTGATGGGCAAGGAAGCCTGGCGTGTTACAGTTCACGGGGTTGCAAAGAGTCAGACACGACTGAGTAACTGAACTGAACTGACTGTTAAAAATACATAGGCAAAATGACATAAATGTAAAATAATAGAAAATTAACATTATAATCCTAAAGTACAATATACAATTTTAAACTGGAAAGAAACCATTTGGGTTACCAATATTTACACTTTTTAACCTAAAATAGCTCATCTTAAGAGAAACAACCCATGCAAGGATGTTATTGAATTTTTCTAATCTCCTACAAAAAGTGTTGCTCTAGAGATCATTTGCAAAAAGACAGGAAGAATTTTTTGTAGCTAACACATCTGTGAAACAAACTGTCATTGAATTTGTTTAATAACTTCAAGCATTTTATATATATCCACAAGCATTTATACATATCCTAGAGCTTAAATTGTATTCAGCATTTCTAAAATAAAATGCAGCATTTTATTCCCTGAAATTCCTGTTCTTTCCAGATTGGTCTATTTCCATTCATGGCATCACCATCCCCCTAGTCACTAATAATAGAAACTTCAAGTCATCTTACATGCCCTTCCCTAACTTATTCACATAACAAATAGTGTCACTAAGTTGTATTATTCTCCTTATTCATTAAATAAACATTTAGCGAGGACCGGCTGTCTTTAGGCACCATGCCAGGCACCAAAACTGTCACAATGAGTAAATCATAACTCTTGCTTCTGGGAAGGACCACAGGGCCCAGTATAAGTGGCTTTGCAATGTTTTCTTTAAATTCCATTGTCACTGCACTTGCTTTATGTGGAAAGCCTCCTAAATACTTGTCTCGCCTCTAAATTCTCCTTATGCTTGCTTTGCCTGCATACTGCTGCCAGATGAATAATTCACTCATTCAGTAGCAATTCTGTTAGACACTTGTCTACGTGCTAAGACTACAGCAATAAACAAGACGGCGAGTCTCTGCCTTCGGGGAGCTGCGTCGCTAGACACTAGCTCAAGTAGGAAGATAACGTATGTGAAAGGGTATATCATACAGTACAAGGAGCCACAGTTATTCTACAGAGCCTCCTTCACTGTGTCGCTCCATCTCAATCTTCATCTGCATTTAATGCTTAAAAAAAATCGGTCCTTAACTTTTGGATCTTCCTCAATGTGCTTTTTCCTCCTTTTCATTGCCTTTTTTTTTTTTTTTTTTTAACAAATCATCCCTTTAGTGAGGCTAGCCCTTTCAGTTCCTCATTTTACAGCTTGCATGCCCTTGCCTATCTTTCTTCTCTCCCTTCTGGCTTCCTTCTTCCTTCTACCTAACTCTATCTAAGCATTCTCTCACTCATTGACTGATTCAACCCAAGATGTTTTCCCTCTTCTGGCCTACCCATAGTTTCAAAGCTCATGTTTTCTGGTATTATCGTTAGTCGCTTTTTTGCAAGGATATATGTGTCTCCCATTTCTACCAGGTGCCCCCTGCTCCTTGAGGGTAAAACTGTTTCTTTTGTGTCTCAGTATCTTCAATACTAATTTTAATGAAACTAGAAATGAACTATTCTCTCTTTCAGAATTAATCACCTATTTAATACACAGTCCCTTTAGACAGCAGTCATTGTCAGATAATTAAATCATTTATAAATAATTTTTCTTTAGAAAAAATGGAAGGGTACTTCATGTAAAAAAAAATTAATTGTGAAAATTAATTTTGTATTATAATCACTAACACAAAAGTAAGAAGGTCGTGGGGAAAAAAGTCCCAATAACTTTCTGTAGAAAGTCTGTAAAAGTAACAAGACTTCTGTATCCAATCTATTTTCATATTCCACGGAATGCATTCTTTCCAAAATTTTGTCATCTCCAGAGCACCATCACTTTGACATTCTGGTCACTCTTCCACAATATCTATATTGAGCACTAACTATGCTCTAGGCATTATGCTGAGCATTTTATAAATATTGTCTTCAAACTTTATCCCTGTCCTAAGATAGCCACTATTCCCCAGTTCACACAAAGACAGCCTTCCATTTCCAGCACTACAGCAATCTATGTCTGAAAAATCCTCCAAAAGAACACACCTAAAAATGCTTGATAAATTATAAGAAATCTCCTTTTGAACACATAACTGAGCTTACAAGAAAGTAGAGGAAATTGACCTAGAGGTCAAATGTGAAGAAGAAATTAAAAACTAGAGCTTAAAGTGTGATCTGATGGTGGGTTGTCTGAGGGAGGGCACAGGAGGGATCCTCACTTGCTATAAACATAGATATGAAGAGGGCACGACTTGGGTCAGATAGGGTGGGGGGGTTAGAACTGAAACCTTCTGCAAAAAGATAGGCTCATTGCTACTCAGGGAAAGAGTAATGTAGAAAAAATAAACCCAGTGTACTAGGCAACAGAAAGGCATGTCATTGCCCTGCATTCTGGATGAGAAAACAGCCTCCCCAGAATTTACCTGAGAGCAGCTCTCAGATTTGAGATTAAATGTTTCACTCTCTGCAGGGCCTGCAAACTTTTGAGCCAAGAAATTCCCAGCCTCAGTGCCTAATCCCTGCCTCTTATTCGTCTAAGGCCTGCTCTCTTCTCCCTGTGTCTCCATTAATATCAGAGCTAATAACACACATAGGGAGTTTGCAGAAGAAAACACCAAATCAGTAGATAAAATGATTTCTCTATCCTTGGCAATATTTTTTTAATTGATTTTATTTGGGTATTTCTATAGCCACTCCAACTTTCTTTCCTTTGGTTAGTGTTGGCATTGTATATTTTTTCTATCCTTTTCCCTTAAACCTATCTTGTTATTTAAAATGGGCATCTTGGAGATAGTGATAGCTGCACGCCTCTGTGTGCTCAGCCACTTCAGTTGTGTCTGACTCTTTGAGACCCTAGGGTTAAGTCTTGCTTTTTATCCAATCTTCAATCTCTGACTTTCCATTAGGATGTTTAGAGTTGAGAACACACTGCACAGGTCTCCAGAACTCTTTCCTTACATAGTTCTCCCCTTCTTGATACTATGCAGTGTAAACTCCAGCCTCCTTGGCCTTTCTACATTTCTGGTTCTACCACTTTACCTCAAAAAAAAAATAAATAAATAAAAATGCCAGTCTCCTCTTGTATGCCCTTTTCCTGGAGCTCACCTTGCTCATTTCCCATCTCTCAGGATTCATTGTCTTTGTTGCTTAATATTTCTTGTCTTTTAAAACTGTTGCTTCATTATTTGTTGAGAAATTTAGTTGTTTCAGGCAGGAGGATAAATATAGTCCCTGTTACTTCATTTTACCTACAGGTGAAAATACAAACTACTCTAGAAGGACACACAATACAGGATTACCACAAATAAAGCTCCTACTGCAATGCACTCACAATCCAAAACTATAAAACACATGAGGAAATAATCCATCGTGAGTTGGTCAACACATACAAGAGATTGCAAGCTTAGATCCAAGAACTTTAGAAAGTAGAATAATTAGATATTGAGTATAAAATATATCCAAATAGGAAAAGGAGGACGTCAAGGCTGTATAATGTCACCCTGCTTGTTTAATTATATGCAGAGTACATCATGAGAAACGCTGGGCTGGAAGAAGCACAAGCTGGAATCAAGATTGCCAGGAGAAATATCAATAACCTCAGATATGCAGATGACACCACTCTTATGGCAAAAAGTGAAGAGGAGCTAAAGAGCCTCTTGATGAAAGTGAAAGAGGAGAGTGGAAAAGTTGGATTAAAGCTCAACATTCAGAAAACAAAGATCATGGCACCTGGTCCCATCACTTCATGGGAAATAGATGGGGAAACTGGAAACAGTGTCAAACTTTATTTTGGGGGGCTCCAAAATCACTGCAGATGGTGACTGCAGCCAAAAAAGACACTTACTCCTTGGAAGAAAAGTTATGACCAACCTAGATAGCATATTCTAAAGCAGAGACATTACTTTGCGACTAACGTCCATCTAGCCAAGGCTATGGTTTTTCCAGTAGTCACGTATGGATGTGAGAGTTGGACTGTGAAGAAGGCTGAGCGCTGAAGAACTGATGCTTTAGAACTGTGGTGTTGGAGAAGACTCTTGAGAGTCCCTTGGACTGCAAGGAGATCCAACCAGTCCATTCTGAGGGAGATCAGCCCTGGGATTTCTTGGGAAGGAATGATGCTAAAACTGAAGCTCCAGTACTTTGGCCACCTCATACGAAGAGTTGACTCATTGGAAAAGACCCTGATGCTGGGAGGGATTGGGGGCAGGAGGAAAAGGGGATGACAGAGGATGAGATGGCTGGATGGCATCACGGACTCGATGGACGTGAGTCTGAGTGAACTCCAGGAGATGGTGATGGACAGGGAGGCCTGGCATGCTGCAATTCATGGGGTCGCAAAGAGACACGACTGAGCGACTGAACTGAACTGATAATATATTTCAAAAAAACTGGAAAAAGCGACAGTCTCAAATAGTATACTGGAGAAGGAAATGGCAACCCACTCCACTATTCTTGCCTGGAAAATCCCATTGACAGAAGAGCTGGCAGGCTACAGTTCATGGGGTTACAAAGAGTCAGACACGATGGAGCACTTGAGCACACAAATAGTATGAAGCAACTTTAAAAGATATCAAATAGAACTTCTAGAACTAAAAATATACTCATTGAAATTACATGTATATAGAAGTACAAGTTTGTTAAGTTTTATTTGCCTAAGATCACTCTACTTGTATGTGATGGATTTGTAAAAACAATGCCCGTAATCCTTTTGTTATACTGTATTCTGAATTTAGTGGGAAAATGAATAAGCAAAGAGGGCTTTCTATTTATAATGTCTCCTCCAGTCTTTTGACTTTATATTAACTAATGTTTGAGTCATTGCTAATGAAATTAATTTAGCATCTTTATAATTGTGACCTTAAAAAGAAGCACTAACACACATGCTTTAGGCTAAAGCAAGCTTAGCTCATTTTATTAAACTGAAACTTAATAAAACTGGGCCTACTCTATTTCAGCTTCAGACCCATGTCAATACATCCAAAATAAATATAGA
This sequence comes from Aepyceros melampus, assembly GCA_006408695.1. NCBI lineage: Eukaryota > Metazoa > Chordata > Mammalia > Artiodactyla > Bovidae > Aepyceros > Aepyceros melampus. The sequence continues at coordinate 106,030 of SJXQ01004896.1, read as the reverse complement.
TATAACTCTAAAATCAAATTAATCACATTCCAATCACCCTTCAAATTTTCATTAAAACCTTTTTTACATGGCTTGCTTTCCCTCAAATCCTTTCTCTGCCTAAGAAAATGAACCAAATGATAAGAACAAGCACAACTCTCCTCCCTGCCTCCATATCGCTTTTTTACTTATTCCTTCTTTATGATGTCATGTCTCTATTATATTAAATCTTATTCTGTTCTTCTCATTTACATCTTTGTGACATACTTGAAAACAACTTTTATTTTTTATTTTTCGTGGTCGTTCCACCTCACTGTATACCTTTCCTTTTTTTCTGAAATAAAGATGAAAATAAACATTATTTAACTTCTGACTTGAATCACCAACAAGAGGGATCTGGCTTGGCAACTAACCATACCACTCTCACTAGCCCTTTCCTCCTGTTCTTTTAACTAACATTTTTGCAGAAGTGAATCCTGATAAAAAATGAAGCTATATGATTAGAAAAAGTTGAGTGATAATTCAGTACAAATGTAGCTTTAATGTGCCTCAAGCTGTTTGTCTTAGTTCATTTCAAATCAAAGGGTATTTGAATCTTAGAATAGAAATAAATGTTAGAGGATATATATATATATATATACACACACACACACACACACATATATATGTATATGTTAATTAGTTTATGTATTTTGGTCCTCTCTAATTTAAATGCCTTGGTGCTTTTATTTTATATTCTAAATTTGCCTTAACAGCTTGAATAATAGTGAAGAGAAAGGCCATTTGTTGACAAAAGAAATAATAGCTACAAAACTATGACATAATGTCCTAAAAGTTGGGGTGTGATATTGACTCATAACAACTAGTCAACCACACTAATGGAGTGTTGTAATGCAACTTCAGTCTAATGAAAAGACATTGTGTTTTTAAGAATGTTTGGTAGATGTCTTCAGATCCACTTGTACTGTCCTCCTTTCAGCTTTTCCTTCATCTTGGCTTGTCAAGGGTTATTTCTGAATGCTTGGGACATGGTAACTTTTTATTACTAGTTGTTGCTTTCTGAGGTGAGCCCTTCTCACCTCTTGCTGGAAACTCTTCTCCCACTGTTCTAAGGATCTTTATACAAAGTGAGGTATAAATCACTAATCAAAGTTTAAAATGTTACACTTTTCTTTATGGAACTTTTCAGTTATACATTAAAGTAGAATGAATAGGATGATAAACCTCCTAGATAGTATATTCAAAAGCAGAGACATTACTTTGCCGACTAAGGTCCGTCTAGTCAAGGCTATGGTTTTTCCTGTGGTCATGTATGGATGTGAGAGTTGGACTGTGAAGAAGGCTGAGCGCCGAAAAATTGATGCTTTTGACCTGTGGTGTTGGAGAAGACTCTTGAGAGTCCCTTGGACTGCAAGGAGATCCAACCAGTCCATTCTGAAGGAGATCAGCCCTGGGATTTCTTTGGAAGGAATGATGCTAAAACTGAAGCTCCGGTACTTCGGCCACCTCATGCGAAGGGTTGACTCATTGGAAAAGACCCTGATGCTGGGAGGGATTGGGGGCAGGAGGAGAAGGGGACAACCGAGGATGAGATGGCTGGATGGCATCACGGACTCAATGGACGTGAGTCTGAGTGAACTCCGGGAGTTGGTGATGGACAGGGAGGCCTGGTGTGCTGCGATTCATGGGGTTGCAAAGAGTCGGACACGACTGAGTGACTGAACTGAACTGAACCATCCCTCAACCACCCTCAACAAGTATTGAAGATTTTTATATTTTCCAAAATCTATTAAAAGGATTCACACTAATTTAAAGGGGATCCTCCTGTAGTCTATGTGCCTAACCTAGATTATAATTTAAAGGAGCTCCTCCTGTAGTCTGAGTGCCTAACCTAGATTATATCTGTGAATGTATTCTGTCTGTAAAGGGAATCATGATCCACTCAGAGGAAACTGAATGCAGGAAGCTTATCTCCTTTACAGAAAACAAGAAGTGATTCCTCTTTTGTTCAAAAATAGTGTTTTACTACCAAAGACTTTTTGTTTAATTTTCAAAAAGTGTGGTACCAGAAATCTTTTTTTTTTGACACACACAAATTTTTAGCAAAATTTAGTATGAGTCCTCATATTTCCCATATAATTATGGAAGTTTCTCTTTTCCTCCTTGGCATTTTCACTCCAGTGTTGGTGTTTGTATGAGGTAGAAGAAGCAAATGGCATTTCAAGAAGGTTGATCTTGATCTCCCATTATCCAAACTTTTAAATATGATAGAAGCTTTCCTTGAAGGCCTAAAATAATTAAAATCTTAAAGGTACTTCCTCCTTTTATTTTTTATTTTTTTTTTATTTTTATTTTTATTTTTTTTAGTAAAATGAAGTTTATTTAAAAAATATTTTAAAAATATGGAACGCTTCACGAATTTGCGTGTCATCCTTGCGCAGGGGCCATGCTAATCTTCTCTGTATCGTTCCAATTTTAGTATATGTGCTGCCGAAGCGAGCACTACTTCCTCCTTTTAAAAAAATTTTATTGGAGTATAGTTGATTTACAAGTTATTTCCTACTTTTAATAATATCTCATTCTGAAAATCGAAGATTTTTTAAAAGCAGAGTGAATGTGTAAGGAGAGGAAAAACAAAGGCAATAATATGTGTATGAGGAGGAAGTTACATTTAGAGAGAGAGAGAGGAAGAAGGTGGATGATTACTTCACTCCTTATTCCAAAACAAATTCCAGATGAATTAAAGATTTAAACAACATAGAAAACAAAATCTATTAAAGTACCAGAAGATAACTTGGGAGAGTTTCTAAAAATAGTATTATAATGGAGAAAGTTTTTTTAACAATGACAAAATTCCAAAAACCATAAAAGAACCCAACTGGATCACAAGGCCCTATTTAGTTATCAGGTGGATGGGAATTAATTTTCTGCCAAATGGGAACAGAGTTGTTAAAGACTAGCTTGGAGCAGTTAGTATTCATTGCTCAAGCAGGATATAATGCTCTTCTTTTTTTTTTTTTTTTAATGTAGCCACGCTGTGCTGTGTGGTATGACTTACTGAGCTAGGGCTGCTTATAAGACCTACAGTTAGATACAGTAGGTGAAAAAATGTGTGCATAGGGCAACTGGATTCAAAGATCAATGACTTGGAATTAGGTCCTTGGACGTGCATTTTGTGATAGTTTTATCACACTGATGTTTCATCTAAATTTAAAAAATATTTGTCTATATCTACCTTGCATTAGCTTCACTATTATAAAAATTCATGTCCAAAAAATATTTTTAACTGCTGATAATTTTACTATTTTCTTCTCAATTCCTAATAATTATGTTTGCTTTAGGAAGATGATTTGAATCGTTCTCTCCATAACCCAAAATATCACAGGAAATATGGTGTTAGATTGTCAGGAAAATTTGTGTTTAGGAAGCCTGTGTTCAGACTAGTTTATGGCAATGGCCTATGACTCTTAGTTTCACTGGGGTTCAGTTTTCATACCTGTCAAACCAAAGAAACACCCTCTGGTGCCCTTTTTTTTTTTTTTGCTAAGGTGTCAAGCATGTACTAGAGTTTTTAATGCTCATATTTTATTCTATTTACCAATAAAAAAGCAGAAAGGATAGCTTATTTTTCTCCTCTCTTTGTTTTCTGTAATTTACATTCCTTTAAGAAGAAGTGCATTTGAATTTGGTTAGAAGTGTTTGTGAGTCCACTTGTCTTCTGTGATATCAAAACAGAACAAAATGTGCCTCAGGATTACAGAGTTACAGAACTTGAGATTATAAGGAAACAAAATTGAAAGTGAGGTAACCATCCAACAGAGCAAATTCAATCTGTAAATTAGACATTTCTTGAGCTAATGTCCTTTTCTCTTAACAACAAAGTTGTTTCTTCATACAGTTGATAAACAGTGATGATAGTCAATAACCATTGAGTTCTATGTTGTAGGAAAAAAGTCCCTGAAGGATTTGATTTCTGCTTCTTAAATAAACAGTGTTAGAAAAAGTCATCTTTACACAGTATTACAGTGTTTTTCTTTATTTTGTTGTTGTTGGGTCACTAAGTCGTGCCCAGCTCTTTGCAGCCCCATGCACTGCACCATGTCGGGCTTGCCTGTCCTTCACTGTCTCCTGGAGCTTGCTTGTATTCATGTTCATTGGGTCAGTGATGCTATGTGACCATCTCATCCTCTGCTGCTTCCTTTTTTTGCCTTCAGCATTTCCCAGCTTCAGGGTCTTCTCCAGTGAGTTGGCTTTTCACACCAGGAGGCCAAAATATTACAGCTTCAGCTTCAGCATCAGTCCTTCCAATGAATATTTAGGGTTGATTTCTTTTTCTGCATATAAACTATTTTGTTGTTGTTGGGTCACTAAGTCGTGCCCAGCTCTTTGCAGCCCCATGCACTGCACCATGTCGGGCTTGCCTGTCCTTCACTGTCTCCTGGAGCTTGCTTGTATTCATGTTCATTGGGTCAGTGATGCTATGTGACCATCTCATCCTCTGCTGCTTCCTTTTTTTGCCTTCAGCATTTCCCAGCTTCAGGGTCTTCTCCAGTGAGTTGGCTTTTCACACCAGGAGGCCAAAATATTACAGCTTCAGCTTCAGCATCAGTCCTTCCAATGAATATTTAGGGTTGATTTCTTTTTCTGCATATAAACCAATTTATTTTTGTGCCTTTTGACTATCTCTTTTTTCATTGTTTTTATAAGGAAATCTATCATTTATTTTATTTTTTTTAATTTTTATTTTTACTTTATTTTACTTTACAATACTGTATTGATTTTGCCATACATTGACATGAATCCACCATGGGTGTACATGAGTTACCAATCCTGAACCCCCTCCCACCTCCCACCTCATATCGTCTCTCTGGATCATCCCCATGCACCAGCCCCAAGTATCCTGTATCCTGTATCGAACATAGACTGGTGATTCATTTCTTACATGATACTATACATGTTTCAGTGCCATTCTCCCAAATTATCCCACCCTCTCTCTCTCCATCAGAGTCCAAAAGTCCATTCTATACATCTGTGTCTCTTTTGCTGTCTTGCATACAGGGTTATCATTACCATCTTTCTAAATTCCATATATATGTGTTAGTGTACTGTATTGGTGTTTTTCTTTCTGGCTTACTTCACTCTGTATTATTATTTATTTTAAAACTTACATAAGTACTGTCACCTTAAGTGATAGTATTTGGAAAAACACTTACATGATCAGTTCAATTCAGTCACTCAGTCGGTCTGACTGTTTGCGACTCTGAATCGTAGCATGCCAGGCCTCCCTGTCCATCACCAACTCCCAGAGTCCACCCAAACTCATGTGCATTGAGTCAGTGATGCCATCCATCCATCTCATCCTCTGTTGTCCCCTTCTCCTCCTGCCCACAATCCCTCCCAGCATCAGGGTCTTTTCCAATGAGTCAACTCTTCACATGAGGTGGCCAAAGTATTGGAGTTTCAGCCTCAGCATTAGTCCTTCCAATGAAAACCCAGGACTGTTCTCCTTTAGAATGGACTGGTTGGATCTCGTTGCAGTCCAAGGGACTCTCAAGAGTCTTCTCCAACATCACAGTTCAAAAGCATCAATTCTTTGGCACTCAGCTTTCTTCACAGTACAACTCACATCCATACATGACTACTGGAAAAACCATAGCCTTATCTAGACAGACCTTTGTTGGCAATGTAATGTCTCTGCTTTTGAATATGCTATCTAGGTTGGTCATAACTTTTCTTCCTAGGAGTAAGTGTCTTTTAATTTCATGGCTGCAATCATCATCTGCAGTGATTTTGGAGCCCCCCAAAATAAAGTCTGACACTGTTTCCACTGTTTCCCCATCGATTTCCCATGAAGTGATGGGACCAGATGCCATGATCTTAGTTTTCTGAATGTTGAGCTATAATCCAACTTTTTCACTCTCCTCTTTCATTTTCATCTTACCTGATAGGTAAGTAAATACGTGCATGCATGCATGCTAAGTCGATTCAGTCGTGTCCAGCTCTTTGTGATCTCATCAACTGCAGCCCGCCAGGCTCCTCTGTCCAAGGGTACTGGAGTGGGTTGCTGTGCCCTCCTCCAGGGAATCTTCCTAATCCAGGGGTAGAACCCACATCTCTTAACATCTCCTGCATTGGCAAGCAGGTTCTTTACCTCTGGCGCCACCTGGGAAGCCCTAAGGAAATGTGTACTAGAAAAATTTAACAAATTTGATACTATTGAAAGTTTAAAATGCCCATCTGTGAAAGTCTTCTGTGATGACCCCAAGTTATATGTACCACCTTGTGGTAAACTCTGTAATGGGTACTTGAAAGAAAATTTTCTTGATAGTCCTAAAAAAATTGTTATTGGCAATAAAATGAACTCATTCACAGAGAATGAGAACTTTATGTCCTTTCTTTTTTCATAGATTCATATTTTATTTTTTAACCATACTGAAAAATTTTTTCTTACTTTTATAACTGTTAAGTCTTGTTGGCTTCCCCTCCCCCACCCATTTTAGACAAGCATTAAAAGCATATGACAGAGAATATTAAGTACTGAGATATTTTGATTGAAGTGAGAAGGAAAAGAAATGAAAAAAAATTCATAGTTATCTCATCTAGAACACACTAAAGAGCTACATAAAGAAAAAGGAGTATTTTATGCACAAAGAAAATAGAGTTTGGTTATCAGATAAATATACTCACAAACCTAACTTCTTTCATAGCATAATGGATACTTCCCAAGGAAGAGATTATGATATTTGCAAAAAATTTAACCAACACCAAAGAAAAGTCTCTTGAGATATATTGATAATTCTAACTAGTATCATATACTTCATGTTTATTTTTAAATTTATAATTCAATAATACAGCTTTCAATTCAAAGCAATACTTTTAAAAATCTAGATTTTTATTCTATTATGATATTTTAGATATATGTTGAATTACTAACTCTAGAAGCAGTGGTTTATTTAGGTATTTGTAACAATTAAAACAATATAGGAAATCCTCATTGAAATTTTATTTTTGTTGAGTCATAGTTGATTTACACTGTTACATTAGTTTCAGATATACAACATATTGATTCAGTATTTTTACAGATTGAACTCCGATATAATTATTACATGATAATGCTATTTTTCCCAGTGTTATGCAATATATCCTAGTCAGTTACTTATCTATTTTATAAATAGTACTTTGTTGTTTTAATCCTGCACCCCTAATTCAGGCCTGCCTCCTCCCTTCTCTCCTCAGGTAACAACTAGTTTGTTTTCTATGTCTGTGAGTATGTTTCTGTTTTGTTAATGTATCTATTTGGATTATTTTTTAGATTCCACATGTAAATGATATCATACAGTATTTGTCTTTCTCTGACCTGTCTCACTAAGCACAGTATTCTGTTTATCCTTGTTGCTGTGAAATTAATTATTTTTATGGCTGAGAAATATTCCATTACATATCTATATATATGAAGAGTCTCTCAGTCATGTCCAACTCTTTGTGATCCCATGGACTGTAGAATCCATGAGATTCTCCAGGCCAGAATACTGGAGTGGGTAGCCTTCTCCTTCTCCAGGTTATATTCCCAACCCAGGGATTGAACCCAGGTCTCCCACATTGCAGGCGAATTCTTCACCAGCTGAGCCACAAAGGAAGCCCGGGAATACTGAAGTGGGTAGTCTATCCCTTCTCCAGCAGATCTTCCCAACCCAGGAACTGAATCAGGGTCTCCCGCATTGCAAGTGGATTCTTTACCAACTGAGCTATCAGGGAAACCCTTTATTATTACTGTAACTTCATAGTATAGTTTAAAATCTGGGAAGGTTTTATCTCCAGCTTTGTTCATTTTCCTCAAGATTGATTTTGTAATTTGGGGTTTTTTATAGGTCCATATGAATTTTAGGATTCTTTGTTCTAGGTCTGTGAAATATGTCATAGGTATTTTACAGAGATTACATTAAATCCATAGGTTATTTTGGATCTTGTGACCATTTTAATAATAATAATTCTTCCAATCCAAAAGTATGAGATATCATTCCATTTTTTTGGTATCACCTTCTATTTCCTTTTTAATGTTTTAGAGTTTTGAGAGTACGTCTTTCACCTTGTTTTATTTCTAGGTGTTTTATTCTTTTTGATGAAATTTTAAACAGGATTTTTCCTTTCACTGTTTTTAATAGTTCATTATTAGTGCATAGATAATCAATATATTTTTATATTAATTTTATATCTTACAACTTGTACCTTGAATTCATTAATTATAATAATTTGTGTGTGGAAACTTTTTGTATTTTCTGCATGTAGTATCATGTCATCTTCAAATAGTACAGCTTTATTTCCTTTGATTTCTTCATTGACCAATTGTTTTATTTAGGAGCGTGTGGTTTAGTCTGTACACGGTTGTGGTTTAGTCTGTACATGGTTGTTCTTTTTCCCATTTAGTAATTCTCACTGATTCCTAGTTTCCTAGTGTCGTGGTCAAAAAAAGAAAAAAAAAAAAAAAAAGCTCGATATACAGTAAGTCCCCTGTGTATGAACCTTTAAGTTATGAACGTTAGAAAATGTGAACATTTGTTTCATCGACATCAGGCATAAGGGAAATTGCAGCTGGTCCATTACCTATTGCTGATGATCCTTCAGCTCTACCATCTCCCACTTCTCCCGTCTTCTCCTCCGGTCAGTAACTCTTCTTGCCTGTTCACTCAATGCCAGCCCCTGTATGCCAGCTGTTGTACTGTACTACTATACTTTTCAAGGTAATATACTTTAAGATTAAAAATACTTTATTTTTTATGTTTTTCCTTTATGTATTATTTATGAAAAGTATTATAGATATATTAATGTACAGTACTATATAGCTGATTGTGTTAGGTGAGTGCCTTGGCCAACGTTGTTGTACTTAAAAAAATTGGACCTATGAATATGCTCGCGAAATGAAACTCGTTTGTGTGTTAGGGGACTTACTGTAATTTCTATCCTCTTAAATTTGTTTAGACTTGTTTTGTGACCTATACTGTTATCTATTCTGAAGATGTTTTCCATCTGCCCTTGAAAAATATCTATTAAATCCAACTAGTCTATTGTGTCATATAAGAACAGTGGTATCTTATTGATTTTAAATCACCTATAAATTTACTAGATTTTACCAGGTACTTTTATTTAGGCTTTTTAGAAAAGTACTATATTCAGGGTCACAAAAATCAGTATATTTGCATGGTAAAGACAAACTTAATATGATTTTCTGTGTCTACTTTTTGTGATCAAAATTATAATGTTATCTACTTTTGGAATATATGTAGGAAAATATCAGTGAAATGGAGCCGACCTTGCCGAACTTTTTGCTTTCTTTGAAATTCTGTCTTAATGTGTTCTGCTTCTATATGCATCACAGGCCTAGTGTATTGAATTTTATTACTCCTCTGCTATGTTGAATTTTTTGACTTGTAGTTTGATAAATATTGTTTTTCTCCTGCCCACAAAAGCCTATCTCCTGTTTATTAACATATCATACTCATAATCAGTTTTTCAGAATCTGCTCAAACCTTTGTAGACCTTATCCTACCTGGTAAATGCAGAGATTTTATATTTTCAATATTTTTTGTTGCTATAAAAATAGGTTAATGTCCAGCAATTGCAATTATTTGGTATTGTGATTTTTCTGTTTACATTTCTGGGTTTCTCACTTGTGCAAACTGAAGTATAGATAACATCCTGCTTATTTTATATCATCTGTGTCTGGCATATTTCCTATTTTATAATATGCATTCATCAAAAGTATTGAAAGGATGATCAAATAGGTCACACTGATATTACAGAAAACAGCCACAGATTTGTTCACTGAAAATAGAATGTATTGGTTGAATTTTTCCTTTGTTACTGAATATTTGAATACAATGATGACATTGCATTAGAGATCAAGGGAAATTACTGGGTCCACTAAAATGTTTTAATTCTTTAGACAGATTCATCTTGCTCTACTATGGTGAATAATCTAGAAGTAGTGACAGAGTGACATAAGAAATAATAGAGGAAGTCATAACAGTAATATATTACCAAAGGATGCTACACAGCTGAGCTTGAGCAAACACAGAACAAAATCTTTTAGAGTAATAGAAGAAGATTTTGTGATAAATGGCTATATTCAAAGTGGTACTTTAGATAGAGGGTCTCAGGTGACAAAGATTATTTCATGGCATTCCCAAAATATGAAATGAAAGAAGATAAAAGTATTTCATTTATTCTGTTAATAGAATGGGAAATATAGGTGAAGAATATGATTAAGTTTTAAGCATATTGTCATTGGAGTACTAATAGGTAATTTAGAGATAGAAGGTAAAAATAATGTCTAGGGATTAAGAAAGATCTTTTAAAAGGGATGTATTGGAGATCATCATCAAGAAAGATAACCATTTAATGAAATAGTTCACCAATTATGTCTTGAAAAATGATGAGAAGTGAATGAGAAGATTAAGAATAAAGAGATAGGAAGGTATACAAAGAAAACTGAGAAGAAAAACATCCAGATGAAGAGAACCCCGTGAAGATGGGTATCAAAACAGCATGAGAGTAGAGTGTTTTCAAGAAAGAGCAAACAGCACCAATTCATGAAGATTTGAATGAACTAAAACCAGTTTTATAAATATTAGTTTATTGTTTTCATATCTCAGCTATTGTAAATAATGCTGTAGTGAACATTGATTGGGGGTGTATGTATCTTTTGGAATTAGTGTTTTTGCTTTCTTCAAGTATATACTTTGAAGTAGAATTCCTGGAACATATTGTAGATCTGTATTTTATTTTTTGAGGAAGCTCTGTACTGATTTTCATAGTGGCTGTACCAGTTTACGTTTCCAGTTCCCATCAACCATGCATAAGAGTTCCCTTCTTCACATTCCTGCTAACACTTTTTACTTCTTGTCTTTTGATGATAGCCATTCTGATGAGTGGGATGTAATATCTCATTGTGCTTTGGATTTGCATTTTTCTGATAATTAGTGATACTGAGCCTCTTTTCTTGTGTTTGTTGGCCATCTGTGAGCACCATTCTTCAGTGCTCAGCCTTCTTTATAGTCCATCTCTCACATCCATATATAAGTACTGGAAAAACCATAGTTTTGATTATATGGGCCTTTGTCAGTAAAGAAATGTCTCCACTTTTTAATAATATGCTACCTAGGTTTGTCGTAGCTTTTCTTCCAAGAAGCAAGCGTCTTTAAATTCCAGGTTTGGTGCAGGATGCAGGATGCTTGGGACTGATGCACGGGGATAATCCAGAGAGAAGGTGTGGGGCGGGAGGGGGGAGGTGGTGGTCGGGATTGTGAGTTCATGTATACTCGTGGCTGATTCATGTCAATGTATAGCAAAACGAATACCGTATTGTAAAACAAAACAAAC
>SJXQ01004896.1:30949-86248 GCA_006408695.1 Aepyceros melampus | reverse complement strand
GGGGGGAGGGTTTGGGGGGGGGGGGGGGGGGGGGGGGGGGGGGGGGGGGGATGACTCTCCCTGTATCCTTGGAATTAATTGGCAAGAGCCTTGAAGCAGAATAAGGGCCTGAATCTTATCAATGCAATTTAAAGACAATAGATTTAGACTAGAAGGAATTTGCTAAGTGGATAGAGAGAGAATGTGAAGCAGAATAATAATTAACAAAAATACTCTTCCCTGGTTGTTAATACCAACTTTGGTGAAAATAGAACATTTAAAGGAGAAAATGAGAATATTGGTAGAGAATGAATTAAGATCAGATTTTCTGGTTGCCGAAAGCCTTCCCATGCTTCAGTGGTCACTTTAACACCCATATTTACTAGAAAAGTAAGTCACTGACAACTGCTGATTTCCTGAGGACCATGGAACCCAGAAAGTAGACTGTTAAAGGCCACTTTGTGAAGAAATCACAGTGGACGACTGACTAATTTTTGCTGCAAAACAAACACTGAGGGGATGAAGGGGTTCATATCACTTATAGATAATGGTGATTTAAAGGGATTATTTGGGTTCCCAACTAATTCCAAGGGACTGCAAGTTTCTGCGAGCATGTCATTGTGGGTAGAATAACTATAATCTGTTTCAGTGGGTAAAGAAAAAGGAGTTTTCCATACTTACGGCTAAGAGGAGAAACTACCCTCTTCACCTCTATGTATATAGTAGAATCCACCTTCTGAAGGAGAAGTATCACAGACGCTGTCAACCCCAAATTGGCACATGATGGTATGGTGGTAGAGAGACACATTTAAATATGGTTGTTACCCCAGACAGAGATAGATGCTGTTTTACAGCCAGCTCCCTGCTTCACCACCAATCTCAGGATTTTTTTGTTTGTTTGTTTGTTTTTTAATAACCTTGCTAATAAGTGCCAAGAAAATATTCAAGAGACAGTGACTTGTTTGCTAGCTTAGTTACTCTGCCTGAGAATCAATAAGAATAGGGAGGTGATGGGAGTGATTACTCTTTGTAATTACTCTTTGTTACTCTTTGTAATCACTGATGGAGATTTCAAATAGCTATCAAAAAATAAAATAAAAAGGGAAAAACAATTTGATTTCCAACAGAAAGCACATTATCAAATTTAAGAGTGATTTCTTCCAACTCTAGCTGTCTTTGTCAGTTCTGGTAGCTATAAGAAATTACCATAGATGGAGTGGCTTAGATGACAAACATTTATTTCTTACAGTTCTGTTTCTTTTTTTTTTTAATTTGTTCATTTATTTTAATTGTAGGCTAATTACTTGACAATATTGTGGTGGTTTATGGCATACATTGACAAGAATCAGCCACGGGTGAACATGTGTCCCCCATCCTGAAACCCCCTCCTGCCTCCCTTCCCATCCCATCCCTCTGGGTTGTCCTAGTCCACCAGCTTTGAGTGCCCTGTCTCATGCATTGAACTTGGACTGGTGATCTATTTCATGTATGGTAATCTACATGTTTCAATGCTATTCTCTCAAATCATCCCACCCTCGCCTTCTCCCACAGAGTCCAAAATTCTGTTCTTTGTGTCTCTTTTGCTGTCTTGCATGTAGGGTACTCTTTCTAAATTCCATATATAGTGTTAATATGCTGTACTGGTGTTTTTCTTTCTGACTTACCTCACTCTGTATAGTAGACTCCAGTTTCATCCACCTTATTAGAATTCATTCAAATGTATTCTTTTTCAGTTCAGTTCAGTTGCTCAGTTGTGTCCGACTTTTTGAGACCCCATAAACAGCAGCATGCCAGGCCTCCCTGGGCATCATAAACTCCTGGAGTTCACTCAAACTCATGTCCATTGAGTCGGTGATGCCATCTAGCCGTCTCATCCTCTGTCGTCCCCTTCTCCTCCTGCCCCCAATCCCTCCCAGCATCAGAGTCTTTTCCAATGAGTCAACTTTTTGCATAAGGTGGCCAAAGTACTGGAATTCCAGCTTTAGCATCATTCCTTCCAAAGAATACCCAAGACTGATCTCCTTCAGAATGGACTGGTTGGATCTCCTTGCAGTTGAAGGGACTCCAAGAGTCTTCTCCAACACCACAGTTCAAAAGCATCAATTCTTCAGCACTCAGTTTTCTTCATAGTCCAACTCTCATATCCATACATGACCACTGGAAAAACCATAGCCTTGACTAGACGGACCTTTGTTGGCAAAGTAATGTCTCTGCTTTTGAATATGCTATCTAGGTTGGTCATAACTTTCCTTCCAAGGAGTAAGCGTCTTTTAATTTTATTGTGTATATGTACCACTGCTTTCTTATCCATTTGTCTACTGATTCGTAGCTTCCATGTCCTAGATGTTGTAAACAGTGCTGTGATGAACATTGGGGTACATGTGTCTCTTTCAATTCTGTTTTTTTTTGTTGTTGTTGTTGTTGTGTAAGGCCAGAAGTGGGATTCAGTGGGATTGATGGGTCATATGGCAGTTCTATTTTCACTTTTTAAAGGAATCTCCACACTGCTCTCCATAATGGCTGTACTAGTCTGCATTCCCACCAACAGTGTAAGAGGGTTCCCTTTCTCCACACCCTGTCCAGCATTTATTGTTTATAGATGTTTTGATAGCAGCCATTCTGACTGCCATGAGATGGTAACTCATTTTGGTTTTGATTTGCTTTTTTCTAATAATGAGTGATGTTGAGCATTTTTTCATGTGTTTTCCATCTGTATGTCTCCTTTTGAGAAAGGCCTGTTTAGTTCTTTGGCCCATTTTTTTTTTTTTAATTGGGTCATTTATTTTTCTGGTATTTAGCTGCATGAGTTGTTTGTATATTTTTGAGATTAATTCTTTGTCAGTTGTTTCATTTGCTATTGCTTTCTCCCACTATGAAGCCTTTCTTTTCATCTTGCTTATAGTTTCCTTCCTTGTGCAAAAGATTTTAAACTTAATTAGGGCCCATTTGTTTACTTTTGCTTTTATTTCCATTACTCTGGGAGTTGGGTCATAGAGGAGCTTGCTATGATTTATGTCAGAGAGTGTTCTGCACTAAACTCCTATGTTTCCTATAGGAGTTTTATAGTTTCTGGTCTTACATTTAGATTTTAATCCATTTTGAGTTTATTTTGGTGTATGGTGTTAGAAAGTGTTCTAATTTCATTCATTTATAGTGGGTTGACCAGTTTTCCCAACACCACATATTAAAGAGATTGTCTTTTCTCCACTGTATATTTTTGCTTCCTTTGTCAAAGATAGGTGTCCATAGGTGGGTGGATTTATCTCTGGGCTTTCTATTTTGTTCCATTGATCTGTATTTCTGTCTTTGTGCCAGTACCATATTGTCTTGATGACTGTAGCTTTGTAGTATAGTCTGAAGTCAGGCAAATTGATTCCTCCAGTCCCATTCTTCTTCCTCAAGATTGCTTTGGCTATTTGATGTTTTTTGTATTTCCGTACAAATTGTGAAGTTATGTGTTCTAGTTCTGTGAAAAATATCATTGGTAGCTTGATAGGGATTGCATTGAATCTATAGATTGCTTTGGGTAGTATACTCATTTTCACTATATTTATTCTTCTGATCCATGAACATGGTATATTTCTCCAACTATTTGTGTCATTTTTGATTTCTTTCATCAGCGTTTTATAGTTTTCTATATGTAGGTCTTTTGTTTCTTTAGGTAGATTTATTCCTAAGTGCTGCAATTCATGGGGTTGCAAAGAGTCGGACACAAGTGAACGACTGAATGGAACGGAACAGAATTCCTAAGTATTTTATTCTTTTCATTGCAATGATGAATGGGAGTTTCCTTAATTTCTGTTTTCTCATTGTTAGTGTACAGGAATGCAAAGGATTTTTGTGTATTAATTTTGTATCCTGCAAATTTACTATATTCATTGATTAGTTCTAGTAATTTTTTAGTGGGGTCCTTAGGGTTTTCTATGTAGAGGATCATGTCATCTGCAAACAGTGGGTTTTACTTCTTCTTTTCCAATCTGGATTCATTTTATTTCTTGTTCTTCTCTGATTGCTGTGGCTAAAACTTCCAAATCTGTTTTGAATAGTAGTGTGAGAGTGGGCCCCCTTGTCTTGTTCCTGACTTTAGGGGAAATTCTGGAGGCTACAAATCTAAGATCAGGGTTCTCGGTAAGGGCTTTCTTCTTGATTTGATGGCTGTTGTCTTATTTTCACATGGTGGAATGAGGGAGAAGCAGCAAGTTCTCAGGTCTTTCCTCATAAGGGCACCAATCCCACTGTGAGGACTCTACCCTCATGACCTAATCACTTCTCAAAGCCACTATCTCTGAATATAATCTATTGAGGATTATAAATTTGGGGGTGGGGCACACATATTTAGTCCATAATATTCCACTCATGGCCCCCAATATTACATCTTAAAGTCACCTGTTAAAGTCACTTTAGATAGCCAAACTTACATGAATTTAAATCCTATCATAAGGACTGTGATAAGGAACAGAAAATACTTAGCATAGTGCTAAATTTACTCTCAGATAAAGAAATAGAATGTAAAAATGATTGACTGAAGGGTTGTGATCAGTTTACCCAACTCCCAGCAGGATGTCCAAAACATAGGCCAGATGGTTTGGAGGTAGTATAAGAAATCTGAGGGATAATTAATGTGCAGTAATCCCACAGCAGAGTCAGGGAACACTCTTAAAGGTCCAGATACAAAATATAGAGGGCACATAGATGGTGGAGGGTATGTAGGTTATAACTAAGCTACAAATTGGAAAATGTAACTGGAGAATATGCTCCAAGGTTCTGTTAGCTTTGTTTGAATGTGAACTTAGAATTGATAATTACATGTGAAAGGTATGCTATGTGTTTTAATTAGACATGCTGAATGGAAACCTCTGTATTCCCAAGTACTTTTCTTTAGGAAAATTAAGCAAATAGAATTCCACAAGTATGATACCACTGTTCTTATTAAGGAAATGATTAAAGTGGGAGCATTAACTTTCATTCATTCATGGAGAATGACAGTACACATTTGAAGATAAAGTGGTTCTCCTCACTACTTAAAGCATAACCAATATAATAAAGACTGTACAAGAGGGGTAACTGGCCAGAAGTGATTGGTGTGCCATAATAGACTTGACTAATAGCTTCATTTTCATCCCTATTCAGATGCAGTATGACACTATTTGCATTTTTGTGAAGTGATTTTCAGTATATATTTATGGTTTTTCTACAGGGATATTTCAATTTACTGGCACATAGCATAATTTAGTGAACTTGATTACCATTAGGAATAAGTTGGTTCCCTGCATTTGTGATATCATGGTAATTGCATCCTTGGAGAAAGGAATGTAGGAGAATTTAAGTAGTCCATACTGACAAGTAGTGGCTGACTGACAAACACAGTTGAACTATACAGCTTGTCCACTGTGTTAGGTTCTGAGGAATTATATTGCTTGGAGAAACCAGAGATATCCTTCAAACTATGAGAAATAAATAACTATCTTTTCTGACCCTGCCACTAAACAAGAGACCAAAAGACAGGGAGATTTTGGGGGGTTTTGTGAAAGCATATTTCCTACTTAAGGATTCTGTTAGTCCCAATTCGCAAAGACACCAGAAAGAAAATGTGTTTGTCTGGAGCCCTGAGCAAATCTGAGCACTAAAAGTCCCACTTGAACTTTCTGACCTGATTGCCAGCTGGTTTAGTAGTATCTCTAGGATGTGTTCATTGGCACCTCTGGCAGAAACTGGATATTGTACTGAGCAAAATCACAGGGGATTTGAACTAAAAAACTGGAGAGCATCTCAAAAGATGCAGAGGATCTTCTCAGACCTTTGGAAAGATAATTTGCCAACTTGTTACTGAGGGCACTCATTGGTGGAAAGTTACCCTAAAAAATAGTGATAACAGATAAACTTGGGGCCGTAAATTTCTTTCCTCTCTTGGGTGATGTCAAAGAAGGATAGAGAAGAAGAGAAGAAGTTCATCAGAACTGACTAGTAAATGGAAATATTATGTTCAATAGCACGTGAAGAAATTCAGATGTAGCCAACTCTATGACAGCTTACTTCACTGTCTCTAAGGCCAATGACAGAGCTCAGTGTGGTCTCTCTACCTCTTCACCTCCCTATTACCTGCTGCTGTACTGGCTGATGCCAAAAAATAGTTCACTTGGTTCACTGGTTGGAATCCTAAATCTAGAATTGAATCACAATTGGAAAGTGGTCACAGTACATCCCACAGAAGGTAACGTTCCAGTGAAAAATGAAGGAGCAAATTTGCAAAACAGGCAGAACTGAAAGCTGTTTATTTAGGAATAACCAGAAGAAAGAGGTAGACTTGGACCTGAGTAGACAGTATTTGAATATTTTCATATTCTTTTTCCACAGTCAATGGCATTTCCTTGTGGTTCTAGATAACGGAAAACAAATAACAGCCCTATTCTCCTTATGGAATAAATAGCTTCTGTGAGACTTCAGAAGAGTCAGAATTAAGGTGAGTTGAATAGATGCTCACTAAAAATACAGGGATAGGAATACTCAGGCAGATGCCTTAAGTTCTAAAAATAATTCCTTGAAATAAGTTTGCATGGATGAGCAGGGCCATGCCTAATTGGACTGAGGAGAGTACATTTCCTTCTTACCTAACTGAGCTGATAATGCAGGGAGGAACTCTACTCACTACCAATTGGAGAAAATTTTTGCTTGAAGATGGGCTTATATAAAATGTTACTGAGTTGGCATTGGACTGCTATTGGGGGGCAATACAAATACCAATGGGTATTGACTGGAAATGATAATGTATTATTGTAGGCCTGGCTTATTCTGAGAAAGAAGCAGTTGCAGAGAACACAAGGAAAGCTTAGAACTGAGAAGTAACTGATCATTGTGGTCCACAAGAATATATTTCCTCTGAAAAGGGTTTACTCATTGTCACCAAGGTTTAAAAATTAGAGAACTGTAAAGTTACACAGACATATTACATATTATCTAAACTTCAGAGCTGTATTCTTACTGGAAATTAGAATCAGTAATTAAAATATCACATGCTAGTAAAGTAATGCTCAAAATTCTCCAAGCCAGGCTTAAAACAATACATGAACCGTGAACTTCCAGATGTTCAAGCCGGTTTTAAAAAGGCAGAGGAACCAGAGATCAAATTGCCGACATCCACTGGATCATGGAAAAAGCAAGAGAGTTCCAGAAAAACACTGTTTCTGCTTTATTGACTATGCCAAAGCCTTTGACTGTGTGTATCACAATAAACTGTGGAAAATTCTGAAAGGGATGGGCATACCAGACCTGACATGCCTCTTGAGAAACCTATATGCAGGTCAGGAAGCAACAGTTAGAACTGGACATGGAACAACAGACTGGTTCCAAATAGGAAAAGGAGTACGTCAAGGCTGTATACTGTCACCCTGCTTATTTAACTTACTTGCAGAGTACATCATGAGAAATGCTGGGCTGGAAGAAGCACAAGCTGGAATCAAGATTGCTGGGAGAAATATCAATCACCTCAGATATGCAGATGACACCACCCTTATGGCAGAAAGTCAAGAGGAACTAAAAAGCAAGCCTCTTGATGAAAGAGAGGAGAGTGAAAAAGTTGGCCTAAAGCTCAAAATTCATAAAAGAAAAAAAAAATATCATGGCTTCTGGTCCCATCACTTCATGGGAAATAGATGAAGAAACAGTGGAAACAGTATCAGACATTATATTTTTGGGCCCCAAAATCACTGCAGATGGTGATTGCAGCCATAAAATTAAAAGATACTTACTGTTTGGCAGGAAAGTTACGACCAACCTAGATAACATATTAAAAAGCAGAGATATTACATTGCCAACAAAGGTCCTTCTTGCCAAGGCTATGGTTTTAATAGTGGTCATGTATGGATGTTAGTGTTGGACTGTGAAGAAAGCTGAGCACCAAAGAATTGATGCTTTTGAACTGTGGTGTTGGAGAAAACTGTTGAGAGTCCCTTGGACTTCAGGGAAATCCAACCAGTCCATTCTAAAGGAGATCAGTCCTGGGTGTTCTTTGGAAGGAATGATGCTAAAACTGAAGCTCCAGTACTTTGGCTACCTCATGCGAAGAGTTGACTCATTGGAAAAGACCCTGATGCTGGGAGGGATTGGAGGCAGGATGTGAATGGGACGACCGAGAATGAGATGGCTGGATGGCATCTAAAATATCTAACATTTAGAATGTTAGACAGAAAGTTGGGTGGGATTGGTGATGGACAGGGAGGCCTGGCAGGCTGGGATTCACGGGGGTTGCAGAATGTTAGACAGAAATTTGGATGTTGCTAAAACTAGGGAACAATTGAATCTCTTAAATACCATTTGAAGAGTTTTGAATTTGTACAACCACTTTGAAAACCTACCTCTGATTTTTAATTATCTTTAAATATAGACATATTCTTTTAGCAGTTTTATTCTAGTAGAATTCTATATGTACATGTACAATCTGACTTATTCATGAAAGTTTATCATAACATTATTCATAATAGTTAAAAAGGAAACAATAGACATTTCAACTGACAGTGAAATTAATAATGTGACTATATACTTGAATTTAATAAAACATTGAACAATCACTTAACTACAACACTATGGGAGAAAAATGGATAAGTCTCACAAATATTGGTTTGGCCAAAAAGTTTATTCATTTTTTCCCCCTAACATGTTATAACAAACCCAAATGTATTTGTTTGTTATTTTGACCATCTCAATATAATATTGAGTCAAGGAAGCCTGGCCCAATATAACACATTGTATAGCATACAGTTGTATGCTATAAATGCTCTCATTTCTCACCCAGTTTTATACAGCTGGTGAGTGGCAGATCCATGATTTGGATTTAAGACAACTAATTATAAAATCTACACTGTATCTACTATGTAACAGTGTTTCCACGCTAAAAATGTTTCTTCTGTCATTAAATTAGCCAAGTTCATGTTTCAGGATAGCTATACATCCATGACACAAGCGATCTAATCTTAGATTTTACAAGCACTTACTTTGCCAACAAAGGTCCATCTAGTCAAGGCTGTGGGTTTTCCAGTGATCATGTATGGATGTGAGAGTTGGACTATAAAGAAAGCTGAGCTCCGAAGAATTGATGCTTTTGAACTGTGATTTGGAGAAGACTCTTGAGAGTCCCTTGGACTGAAAGGAAATCCAACCAGTCCTTCCTAAAGGAGATCAGTCCTGGGTGTTCATTGGAAGGACTGATGTTGAAGCTGAAACTCCATATTTTGGCCACCTGATGTGAAGAGCTGACTCATTTGAAAAGACCCTGATGCTGGGAACGATTGAGGGCAGGAGAAGAAAGGGACAGCAGAGGATGGGATGGTTGGATGGCATCACCGACTGGATGGACATGGGTTTGGCTGGATTTTGGGAGTTGGTGATGGACAGGGAGGCCTGGTGTGCTGTGGTTCATGGGGTTGCAAAGAGTCAGACACGACTGAGTGACTGAACTGAAATGAACTGAACTGAAGGGTAACTATCACACAGCTTCTACACATAGCTAACCTGATCTTCTCACATTATAGCAGTCTTAGAAATAAGTTCCAAGCTGAGCTCCTGTAATTCTACATTTTTAAAAAGTCACAAAAGTTCTGTTTCGACTGAACTTGCCCTTTAGCAATGAATGATAATCCAATCTTTTCTACTGTGTATTTCACCTGTCACTGGTCAACATATTTCTCTTAGCAAGTTTTGTTACCAAACAAAAATATGTTTCACCTGTCTATTTCTGTTTAACAAATCATCAAAAATGTAATGGTATAAAGAAAAAATATATTATCTCATAGTTTTGTTGTCTGACAGGGTTCAGCTGAGATGTTTTTGCTGCTAGTCTCTCATGTGTTTTCAGATAAAAGTTTTATGTGATGAGCAATCTGAATATTTAATTAGATAATTTGATTCATAAGTCGCATTGTACCCCCTTTTAACACATTATATTCTTTATTAGAAAATCACAGGACAAACCCAGATTTATGAGTCTAAAAAGGCTGTGAATATTGAGGAATATGCTTTACCTGGGTAAGTAAGTGGATTGGTGGACACTAGGAACCACAGAATTTTTCACAGAAATTTACTTATATCTAAAACCCCACATTATTTTCTAATAGATATATGTGCATATGGGTATACAATTTCTACAACTAAATTCTCAGCTTCCTTTACACTTGGCAGCTGACCACCTTTGGGTTCTTTTGTATAATCTCTATCCTATCCATTTTCTTCATGTTTCTAGTGTGATAGAGTTAATCAAAGGCTTAAATAATTCAAATGTTATTATCCCAGTTCATTGCTGTAGTTTCTCTGTAACAACTAAAGAACAAATATATATGTTTATACTTTTAGATCAGCCTCCAGGGGAAAAATTTTAATTAGCTTTCTTAATTTACAAACTCTCACAAGGTACATATGAGCAACTTGAAAAATTCCATTTCATATAAAATTTATATAGCAATTTATTTTGTTATAAATAGTGTAACAAGTCATTTAAGTATAATAAATTTAATCAACTAGACTTGTGCACTGTAGTTTTAGCACAAAAGAACTTCTCACATTTTGTCATCATTTGAAAAAAGGTCACTTATCTCATAGGGTGAAGTTTTTGTTATTTGGACATTTTCTTATTTTCAAAAATTGTCATGTCTGACCTTTAGCTTAGAGGTAACTTTTGGCCTTTTGGTGCTACTGTTTCACTAAATACCTTTAAAAGTAAAATAGAAGCACATTGCAGAAGCTTGTGTATTTAGAGAAATGTAGCAATACAAATGCAATGTAAAAAAATAAATTACAGGAGAGAGAAAAATAGATGACTATACTTTCTAAATGATTCCTGGATAGCTGAGGAGAGTAGAGGCTGTGTTAAATGAATTGCAGTGCTTAAAAGCTTTTGATATATATTTATACATCAAAACCTTGATAAGGAAAGCAAGCTCAGAGGAGAATTTACTTGTGAATAATTTCTACTGAATGCCAGTAGTAACTCTTGCTTCACAAGTGTAGACTCTCCTCAAAAGTGTAGATACATTTTAACAAATCTGTTTTCATAAAAGAAAGGGATATAGTGACTAACACTTATCAAGGGACAGATGTCATCACCAAAGTTAGACATGAGACCAGACAGATAAAATGGGCCTTAATATATAGACTTTTTAAGCCACTAAAAAGTTTGTGAATCTATTATTGAGCAAATTGACCTCTGAATAAGCAAACAAAAGATACCATGTGAGAAAGAAAATGTATGGTTTATGAAAATTTTTGTCTAAAAATATATTAAATTTAAAAGAAAACACACACAAGAGTTGTAGCTTCATTTACATCCATGATCTTCAAATCATCTTATCTTCACATTTTTTGTGTAACAAATTGCCCCAAATTTGGTATCTTAAACAACAAATATCCATTTTCTCACACTTTCTGCATGTCAAAAATTTGAGTGGTTTTATCTTAGGATCTCTCACGAATTTGCAGTCAAGATGTTGGGGAGGGCTGCATCATCTGAAGACTTGACTGGGGCTGGAGGATCCACCCTCAAGCTTACTTACTTGGTTGCCGGCAGAGATCTTGATTCCTTCACAAAGCAGCATGGTACCTGCTTTCACCCGAGGGAGGAAAAGAGGCAGACGGAGAGAGGGGGGAGGGAGAAAAACAAAGAATGCACTAAAGGGAAGCTGCAGTGTCTTTTTATAACCTAATTCAGAAGTGATATACCATCCCTTTGCCATTTTACATTCATGCCACCACAGACCAAGCATAATACAATGTGGAAGAACATTATGAATGAGAGAAAGAGAGTGGGTCAATGGAAGCCATCCTGAGGTTGCTGCTGCTGCTGCTGCTGAGTCACTTCAGTCGTGATCTTGAGGTTAGCTACCATAATACCAAATTAGATATTTAAAACAAAATACGTCTTTTTCAGTCTTTCTAAAATCCCTATTTTTATTAAGTTTTTTCTTTAAATATGATAAATGATTTAAAGATACGCTATAATAGATAGAATCTATTAACAATGTATGCTGCTGCTGCTGCTAAGTCACTTCAGTCGTGTCCTACCCTGTGCGACCCCAGAGAAGGCAGCCCACCAGGCTCCACCATCCCTGGGATTCTCCAGGCAAGAACTCTGGAGTGGGTTGCCATTTCCTTCTCCAGTGTATGAAAGTGAAAAGTGAAAGAAGTCCTTCAGTCGTATCTGACTCTTTGCAACCCCATGGACTGCAGCCTACCAGGTTCCTCCATCCATGGGATTTTCCAGACAAGAGTACTGGAGTGGAGTGCCATTGCCTTCTCCATTGTTAGGTACATATAATAACGCATGTGTGTGTGTGCTATTTATTTTCAATGTACGTATTCCTGTTTCTCTTTTATTTAGAAATAGAACAGAAAGTTCTTGCCATATGCACTTTTACATTCTAATAGGAAAACAAACTCTTACTTGGTTAATACTTACTGAAAATCTTTCCTTAAAATCAGGCAAACTCTTTAAAAATGATATTATTTTCTGGATATATTAAAGTGATAAATAGTAATTTGAGTTTTCCTCTGGCATGCATGTAATATCCTAATACAATGTCATTGCAAATATATATTTTAACATACAGACATATTTGAAGTGATACTCTCATATTAAACCAATGATTATTGATAGGACATTTGTCTTAGACAATCACACACATTTAATTTGCAGGCTCTATTATACAATTGCTGCTTAATAGTTCCTCTTAATTTAAGCATTTCATAGAGATAAATACAGTATTTTCTCTGAGGGAATATTCTGTGAAATTTTGTTAAATTGTAGGGTATGACAAATTAATTTTAAGCTAACATATGTCTGAGTTGATTAGCTTATACATTATATATTACATTTTAAACATTTTAATTAGCCATAAAATACCAATAGCTCACAGATTTTCTTAACTTTGAAATAGTTTACACATGTGACATTAAAAAATTATATTGAAGAGGTTTTTCTTTTTTTCATGAAACTAGCTTGTGGACATTTTTTGTTGTTGTTGTTTATCATACAGGGATAATTTAAATCTTAAATTCTAACCAGAAGTTTTGACTTAAATCATTAGCTTTCATCACATACACTGTTATCTTACCCTTCCTTAGATTTAGTAACTGGTTTAAGTTTTAACTGGGGTTAGTTGCCCTATGTACTAAGAGGATATTTGCTAAAATCAGCTTTCTTGGATCAGTTTGCATAAACTGCTTTTTCCTCCACTCGTATTGAGAACCAGGTTATATAAGGATGGCATTAGTGCTATTGAATCATGAGTTTGCTATTTTTATATAAATGCAATGTGAGCTAGCACTATTTGCATACTCATCCATTTAAGGAATAAAAATTAATTGTAAAACTGCATTAAATATAACACTTTGTAATTTTTGGCATTAATTTCCATTATCTCCAAAATATTTAAGAAAGATTTAGATATTTAACATAACAAAATCAATCACTTTGAATGTTGCCAGATGGCACCAAAAAAGTTTATTTAGATAATTATAAAATTTTAGTAAACTTTTACGAATACTTGAGCGACTTCACTTTCCCTTTTCCCTTTCATGCACTGGAGAAGGAAATGGCAGCCCACTCCAGTGTTCTTGCCTGGAGAATCCCAGGGATGGCAGAGCCTGGTGGGCTGCCGTCTGGGGTCTCACAGAGTCGATCACGACTGAAGCGACTTAGCAACAGCAGCAGCAAATATCCATAAACAGAAATTTATTCATGTGAAAACCTTTAAACTGAACTTAATTGTCAGCCACTTGACACTTTATCTTCTTTTTTCAATTCAAGAAATTTCTGACTTTTTTATTCAGAAATTATTCTTTCTTTATTTTATTTTATTAATTATTTTCTTTATTTTATTTATTCAGCTACTATTTTCTTTTCAGGAAACAAGAGTAGACTAATCAAGTGGATTACTCAAGGGAAAAATGGTAGAGACAGAAAAAAAAATAGTTTTTCTAAATTCTAGCACACTTTTCAAAACATCAAGAACATCTATCATAGAAATGTCTCCAATGGGGACAAATAAACGAATTTTCCAGTTTAAAATTACTCCCACTTACACTGTTCCATGGAAGCCATGCTCCTGAAGGTCAATCAAACATATCTTAGTCTTCACTGAGTATCACCTTGTTCAGCACAGAGCTGCTTTCCTCCTTGAGACTTCATATTGCACTCCTCCTGACCTCTGTATTGCAGCTCTGGGTTTCTAGAGTTATTTTTGTATCTAACAATAGATTTCACTTTGGAATGTGGCTCTTCAGATATCTCCACGTTCAGTTCAGTTCAGTTTAGTTCAGTTGCTCAGTTGTGTCTGACTCTTTGCGACCCATGAATCGCAGCATGCCAGGCCTCCCTGTCCATCACCAACTCCCGGAGTTCACTCAGACTCACTCATTGAGTTCATGATGCCATCCAGTCATCTCATCCTTGGTCGTCCCCTTCTCCTCCAGCTCCCAATCCCTCCCAGCATCAGGGTCTTGGCCAAAGTACTGGAGCTTCAGCTTTAGCATCATTCCTTCCAAAGAAATCCCAGGGTTGATCTCCTTCAGAATGGACTGGTTGGATCTCCTTGCAGTCCAAGGGACTCTCAGGAGTCTTCTCTAACACCACAGTTCAAAAGCATCAATTCTTCTGTGTTCAGCCTTCTTCCAGTCCAACTCTCACATCCATACATGACCACAGGAAAAACCATAGCCTTGACTAGATGGACCTTAGTTGGCAAAGTAATGTCTTTACTTTTGAATATACTATCGAGGTTGGTCAAAACTTTTCTTCCAAGGAGTAAGCATCTTTTGATTTCATGGCTGCAGTCACCATCTGCAGTGATTTTGGAGCCCAAAAAAATAAAGTCTGACACTGCTTCTACTGTTTCCCCATCTATTTCCCATGAAGTGATGGGACCAGATGCCATGATCTTCGTTTTCTGAATGTTAAGCTTTAAGCCAACTTTTTCACTCAAGAGGGTTTTTAGCTCCTCTTCACTTTCTGCCATAAGGGTGGTGTCATATGCGTATGTGAGATTATTGATATTTCTTGCAGCAATCTTGATTCCAGCTTGTGCTTCTTCTAGCCCAGCATTTCTCATGATGTACTCTGCATATGAGTAAGCAGGGTGACAATATATAGCCTTGAAGTACTCCTTTTCCTATTTGGAACCAGTCTGTTGTTCCATGTCTGGTTCTAACTGTTGCTTCCTGACCTGGTAACTAGTACCTCTTAAATACCTTCATCTATTTTGCCTGTCTTCACACCCTTTCTCCCCTCTGGCAACTACTAGTTTGTTCTCTCTGAGTCTGTTTCTGTTTTGTCAATATTTATTTGTTTTGTTTTTCAGGTTTCACATATAATAAAACTTACACAATATTTATCTTTGTCTGACGTACTTAACCGAGGATAATACCCTCTAGGTATATCTACATTGTTGCTGATGGCAAGATTTCATTCTATTTTACAGCTGAGCAATAGTCTACTCTGTGTGTGTGTGTGTCTGTGTGTGTGTGTGTAACTGTATCTTCTTTATCTATTCATCTATAGTAGGTTCCTTAGCTATTGAAAATATGCTGCAGTCAACATTAAGGTACATATATCTTTTTGAAGTAGTGTTTTTGCTTTCTTTGGACAAACACCCAGGAGTGGAATTGCTCAATCATAAGATTGCTGGGAGAAATATCAATAACCTCAGATATGCAGATGACACCACCCTTATGGCAGAAAATGAAGAGGAACTAAAAAGCCTCTTGATGAAAGTGAAAGAAAAGAGTGAAAAAGTTGACTTAAAGCTCAGCATTCAAAAACGAAGATCATGGCATCTGGTCCCATCACTTCATGGGAAATAGATGGGGAAACTGGAAACAGTGTCAGACTTTATTTTTCTGGGCTCCAGAATCACTGCAGATAGTGACTGCAGCCATGATATTAAAAGATGCTTACTCCTTTTGGACTCTGAGGGAGAGGGAGAGGGTGGGATGATTTGGGAGAATGGAAGTGTAACATGTATGATATCATAAGTGAAACGAATCACCGGTGTAGGTTTGATGCAGGATGCAGGATGCTTGGGAATGATGCACGGGGATAATCCAGAGAGATGGTGTGTGGCGGGAGGGATAGGGGTAGGGTCGGGATTGGAAGTTCATGTACACTCGTGGCTGATTCATGCCAATGTATAGCAAAATGAATACAGTATTGTAAAGCAAAACAAACTAAAAAATAAAAATTAATTTAAAAAAATAAATAAATAAAACATTAAAAAATGGTTAGTTTTTTAAGGATGGTGAATACTGGCACTTGTGTTACCCTCTTTTACTCTACCTTATTGGCAAAATAGCATTATATCACTTCCGTGATGAACACAGGTATAACATTAGAGTTGTTTCCACAGTTACACTTCCACCAGCATAGGTGCACAACTTGAAACCCATTTTCCACATCTTTTTCTGGCTAAAAGTTATTTGATTATCTTGACTGTATGGCAACTAAATAGTCTTTAGGATTCAGCCTTCATTATCAATAGAATCTATCCCAGGTGAGATCCTTGTGCCATGGCCTGAGCAAACAATATTAACTGAGAAAGAGGAATTGTGTACTATTATTAAATATTATCCAACTATTATAGCCCCTTTTAGTATCTTCCCTGGTGGCTCAGAGGTTAAAGCATCTGCCTGCAATGCGAGAGACCCGGGTTCGATCCCTGGGTCGGAAAGATCCCCTGGAGAAGGAAATGGCAATCCAATCCAGTATTCTTGCCTGGAGAATCCCATGGATGGAGAAGCCTGATAGACTACAGTCCATGGGGCTGCAAAGAGTCAGACACGACTGAGTGACTTCACTCATTATAGCCTCTTTACCAGACTTCCCTGGTGGCCCAGATGGTAAAGGTCTGCCTACAATGAGGGAGACCTGGGTTTGATCCTTGAGTCAGGAAGATCCTCTGGAGAAGAAAATGGCAATTCACTCCAGTATTCTTGCCTGGAAGATCCCATGGACAGAGGAGCCTGGTAGGTTACAGTCTGTGGGGTCGCAAAGAGTCAGACATGACTGAGTGACTTCACTTATAGCCCCTTTATTACTTGTGGGAAGTGTTTCCGTATCCAGCGTATCGTGTTGGAGGACAATTTTATAACTGGAATTAAAATAGGCCTCCTGCATTTTCTAGGTCAACCTCTTTATGGTTTACATGGGACAGCCTTAGAGAAGTTCAGTGACTTGCCCAAAAGTGTGCAGCTACCTAGTAACAGAGGCAGCATCAGTCCTGCCCCACCATTTGTGCATCACCAGTGTGGCCACCCTGGTGGTACCTAAGAGCATTAAGAAAGCATCGTCTACATATACTGATTGTAGGTAGTTCTTGTATTTGAAAATTGCAATTACAGATTTTAACACACATTGAAACTGAAACTTGTATTAAATACGTTTTAGAGCAAATTGAATGCCATTGAAAATAAGGGCTCTTTTCAGACCTTCAAAAGTGTGAGATGTGAGTACAATGAATGCTAAATTTAACATCAATTTCTCAGAATGAAATGCAGGTTTTTCTTTCTTAATAAGCTACACATCTGAAGTGGTTCAGCTTTAAAGATGAGCACTCATTAGCTTAATTCATAATTATTTTAAGGCATTCACTGCCACTCAGTTTTCTTTGCACACAATTCCTAATTTGTAGCAGTCATCCTCATGGTTTTGTTCATTTGACAGAACCTAGGATATTTCTTAGAATTCAGTAAGTGTTTGTGAAGCTCCATAATGACTTAAAAACCATGTGTCAGTATGTAATTAACACTAGTCAGATATGTCTTAATCTGAAGAACTTCAAATTAAGAAGATAGCAAAGTGTGAGGAGTGAGGCGGAAAAAGGCATTTTCCTCATAATAGCATATACTCTCCTATATTAAAATATAACCCCACATTGCAATGAAGTGTCTCATCTAAAACTGTTGACACAGTAGAAAAACAAATTGTAAATATCATAAAATTGCTAAAATACAAGACATTAGAAAAATCAACAAAAAACATAAAAGGTATAGTACCAGTTCATTTTTTTTCTCTTTTGTAACTTTATGCAAAATGCAAATTTTTGATCAGGATAGAAACCTAATATAGTATTGAATGCTAAATGTCCAGCCTCAAAAATATACCCCAAATCTGTTTACTTTTGTCCATCTTCATCACTATCTCTTAGCTGTCCTATTGCAAGAACCTTTAAGTGACCTTCCTTTTTCCAAGATTATGTCCCGTTCCTCTCAATCCACTCTTCTCTTGGCATTCAGACTCATTTTTGTCCCTGTTTCAACTAAAAACAAACAAGCAAACCCCCTCTTCAACCTCCCCTCTGAAAAAAAAACTCAAAAGCAAAAATTCTGAAACCAAGACACACAAGGAACTGGGAGGAGGTGGTAGACATGTGTCTTACCTTGATTCATGGGACCGTGGGGGTTTGCATATGTCTAAACTCAGAGTATATACAGTAAATACATACATACAGTTCTTTGTGAAAAACCAACCATTCAAACAAAGTAAAAAAGTAAAACTACCCTTGCATCCCCATCACCCTGAGTAAAATCCAGAATCCACTATGGCCTTTGCACAGGGTCCTACATGAAGAAGCCTCCATTGTCCTCTATAATTTCTTCTAGGGTCCATTTCACCTTCTTCATCATGCTCCAGCCACACTGGTTTTCTCTTTTTTATTCCCCTCCTTGAAAATGCCAAGTATTTTCTCATCCTATGAACTTTGTGTTGATATTCATCAAGATGTCTTGGGAATAGCCTTATTTTCGTCATTGAGATCTTAGATCTTAGTCCTATGTTACCTTCTCAGAGAGGCTTCCCTAAACATAGTACCTTGCTTTTTATATAAAATATGATCTTAAGTGGAAACCATGCTGTATAATTAATCACTTGCCAGTTGTTAGATGCCACAGTTAAGGTCCACAAAGCTTGAATTTTTATGCTACATTTATTACTGGATTGAAACAATCTGTATCAGTGTTTAGAACATATTAGACATGCAGACACTTCTTAATGGATGTCTACTGTGCTGCACTCAATATGCCAGCAAATCTGGAAAACTCAGCAGTAGCCACAGGACTGGAAAAGGTCAGTTTTCATTCCAATTCCAAGGAAAGGCAATGCCAAAGAATGCTCAAACTACCACACAGTTGCACTCCTCTCACAAGCTAGTAAAGTAATGCTCAAAATTCTCCAAGCCAGACTTCAGCAATATGTGAACTAAGAACTTCCAGATATTCAAGCTCATTTTAGAAAAGGCAGAGGAAACAGAGATCAAATTGCCAACATCTGCTGGATCATGGAAAAAGCAAGAAAGTTCCAGAAAAAACATCTATTTCTGCTTTATTGACTATGCCAAAGCCTTTGACTGTGTGTATCACAATAAACTGTGGAAAATTCTGAAAGAGAGGGGCATACCAGACCACCTGACCTGCCTCTTGAGAAACCTATATGCAGGTCAGGAAGGAACAGTTAGAACTGGACATGGAACAACAGACTGGTACCAAATAGGAAAAGGAATACGTCACAGATGTATATTTTCACCCTGCTTCTTTAACTTATATGCAGAATACATCATGAGAAACACTGGGCTGGAAGAAGCACAAGCTGGAATCAAGATTGCTGGGAGAAATATCAATAACCTCAGATATGCAGATGTCACCACCCTTATGGCAGAAAGTGAAGAGGAACTAAAAAGTCTCTTGAAAGTGAAACAGGAGAGTGAAAAACTTGGCTTAAAGCTCAACATTCAGAAAACAAAGGTCATGACATCTTGTCCTATCATGTCATGGGAAATAGATGGGGAAACAATGGAAACAGTGTCAGACTTTATTTTGGGGGGCTCCAAAATCACTGCAGAAGGTGATTGCAGCCATGAAATTAAAAGACCCTTACTCCTTGGCAGAAAAGTTATGACCAACCTAGATAGCATATTCAAAAGCAGAAACATTACTTTGCAAACAAAGGTCCATTTAATCAAGGCTATGGTTTTTTCAGTGGTCATGTATGGATGTGAAAGTTGAACTGTGAAGAAAGCTGAGTGCCAGAGAATTGATGTTTTTGTTTTTTATTTTTTATTTTTTTTAAATTAATTTTTATTTTTTAGTTTGTTTTGCTTTACAATACTGTATTCGTTTTGCTATACATTGACATGAATCAGCCACGAGTGTACATGAACACCCAATCCGGACCCCCACCTCCCCACTCCCGCCCCACACCTTCTCTCTGGATTATCCCCGTGCCTCAGTCCCACGCATCCTGCATCCTCCATCGAACCTAGACCGGCGATTCATTTCACTTATGATATCATACATGTTGCACTGCCATTCTCCCAAATCATCCCTCCCTCTCCCTCTCCCACAGAGTCCAAAAAGCTGTTCTATACATCTGTGTCTCTTTTACTGTCTTGCGTACAGGTTTATCATTACCATCTTTCTAAATTCCATATATATGTGTAAGTATACTGTATTGGTGTTTTTCTTTCTGGCTTACTTCACTCTGTATAATCGGCTCCAGCGTCATCCACCTCATTAGAACTGATTCAAATGTATTCTTTTTAATAGCTGAGTAATACTCCATTGTGTATATGTACCACAGCTTTCTTATCCATTCATCTGCTGATGGACATCTAGGTTGCTTCCATGTCCTGGCTATTATAAACAGTGCCGCAATGAACATTGGGGTACACGTGTCTCTTTCAATTCTGGTTTCCTTGGTGTGTATGCCCAGCAGTGGGATCGCTGGATCATAAGGCAGTTCTATTTGCAATTTTTTAAGGAATCTCCACACTGTTCTCCATAGTGGCTGTACTAATTTGCATTCCCACCAACAGTGTAAGAGGGTTCCCTTTTCTCCACACCCTCTCCAGCATTTATTGCTTGTTGACTTTTGGATCGCAGCCATTCTGACTGGTGTGAAATGGTACCTCATTGTGGTTTTGATTTGCATTTCTCTGATAATGAGTGATGTTGAGCATCTTTTCATGTGTTTGTTAGCCATTCGTATGTCTTCTTTGGAGAAATGTCTATTTAGTTCTTTGGCCCATTTTTTGATTGGGTCATTTATTTTTCTGGAGTTGAGCTGCATAAGCTGCTTGTATATTTTTGAGATTAGTTGTTTGTCAGTTGCTTCATTTGCTATTATTTTCTCCCATTCAGAAGGCTGTCTTTTCACCTTTCTTATAGTTTCCTTTGTTGTGCAGAAGCTTTTAATTTTAATTAGATCCCATTTGTTTATTTTTGCTTTTATTTCCAGTATTCTGGCAGGTAGATCATAGAGGATCCTGCTGTGATGTATGTCGGAGAGTGTTTTGCCTGTGTTCTCCTCTAGGAGTTTTATAGTTTCTTGTCTTACGTGTAGATCTTTAATCCATTTTGAGTTTATTTTTGTGTATGGTGTTAGAAAGTGATCTAGTTTCATTCTTTTACAAGTGGTTGACCAGTTTTCCCAGCACCACTTGTTAAAGAGATTGTCTTTAATCCACTGTATATTCTTGCCTCCTTTGTCGAAGATAAGGTGTCCATAGGTGTGTGGATTTATCTCTGGGCTTTCTATTTTGTTCCATTGATCTGTATTTCCATCTTTGTGCCAGTACCATACTGTGTTGATAACTGTGGCTTTGTAGTAAAGCCTGAAGTCAGGCAAGTTGATTCCTCCAGTTCCATTCTTCTTTCTCAAGGTGGCTTTGGCTATTCGAGGTTTTTTGTGTTTCCATACAAATTGTGAAATTATTTGTTCTAGCTCTGTGAAAAATACTACTAGTAGCTTGATAGGAATTACATTGAATCTGTAGATTGCTTTGGGTAGTATACTCATCTTCACTATATTGATTCCTCCGATCCATGAACATGGTATATTTCTCCATCTATTAGTGTCCTCTTTGATTTCTTTCATCAGTTTTCTATAATTTTCTATATATAAGTCTTTAGCTTCTTTAGGTAGGTATATTCCTAAGTATTTTATGCTTTTTGTTGCAATGGTGAATGGAATTGATTCCTTAATTTCTTTTTCTACTTGCTCATTATTAGTGTATAGGAATGCAAGGGATTTCTGTGTGTTGATTTTATATCCTGCAACTTTACTATATTCATTGATTAGCTCTAGTAGTTTTCTGGTGGAGTCTTTGTGGTGCTGGAGAAGACTCTTGAGAGTCCTTGGACTGCAAGGAAATCCAACCAGTCCATTCTGAAGGAGATCAACCCTGGGATTTCTTTGGAAGGAATGATGCTAAAGCTGAAATTCCAGTACTTTGGCCACCTCATGCGAAGAGTTGACTCATTGGAAAAGATTCTGATGCTGGGAGGGATTGGGGCAGGAGGAAAAGGGGCCGATAGAGGATGAGATGGCTGGATGGCATCACCAACTCGATGAATATGAGTTTGAGTGAATTCTGGGAGTTGGTGATGTACAGGGAGGCCTGGCATGCTGCAATTCATGGGGTCACTAAGAGTCAGACACGACTGAGCGACTGAACTGAACTGATAAACACTGATAAATCATATCAAAAAAGTCACTCTAGGTTTCAATTTTATTTTCATCATAAACACATAGCATGGACAGATTATATTTTGGCACTTATATTTATGAATCTTTATCAGCTGTCTAGGTCAAAGAGGAAAAACACATGAAACAAGACAACTTTTGAGATGTCTCTCCTTTATAATTCTGACAGTATTTTTTCTCATGATAATTTCAGTTCCATATATTTTGTTTGTCAGAGATATTCTGTGTGTACTTAGGAGTCAGTTAGACTTAGGGACTTCATGAAATGGAGAGCTACACAATTAGATAATTGGAAATCCTTTTTAATTTTATTTGCACAATACCGAAATAGTACTCTTCAAAGGAAAATTATCCCAACTTTCAAACAATGACTCTTTTTATTTTGTACTCTAAATACTAAATTTTTAATATGAGGTCCTCTCCCACACATAAAACATTACAGAATCAATTTTCCAGTATCTATCTGCTTCTTCCAAGCACTGACAAAGAGAGTATTCTTTCAGATGCTAAATTTTTGTAATTATATTGATGCTTTCTAAAATTATTAAAATACTAAATGAATTAATTCAATTAAATATTATTTTTAAAAGTAATATTTTTATTGTTTCGGATAAAATATATTTGTTGTTGTTTAGTCATTCAGTCATGTCTGAGTCTTTGCAACCCCATAGACTGTAGCACGCCAGGCTTCCTTGTCCTTCACCATCTCCTCGAGCTTGCTCAAACTCATGTTCATTGAGTTGGTGATGCCATCCAACTATCTCATCTCTGTCATCCCCTTCTCCTCCCGCCTTCAATCTTTTCCAGCATCAGCGTCTTTTCCAATGAGTCAGCTCTTCCCATCAGATGATCAAAGCATTGGAGCTTCAGCTTCAGTCCTTCCAATGAATATTCAAGACTAATTTCCTTCAGGATGGACTGGTTGGATCTCCTTAAAGTCCAAGGGACTCCCAAGAGTCTTCTCCAGCACCACAGTTCAAAAGCATCAGTTCTTCGACACCCAGCCTTCTGCATGGCCCAGCTCTCACATCTGTAGATGATGTCATCCCCTTCTCCTCCCGCCTTCAATCTTTTCCAGCATCAGCGTCTTTTCCAATGAGTCAGCTCTTCACATCAGATGATCAAAGCATTGGAGCTTCAGCTTCAGTCCTTCCAATGAATATTCAAGACTAATTTCCTTCAGGATGGACTGGTTGGATCTCCTTAAAGTCCAAGGGACTCCCAAGAGTCTTCTCCAGCACCACAGTTCAAAAGCATCAGTTCTTCGACACCCAGCCTTCTGCATGGCCCAGCTCTCACATCTGTAGATGACTCTTGGAAAAGCCACAGCCTTGACTATGTAGCACTTTGTTGGCAAAGTAATCTCTCTGTGTTTTGGGTCCAAACTTGCATGGTATTTAGCAAGTGACATAAACACCATGACAATTAAAATTTTGAAAACCTCAGCATTTTAAGGTTGAAAACAATTTTAAGATAGATTATCTACTTGTTTGGATATTTTATAAGTGAGGACTTTAAGAGGGTTTTTTATTTGCTTTATTATTTGATTGATTATTCTAGTCTTAAATTGTTTAATATTTTGATTTTCCAGTTCATATTTCTGGCAGAAGTCAGTTAATGGCAAAGATATCTTGGGGTGCCTGTTAAGTGCAAGGAACTGTGTTAGGGGGAAAATTACTATGATACAATCACTTTTCTCATGGTAAATCAGAGGTTTATGTTTAAACATGAAACCTGAGAGGCATATCACAAGTGAAAATTTTAAATGGTAGTACAAATTTTTGAAAATTACAGAATATTGTAAAAATGCATAATGATGGGTCCTAGTCCTGAAGACCTGTTAAGATGACTGGGTGGCTCTTTCTGAGAGGTTGAAATTAAAGGTGATGCCTGCATTGTGTGGGAACATCTATTTTTTGTTTCAGGCTCAGTGATTGCTCTTAGATTATCTCAGCTGAAAGGTTATATGTCCTATGCTGCTGCTCTGCTAAGTTGCTTCACTCGTGTCCAACTCTGTGTGATCCTATATGTGGCAGCCCACCAGGCTCCTCCGTCCCTGGGATTCTCCAGGCAAGAATACTGGAGTGGGTTGCCGTTTCCTTCTCTAGTATGTCCTATGGCCCCTGGCTAACTCCACTATTACATCTCTCCTAGAAAAGCAAGGGGCCAGGACAGGGTCCTTTCCACTGTGCTACAAGAGGGACACATATGGGCAAGTTTTCCTGTGTCCAGCACCTGGAGAGACCCACTGGCCATGGGGGACCAAAGCCAACTACAGCAGCTGGCCTTGCTTTGTCTTGCTAGTTTTATTTAAGATAATTTTACAGAATAAAGTATTTATGTGCATATTAATATTTATTTATATTTAGTTTATTGGCTGTGCTGGGTCTTCGTTGCTGCAAGCAATCTTTCTCCAATAGCAGCATGTGGGGATTACTCTTTGTTACACTGCATTGGCTTCTGATTTGGTGGCTTCTTTTGTTGTAGAACACAGACTCTAGACGCATGGGCTTCCGTGGTTGCAGCCCATGAGCCCAGTAGTTGTGGCTCACGGGCTCTAAAGCACAGACTCAGTACTTGTGGTACACAGGCTTAGTTGCTCTGCAAAATGTGGAGTCCTCCCAGACCAGGAATCAACCTGGTGACCCCTGCATTGGCAGGCAGGTCTTATCCACATCACAACCAGGGAAGTCCCTGAATATTTTTAAACTTGAGCAGCTCAAAGATTAGAAGGGCACAGCCTGGGGGTAAGAAAAGCCAAGAGTTTAAATTTCAGCATGTTGAGCTCAAGTATACACATGTGTATATACCTGAGAAAAGAAACTGGGAAAAAATTTGACAGTCATGAGTAAGCTGACAGGGTTTAATGTCATGAGAATAAGATTATCTACAGAGACAGTATATAGAGAGAAGGTGAGACCAGGACCAAATCCCAAGAAATTTTATCAGTTTAGGGTAAAGTTAACATGCAGACCTTAGCAAAAAAAGAAAAGAAAAAAAGAGTGCAAGGAGAAGGCAGAAGATTAGCTGAGAAGTTAAAGTCATGTGCTGTCATAGAACCCAAGAGGAAAGCAGTTTACAAAGCAGTAAACCACCTCTTCCAGTGCTACTTTTTAAATAAATTAAGAAAGTATATACGAGTTGTGAAGAAATGAAGGTTGTTCATGATCTCTGCTGAATCGAATCCTTTAAAGTGGTTTTTGTATAAGGGGTGGGTGAGAGTCAAGTAGAGTGGTATGAAGAGTGATGTGACGTCAGCAAGTGGAGGTGAGAAATGTAAGCAATATTCTGCAAAAGTTTATGGAGAACTCTTGCTGCTGAGGAATTTGAAGTCAAGAGAGGCTAAAACTATTTAACCTGAGAAATGAAAGAATAGCTTCATGTGATGAGAATAACCTAATAGGGAGATACTAATAAGTCAAGAGGAAAAAGAAAAGACAGAACATTCTTTATCAAGTGTAATGAGGAAAATGTTTACCTAAAATAGGGAAAGATATTCCAAAACATCTGGTTCATTAGAAGCAGATTAGAAGAGGGAACTGACAGGTTTGCAGATTTGGTCATGGGGAGATGAATGAGCAAAACTAAAATGCTATTTTTTTTTTTCTCCTTAGAGATGTGAAAGCAAAGTCAGTGACAGAAATTAAGAGGTAGGTACATTCAGAGAAATGAGACTCTAGGAGCGAGCTCATGAAATCAATTTCAATCTCTCATGACAGACATATAATGCCCAGTTTCTTAATACTCTCTAATGGCATTTGTGGCATGGATTGTCAGTAATCCTGACCTAAGTATATTCACCAAAGTGCATGGTATGTGGGACTTGCAGGTGTAGGCACTGAGAACTTGGGTGGCTAAGTTCACTCAGTTGTTTCAACTGTTTCATGGTTGGATTGTAGTATAGTAGACACACAACTTTCGCAGTCCAAGTACAATTTTCTA
The DNA here is from genome assembly GCA_006408695.1 of Aepyceros melampus. Classification (NCBI taxonomy): domain Eukaryota; kingdom Metazoa; phylum Chordata; class Mammalia; order Artiodactyla; family Bovidae; genus Aepyceros; species Aepyceros melampus. The sequence continues at coordinate 59,817 of SJXQ01004896.1, read as the reverse complement.
TGCTGTTGCTATGGTGTGAATGTCTGTGGCCATGTTGAAATCCTAATGACTAGCGTGGTGATATAAGGGGGTGAGGCTTTTGGGAGTGATTACTGCATCACAGTAGAGCCCTCATCAATTCCCTTCTAAAGGAAGCTCCAAAGAGCTCTCTTTCTCTCTTTTACCATGTAAGAACACGTGAGAAGTCTAGGACTCAGAAAGAGGGCCTTCACCCAATCATGCTGGTACCCTAACCTCAAGCTTCCAGCCTCCAGCTATATAAGCTATGCAATCTAGTATTTTGTTAGAGTAGCCCATACAGACTAAGACAACACCCATGAGCTGTTTGGGATATTTAAACTGTGTGCCTCAAAAATATTTAACTGTCTGAAAAAAGAAAAAATATCAATGCATTTTAAATATCCCTGCTTCTCCTTTCTGCAATCACCTCCTGCCTACCCTTAGAGGATATCTGTGAGTTCACAGTGAAATGTGCTTATAATTATACATATATAGATATATCTATATATATCTACATATCTATCTATCTATATATCTACATATACAGATATATAAAATCTAGAGATATAGAAATATATTATCTCAGGAGAGGGAGGGAAAGAGAAGAAATGGTCTAAGAGAGAATCTTAAATAAATCATTGACAATATATAAATCTTTAGGATCCCTCAAAACCTAGGGTGATTCTCAAAAGATTAAAATATGGGTAACTGATTAAACATCCAGACTTTACAGATCCAAGTGCAAAATGCTTGCACTTTGTTTCCTCTCGATACTTTGTTTGTGTCCTTTACTCACCATCAGCGTTTACTCCAAGTTCTGGCATGTTATTTGAACCCACCTTCTAAGTAACTGATTAGCATTTTTTCAGTATGCAGTACTCACTTTGTTGCCTGTTTCTTGCTTTTGTTTTAACAATTTTTTCTTTATCTGAACGTGTTCTCTGCTGATGCCAAGTGGCTCCCATTGCAGGGATCCAATGTATTCAGTTATTTGAGAACAGAAATGGGACCCATTCCCCCTGAGTTTCCTCTTCTTCCTTTGGGTACTGTTACTTGATAGGGGGATGTTGACTCAGGCTTCCTCAGTGACAGCGGCTTCAATTGTATTCATCACCTCTGGTAAGTGGCCGCTGAGAATATTTTCTGAAGTCTCATATATGGGTTACTGGAAAGTTACAAAGTGCTTAAACTCAACCAAGTTCTTGAATTTCCCCTATATTCTCTCCTAGACCTTGCTTCTCTCTGCTTGAAATTTTTCTCTCCATTGGAAAATGCACTTAAATTATAGTTTGGCCTATTCCTTGACCCTACTGAACTGGGAGCATGTACCTTCTCTCAATCTGGTCCTATCTGAACTTTATCTTCCAGAAAAATAAGTAATCCATCCTATTTAATGCAATCATTGCCTTTCTCATAAATTGTTAGATAAAGAGAAATGGAATTAATATTTCTTTTGCTTTTACCTATAGGTTTCATTTCTTCTGATATGTTTGGAAAGATTGGAACTACTTTTTAAAATCTGACTACTAAAAAGCCAACAAAGTTTTTTCTAGATTGTACTAACATACTTGAAGTATAGATCAGATGAGGAAATGATATTACATTCTTCTTAACCGAGAATGATATATTTGCAACGTTGAACTTTGCTGAATGTCATATGTAAAGAGAACATTTTTAAAGTAGGCTATATAGAAGCTGATGTTTGGAATAAATATTAAGCTGTCATTACTTCTGAAGAATTGGTAAAGAAAGTAGGAAGAACTGAGCTAGTTATATGAGCATGTGATAGGAATAAGAACTAGGATAAGGAGTTGAAATTACTTGAGCAGAATTTGTCTTAATAGATGAAATCACATGATAAACACTGGAAGTCCCCAACATGAAGAATGGGCTGTCCCAGAATGGTGAACTCTTTGTGGTGGAGGGGACATTAAATTACGGGCTATATGGTCATTTGTCAAGGATGATGTGGAAATAATCCTTTCACTAGAGAGGTGGTGGAATTGATGTTCCTTCTAAATCTAATAATCTCTAATTTCATGAGAGTCAAATTGAAAATACTATATCTTAAAGGATGATCTGATATTTCTTGAACATTTCTTCAATATTTACAATTGCAAGCATAAAAATGTAACAGATTGTGCCCAGAAAATATATTATTGCAAAAATATAAATTATTAGAGGGCTTCCCAGGTGTTTCAATGGTAAAGAATCCACCTCCCAATGCAGGGTACAGGGGTTTGATCTGGGTCAGGAAGATCCCCTAGAGAAGGAAATGGCAACACACTCCAGTATTCTTTCCTGGGAAATCCCATGACAGAGAGACTGGGGGGCTACAGTCCATGGGGTCACAAAAAGTCAGGAAAAAGTGAGCGATTGAGCATAGCACATTCTTAATAATGGATTAAACTGAATTAAGAACAAAAGTTTTAAAAGCGACAGTGATAATGGTACATTATATGAACCCAAACGGTGAGGTATCAGTCATGCATATTTGTGTTCCAAATGATATCATGTTATTTGTTCACTTACTGTGCCCCATTCATATGTCAGTCAAACTGCTAGGCTTCCAGATTACAAATAAACAAACAACAAGAAAATTAAAAAACAAACAGAAAAAAAAATTTCTTTTTTTTAATTTCTTTTCATGTAACTGGTGAAACAGAAAATCATCATGTGTTATTAATATGATTATAAAGAAAATCTAAAACTGAAGAAGACAGCAAAAAAATGATATGAGACTTTAATTTGCTTCTTTCAATAAATGACAAATAGACAAAATGTAAATAAAAATATGAAAGATGAATAACACATAGCTCATTTTTAACATATTGAATTTTATATTCTGAAGGCAGAGGAGAAAACAGTTTTACATCCAAATGTTTAAGAAACAGATACAAAACAGATCGAAATTTAGGAAAATGTCAATTAAACATGGAAATAGTATGAAAAATATTATTTTTTTCTAAAGTCAAATAGCTAAAATTAACTCTAAATTACAAAAAATAAATAATATTCCTTGAAACAGATAAACAGAATTTCAGTATACAGAGAAATTTTGTTTTAAAATATACAGAGGAAATAAAATTTCTAAAGATAAAAATAGTAATGGAAATGGAAATACCACTATTTTAAAGGCTTAGAAAATTAAATTAAGCACCAGTAAGAATGAAAATAAGTGAATTTAGAATTAAACATAAATGTTATTAAAAAGAAAACAATTTAGTGAGAGCCTGAGGCTGAAAAGATGTGGCAAAGATCAAAAGGAAATTAATAGGCTAGAATTAAAATGGTAGGATCAGTGCAATGCAAAATTGGGTCTTTTAATTAACTGAAATGTAAGCTCAGAAAACAAAGAGAAAATGTATAAATCATAAATATTAGAACATAGTGAGAATATGAAAACAATCATAAATACAAGCAACTAACACAATTTACATTTTCACCACCATTTAGAATTGTTTTGGAGGTACTAAGCAATGCAATCAAACAAGGAAAATAGATTACAATGATAAAAATTTCAATAAAGAAGTTAATGCCCTCATTATCTGAAGATAATATATTTGTACAAGTGGCAATCTAAAAGACATTAACTGAATAACTAGTAATTAAGAAATTTGCTTGCAGACAGCATTTATCATTTTATTCATTGATAAATCTGAGATAAAATGATGCCATAAGTTCTTGATTTAAATTTTCCCTGTCTTTTGCTAAATAAGGATAAATGAGATCAGAAGGTAATAATGTATACTGAATTCTTAAGACTGACAAGTCCATTTAAGGAAGTTTGAAAGTGTAAGTGAAAGTCACTCAGTCCTGTTTGACTCTTTGCAACCCCATGGACTATATAGTCTATGGAATTCTCCAGGTCAGAATACTGGAGTGGGTAGCCTTTCTCTTTTCCAGGGGATCTTCCCAAGCCAGGGATCAAACCCAGGTCTCCCGCATTGCAGGCAGGTTCTTTACCACAAGGGAAGCCCAAAGGAAGTTTGGGACTTATTAATTCTTCATCGTTCATAGTACCCAAGAAGAAATAGGTGGTTACCATGAAAGCAGCTAAGAAGAAATCAGCTAAAATTTTAACAAATTCTTAAAGGCCAAGTATAGGGCTGACATGTGAGTGTGGAATGTCTGAGTTCCCAGTTGCAAGAGAAGCTGGCATTCATCAGCAAGCCTTTTCCAAGAGAGCCTTTTTTGTGTGAGGCACAGAGCAGTAAGAGAAAGTACTGTGCACGCAGCTTCTACAGTCACGTAGGCCTCGCTTTAGGAGAGCTCTGCATTGAGTCTGATGCTCTGCACCATCTTGAATTTAACAGTTTTTGAACAAGGGGCTCACGGTGTTTAGCTTGTACTCAGAGTCACAAACTACATACCCAGCTGGCATGTTGGAGGTGATTAGTTGCTGAAGGGAGACAGAAACTAATCCCTGTTCATTTGCCCAAATGTTTCGCTCTTCCTATGCAGGGCTCAGACAAAACTCCAGGATTTCTGGAGTTAGAGGTAAAGTCTTTCTGCCTTCGATGGAGGAGTAGGAAACTGTCTTNCATAAAACAGACTCTGGTTTTGGGAGTAGATGCTCGGGAACAGGGGGTTTCCTGAGGCTTGATCACACCTTTGCGTATGCCAAGCCTCCTTCCTCATGACATTTGCCATGGGCGGAGTTCCTCACACTGGCCCCCGGCACCACCAGGCTCCTCTGCCCTTGAAATACTGGAGTGTTTTGCCATTCCCTTCTCCAGGAATCTTACCGAGCCAGGGATCAAACTATGGTCTGCCTGCATTTCAGGCAGGTTCTTTACTGCCTGAACCAGCAGGGAAGACCACACCTCCTGTGACGTTACCCCTCACACCGACCTGGGCGGGTGGAGGAGTCGTGTGTCCACATTGAGCAGGACAAGAAGCTTCAAACGATGAAGCCTCTTGCTTCCTCACAGGTGACCCTATGGCAGGTAAACCATTGGGAGAACAATGGTCCAAATGCAGACCTGCCTGAGCCTGAATGCTTGTTTTTCAGAACTATTTGCTTTACTTGCAGTATGATTTCTTTACAGTGTCTTAGCTTCTACTCTGCAGAGAAGGGAATGAGCTGTGTGTAGACATATATCCCTCCCACCTGAGCCTCTCTCCCAATCTGCCCTCTGGGTCATCACAAAACCCTGAGCTGAGCTTCCCGAGCATTCTGGCCGGTTCCCACCAGCTCTCTACTTTATACATGGTAGTGTGTGTATGTCAGCCATTTGCAGAGATGTGGATGGACCTAGAGTCAGTCATAGCAAGTGAAGTAAGTCAGAAAGAGGAAAACAAACATTGTGTATTGATGCGTGTATATGGAACCCAGGAATGGTCCAGATAAACTCATTTCCGAGGCAGGAATCACGTCTGAATCCTCATCGTGCATGCTGGCGTTGTATAGCAGGTTGAAGGAAGCCAATGGGATGACTCAGACGTAGGATCAACCCATGAATGTGAGCGTTTAGGTCTGGAACAAAGAGAGGAGGATACTCTGAAAAACGTGGCCAGGGGGCCATGAAAACGCGTCCTGCTGGAAGCCAATGATCTGAGCAGACACGGCAGAGTCCCCTCCGTCGACCCTCTTGCCTGAGCGGTCATGCCCTCTCCCACCCCAGCGAGTCTCTCTGTTATGCTGAAACACCTTGTGTTGTTGAGACAATGATCAAGGTTTCAATTAGAAGCCTCCCGTTCTCAGAACCCTCATCATCACGACGAGTTTGTTAGCCTGGGTTAAATTTCACCAGTGGGTTGAGACTCATTTTTAGTTTAAATTTCTCTTTACAATGCCAAAATTTCAACATGTAATTCTTTAATTGCCGCATTCCCCTTTTAAATCTTTTAGGATAATGTCTGTATGCCAAGAGTCCTAATTTATTTATATGACAACTTCACGTGGGTTTTTTTGATCATCTCCATTTGCAGAAACAAAAAAAAAAAAGATTTCCTCCCAGGACACGCAGAATGTGATAGAACTCGTACATTAACCCAGGTCCTCAGTGTTTCCATTTTGAACTGTTGTACCATATAAGGGATTTTAGAAGTAAATGCCCCAACGGAGCCTTAGAAAATGGAACACTGAATACTAAGTTCTGATTAAGACGTACCTGTGGAAGGTCAGAACCTGGCAAGGGTAGGAATTAAGGTAACAGTAACAGGGGCCACATGAAGATCCCAAAGGTCAAAGTCAAATGAGGGGCCAGCTCTAACTATATCTCAGATTTGTCTAAAGAAAGTCCAGCCATAAAGCCTGAGACCCAAACGGTGGTGACTGCGTTATAATGAAGAAAGTTTTCATAGGCAAAGATAGTTTCCATTGTGAGCAATTTAATTTTAAGAAGTTAGTGTTCCATTCAGAAGGGGAGCTTGGAAGACCTCTGAGGAAAAATGAGAGTGGAGAAGGTTACATAAAATAATTATATTATCAACATATTATGTGCAAGGGTCATGTCAAGAGTCGTGTAATTGCAAGGCAGCTGAGGGTGAAGTGCGGGTCAATAGGCACAGATGCCGAGTGGTTGGGAGCCATGGAGGAGAGGAGCAAGAGAGACAGGGCACTCGGATAAAGACGTGGGGGAGAGAGACGGGGGCATCGATACAGACATGGGGGAGAGAGAAGGGGGCACTCGATACAGACGTGGCGCAGAGAGATGGATAATTCATGGGACACGGAACTGGAATGAGCAGGCCCTTTAGGATAAGCATGAGGACTGAGCAGGATCATTAACAGAGGGTGTGGGTTGTCAAATACTGGACAGCTGGTCAGATATTCAGATAGGGAATTAAATGCAATTAGAAATCATTGCAATTAAAAAAAAATTACTTCTCAAGTTACATAGAGAGAACTCCGCTTCAGCAACTGTACTTGGAACACGGAAGTGCCTTGACTGCTGATGAAGGCTCCTGTTTCCTTCATCCTGGCCCCTGGCCACGGCCGTCTCTGGAGCACAGAGCGCGCGCATTCTCTCATGGACTCTCCCTGACTGCTGGCACCGCCCCTGTATGGTCACTGCTGCCTCTGCCTTCTCCAGGCTTCTGATGAACACAGACTCGAGCGTCTTCCAGCCCCTTCATCTCTCCAAAGGTCAAGCTGTAGCTCTCAGCAGCTGCTCTGTTGCTGAGGGGCTACACCCATTCAGAACTGAACGTCAGGCTTCCCTGAACCACTGCTCCTGCACCGTGAGCTCCAGGTCAGCACGGAAGGCAGCCTGGGCGGAGATGAGCATCCTCAGCTGCTCCCAGAGAAGGCGCCGGCTGCAGGGGGCAGTGGACGGACTCTCCCTGCTCACAGGGAGCCTCCTGCTGCTTTTTCTTCTCACGGGATTGATGACCACAGTTCTCCTCAACACTCTCCTTCCTGGGCTCTTATAAGCGAGAGGAAAGTGGGTACCTAGGGCTTCCTGGGAGGCGTAGTGGTAAAGAACCTGCCAACCAGGGCAGGAGTCACAAGGCACACGGGTTTGATCCCTGGGTCGGGAAGATTCCCGGAGAAGGAAACGGCACCCCACTCCAGAATTCTCGCCTGGAGAATCCCAGGGACAGAGGAGCCAAGCAGGCTAAGCTCCATGGGGTCGCAAAGAGTCAGACGCGACTGAGCGGCTGAGCTCACAAGGAATGGACAGAGGCAGCAAGGAAGGGTGAGACTGCCAGTCTTCATTCTCTTCTCTCTTCCTCCTGTTTCTTTCTCCCCTTCATTCCTCCTCTAAAACTTGCCCTGACATTGAGCTGGATGGATTGTGGAGAGTACTGATTTATTATTCTCTGGCGAAAGAACATTTTCCTTTCAGATGTGTGCCTTTAGAAGTCCTGTTTTAATGTCCATGGGCACCCCACAGATAGGTGGGAAAGAGACTGTCTGCCAAAGCCGCCTTAGACGATTCTGTGAGGGAATCAAAGCAGTTCAAAGGCGGACCCGGGTGAGGAAGAGAGGACCAGGGGAAGCGAACCAGACCAACGCCTGACGTGCTCAGTCACGTGCAGGACACAGGCTTGAGGACAGGAGGTGGGGAGGACGAGACCAGGAAACAGAGAGACCCACTCGTGCTTGAGCTAGAAAAGCATCTGGGGGAGGTTAATGGTGGCAGTTTAGGGATTTCTGAGTAAGAATGATACAGGGAAACAGGTACGGAGGTCTCTACCATCTCTCTTGAAACTCACAGGTAGACAAACCCTGTCTGATGCTTGTTTTTGTGAAGAAAGTTCTCTTGGAACACAGGTATGTTCAAATCTATCACTGTTTTTACATTATAACTACGGAGTCGAATAATTATGATGGAGACAGTGTGGCCTGCAAAGCAAAAATACCTGGTTGTTGTCACTATTTAGCTGTTTAGTTAGTTAGTTTAGCTGCTTTAGTTCTATTTAGTTAGTTTAGTTGCTCAGTCATGTCCGAATGTTTACAACCCCATGTCCTGCAGTAGGCCAGGATTACCTGTCCTTCACTATCTCTCGGAGTTTGCTCAAACTCATGTCCATTGAGTCGGTGATGCCATCCAACCGTCTCATCCTCTGTCGTCCCCTTCTCCTCCCACCTTCAATCTTTCCCAGTATCAGGATCTTTTCCAATGAGTCAATTCTTTGCATCAGGTGGCCAAAGTATTTGGAGCTTCAGCTTCAGCATCAGTTCTTCCAGTGAATATTCAGGACTGAGCTCCTTTAGGATGGACTGGTTGGATCTCCTTGCAGTCCAAGGGACTCTCAAGAGTCTCCTCCAACACCACAGTTCAGAAGCATCAATTCTTCTGCGCTCAGCCTTCTTTATACTCCAGCTCTCACAGCCGTACATGACCACTGGAAAAACCATAGCTTTGACTAGACGGACCTTTGTCAGCAAAGTGGTGTCTCTGCTTTTTAATATACTGTCTAGGTTGGTCATAGCTTTTCTTCCAAGGAGCAAGCGTCTTTTAATTTCATGGCTGCAGTCACCATCTGCAGTGATTTTAGAGCCCAAGAAAATAAAGTCTGTCACTGTAATTACCTGTCCTTCACTATCTCTCGGAGTTTGCTCAAACTCATGTCCATTGAGTCGGTGATGCCATCCAACCGTCTCATCCTCTGTCGTCCCCTTCTCCTCCCACCTTCAATCTTTCCCAGTATCAGGATCTTTTCCAATGAGTCAATTCTTTGCATCAGGTGGCCAAAGTATTTGGAGCTTCAGCTTCAGCATCAGTTCTTCCAGTGAATATTCAGGACTGAGCTCCTTTAGGATGGACTGGTTGGATCTCCTTGCAGTCCAAGGGACTCTCAAGAGTCTCCTCCAACACCACAGTTCAGAAGCATCAATTCTTCTGCGCTCAGCCTTCTTTATACTCCAGCTCTCACAGCGTACATGACCACTGGAAAAACCATAGCTTTGACTAGACGGACCTTTGTCAGCAAAGTGGTGTCTCTGCTTTTTAATATACTGTCTAGGTTGGTCATAGCTTTTCTTCCAAGGAGCAAGCGTCTTTTAATTTCATGGCTGCAGTCACCATCTGCAGTGATTTTAGAGCCCAAGAAAATAAAGTCTGTCACTGTTTCCCTTTTTTCTCTCTCTATCTGCCATGAAGTGAGGACTGGATGCCATGATCTTAGTTTGTTGAATGTTGAGTTTTAAGCCAGCTTTGTCACTCTACTCTTTCACTTTCATCAAGAGGCTCTCTGGACTGTTACACAAGCTAATAATTGGTCTTTCTCTATATTAAGGAATGGGAAACTCAGTTAAATGGATAATATTGTCAGAAAATATAAGTTATTGAAATTTATTCAAGGAAAAAAATCATAAAAAATGAAAAGGAAAGCAATGAGTGGTAAAACCATTGCTACATGGATGCGTCTCGAGAGGGCTTTTGTGACTGATTTGCTCCAATCCCCACTGCTCTACAATCTGCTCTAGAGCAGAGTAAAATAATAAAATATTTCTAGTTAATTTTATGAAGCATAACGTTGAAATCAAAACTTAACAAAGCTTTATATGAGAAGCTAAAAGGTATCAATCTCACATATTAATATTGATATAAAAATAAAATATCAGTCAATTCTGTCCATTGCTATACAAGATAAACTTGATACCATTAATGTAAGGTCGATTTGAAGAATGTTAAAAAGTCTTAGTGTTACAATAACTCTTAAACTAATTAATTGATTGATATGTGTAAAAAGATACATTAAGATGAGGAATTGAATTCATTATATTCTTTGTGGCCAATGATGTAGAAGCAAAATCAAGACCAGAAGCTGACCATGGCTCAGATCATGAACTCCTTATTAATAATTCAGACTTAAATTGAAGAACATAGGGGAAACCTCTAGGCCATTCAGGTATGACTTAAGTCAAAGCCCTTGTGATTATAAACAAGATGTGACAATAGATTCAGGGATTAGATCTGAAACACAGAATGCCTGAAGAACTATGGGCAGAGGTTCATAACACTGTACAGGAGGTGGGGATCAAAACCATCCCCAAGAAAAAGAAGTGCAAAAAGGCAAACTGACTGTCTTAGGAAGCCTTACAAATAGCTGTGAAAAGAACAGAAATAAAAGGCAAAGGAGAAAAGGAAAGACATAACTATCTGAATGCAGAGTTCCAAAGAATAGGAAGGAAAGATAAGAAAGCCTTTCTAAGTGAACAATGAAAAGAAATAGAGGAAAACAATCGAATGGGAAAGACTAGAGATCTCTTCAAGAAAACTCGAGATACAAATGAAACATTTCATGCAAAGATGGGCTCAATAAAGGATAGAAACATATGGACCCAACAGAAGCAAAAAAAAAGATCAAGAAGAGATGGAAGGATACACAGAAGAACAGTGCAAAAAAGACCTTAATGCCCTGGATAATCAGACGGTGTGGTCACTCACCTAGATCCAGACATCCCGGAACGTGAAGTCAAGTGGGCCTTAGGAAGCATCACTAGGAACAAAGCTAGCGGAGGTGATGGAATTCCAGTTGAGCTATTTCAAATCCTAAAAGATGATACTCTGAAAGTGCTGAACTCAATATGCCAGAAAACTTGGAAAACTCAGCAGGACTGGAAAAGGTCAATTTTTATCCCAATCCCAAAGAAGGTTAATGTCAATGTTCAAGCTGTCACACAGTTGCACTCATTTCACATGCTAGCAAAGTAATGTTCAAAATCCTTCAACCTAGATTTCAACAGTATGTGAACTGAAAATTTCTAGATGTTCAAGCTGGATTTAGAAAAGGCAGAGGAACCAGAAACCAAACTGTCAGCATCCGTTGGATCATAGAAAAAGCTAGAAAATTCCAAAAAACATTTACTTCTGCTTCCTTGACCATGCTAACACCTTTGACTGTGTGGATCACAACAAACTGTGGAAAATTCTTAAAGAGATGGGAATACCAGCTTACCTACCTCCTGAGAAACCTGATGCAGTCCAAGAGGCAACAGTTAGAACCATACATGGAACAACAGACTGGTTCAAAATTGGGAAAGAAGCACGTAAAGCCTGTATATTATTAATATGCTTATTTAACTTCATTGCAGAGTACATCATGCAAAATGCCAGACTGGATGAAGCACAAGATAGAATCAAGATTGCCAGGAGAAATAATAACCTCAGATATGCAGATGACATTGCCCTTATGGCAGAAAGTGAAGAGGAATAAAGACCCTCTTGAGGAAAGTGAGAGAGGAGAGTGAAAAAGTTGGCTTAAAACTCAACATTCAAAAAACTAAGATCATGGCACTGGTCCCATCACTTCATGGCAAACAGATGGGGAAACAGTGGAAACACTGGCAGACTTTATTTTCTTGGGCTCCAAAATCACTGAGAACAGTGACTGCAGCCATGAAATTATGGGACCCTTGCTCCTGGGAAGAGAAGCAATGACAAACCTGGATAGCACATTAAAAAACGGAGACGTTACTTTGGCTACAAATGTCTATACAGTCAAAACTATGGTTTTTCCAGGAGTCTTGTACAGATGTGAGAGTTTGACTATAAAGAAAGCTGAGCACTGAAGAATTGATGCTTTTGAACTGTGGTGCTGGATGACTCTTGAGCGTCCCTTGGACTGCAAGGAGATCCAACCAGTCAATCCTAGAAGAAATCAACCCGGAATAGTCATTGGAAGGACTGATGCTGAAGCTGACACTCCAATACTTTGGTCACTAGATGCAAAGAGCCACTCATTGGAAAAGACCCTGATGCTGGGAATGACTGCAGGTGGGAGAAGAAGAGGGGGACAGAGGGTGAGATGGTTGGATGGCAACACCAACTCGATGGACATGAGTCTGAGCAAGATCCAGGAGACGGTGAAGGACAGAGAAGCCTGGTGTGCTGCAGTCCATGGGGTCACAAAGAGTCAGAACTGAGTGAGCAAATGAAAGACAACAAGAATAGAGGAAATCACTTTTATAGCTGGAGACATCACAGACTCCATCCACAGTGAGGAATTAGGAGTCTCTGCTAGAAAAATTATAGGGAAAAACACAAAAGAGAAGAACATTGTCCACTAGCTCGGGCCAGCTGGAGAGACTGTTTACAATGACGGCACATCCTTAGAAAAACAGTGTGTCACCACAGAGCGGAGTGAGAGATGAAAGGGAAAACATAACTAAATCTACTGAAGAATAAAGGACATTTGGTAAAATTTATCATTGTCATTGTAATAATAGAAATAAATAAAAAGGAGCTTAATAAGACAAAGAAGCACTATCAGACTCAACGCTGAAACATTTGGGCATCATCATTAAGATTAGAAGCAAACCAACAGACCACTGTCACAGAGCGTTGTCTGGAAATTCTGGCCAAGGCAGCAAGACGAGGCAGGGCACTGACTTCCGGACACCCCGGCCGCTGCTGCTGCTGCTGCTGGTGCTGCTGCTGCTGCTGCTGCTGCTGGTGCTAACCCGGGATTCTCTCCCACCCGGGAGTCCCGGGATTCTCTCCCACCCGGGAGTCCCGGGATTCTCTCTGACCCGGGAGTCCTGGGATTTCTCTCCTACCCGGGAGTCCCGGGATTTCTCTCCGACCCAGGAGTCTGGGGATTTCCGACTGCAGATTGTCCTCCAAAGCGGCTGCAGGCCTCGTCCTCGCCAGCGTGGGGGCAGGCAGCGCCCCTCCTTCGGCGTGCAGTGCTGTTTCCACGGGCTCCTCCCTGAGGACCTGCACTGTGGAGCATGTCCGTGCGCTTATTTGCCAACCGCCTGTCTTCCTTGGTGAGGGGTTTGTCGAGGTCTTTGGACCATTCATTCAGCAGGTTGTTTCTTTTTCTGTTGTCAGCGCTTAGCTCTTTTATCAGATGCATCTTTTACAAATATCTTCTCTGCGCCAGGGTCTTTCTTAGAGCAAGAGCTGCTCATTCTAATGACGTCCAGTTTCCTAACTATTTCCTTCTTGGATCATGCCTTTGGTGTCACGTCTAAAAAAGTTGTTGCCAAAAAAAAAAAAAAAAAAGAAAATGTAATTCCAAACCCAAAGTCATCTAGATTTTCTCCTGTGTTTTGAGTTTTACATTTAACTTTGTGATTCATTTTTAGCTAATTTTTGTGATGGGTATAAGGTCTGTGTCTGGAATTTTCTTTTTAATACGGATGTCCAGTTGTTCCCAATCTCACTATTTTTTAAAGAGTGAAAGTTAACCAAAAACAAAAGAAAAGAAATAACAGAAATCTATGTAAATATCATCCAGATTTCCATATCTCAGCACGTTGCTCTGTGCACTCTCCGCTTTACTCTTCCTCTCAACAAGCATTGTATACTCTCCAGTAGACCCATTTCTTCATAACTTCCTCTTCACCTCTCCTTCAGAAACAAGACAATCTTTTTGTGCTTAATATTTACATGTGCTTTGTTTTTGCTTTTACTACATATGAAATATATATCCACAAACAGTGCCCAATCTTGTTTTGTGTGCTTGCAAAACGTACATAATATTACCCCTTGGACTGCCTTTTGTAGTCGGCCTTCTGCAGCACACGATGCTTTCACAAGCTGCCCCGGTGGACACATGCAGATCTGGTCCCTTCATCTCATCTGCAGGAAAGTCGTCTATGAATAGACTACAGTCTATTTCTTCAATTTCCCCTCAGCAGAAAAATTATTTCCACAAATACGAGGGCCATTTTCCAAATGGAGGAAATTGGACATTCTGTGTGGCTATGTTAAGTAGCTTCAGCTGTGCCTGACTCTTTGCGACCCTGTGGACCATAGCTAGCTAGACTCCTCTGTCCCTGGGATTCTCCAGGCAGGAATACTGGAGGGGCTGCCTTTCCTCCTTCAGGGGATCTTCTGGGCCCGGGGATCAAACCCGTGCCTCGTATGTCTCTTATGCACTGGCATGGGCTCTTTACCACCAGCGCCACCCGAGAAGCCCTCTGAAACCACAGAGCCGTCTACAAAAGCCGGCTGCTGCTCAGGACATTGCTGGCTGCAGAAGCCAACACACACCCTGGCACACCATCTCTGCACCCAGCTCCAAGGTCACACGTCGTGGGCACTGGGTCCCTGCTCCGTGGGAGACCAGCCTGGCCAGCTCTCTCGGGCAGACCTGGGGAACATGCAGGAGAGGTCTCCTAGGGAGAGGACATGTGCCCCAACCGCACAGGCCCAGGGTCAAGGCTTCCCAGCCCAGAGCCAGCGTTAACAATAGTAAGAACCTCTTCTCTTTTGCACCGATTTATTCCAGCCCCATACGTGAGGCGCTGATGGTGATGGACAATGTTGGAGTTTTCTAAGTATTTCATTTACCATAAATAGTATCAATTAATTTAAAGTAGTAGTTTTCAGAATTGATGCTTTTGAATTGTGGTACTGGAGAAGACTCTTCTGAGGCTTTTGGACAGCAGGGAGATCCAACCAGTCCATCCTAAAGGAAATCAACCCTGAATTTTCATTGGAAGGACTGATGCTGAAGCTCCAATACTTTGGCCACTTGAGGCGAACAGCTGGCTCATTGGAAGAGACCCTGATGCTGGGAAAGACTGAAGGCAGGAGGAGAAGAGGGCAACAGAGGATGAGGTGGTTGGACAGCATCACTGACTCAGTGGACCTGAATTTGAGCAAACTCTGGGAGATAGTGGAGGACAGAGGAGCCTGGCATTCTACAGTCCACGGGTTGCAAAGAGTCAGACATGACTTAACAACTGAACAGAAAGTAGTTCTCAACTAGGGGTGATCTTGCAGAGCTCATCCCTGCGCTGAGGACCTCTGGCAGGACCTGGAGACAGTTTGGGCTCTCGTGACTGGGGTGGGGATGATGCCGAGAGCGCCTAATAGAAGCCAGGAGGCTGCTAACCATTCCACATGGAAGACAGCCCCCCAAACGCACAATCATCCTCTCCTAAGTGTCAGTAACACAGCTAATATCTAATTTAAAGAACCAGAAACCAAACTTACACACTTTGCCTTCCATCTTTATTCCAGAAGAACTGCTGGGCTGAGGCCCAGCTTGACGCTGCATCCAAGCGGTGTAACACAACAGTGTATTACTCAATTTTGAATCCAATTTGTTTTCTTTTATGATATGTGCATTTTCCATCCTGAAAGATCTCTGCCTATCCTAAGGTCTTGAAGATTTGTTCCTATGTGTTGTTATGAAAAGTTTTAGCTTTTATCTTAAGGTCCATGGTTTGTTGTAACTGTTTTAAGAATGTCCTTTCTGTCACCAACCCCCATGCCCAGCTACCCCTCACAGATGGTTTCAAGTCCCCTTTTATCTCCTATTGTATAACATTCACCTTCCTTTGAAAGCCCCTCCAGTTCCAAGCCTCTGTAGCTTTTGGAGATGAAGACGCGTTCTCTTTCTCCCACCATGGAAGGCAGCACTCTGCGCCTTTCTGAGCTGATTGATTCCCCAGCCACTGAGCTAATGTCAGGGCGGCAGGCAGCTCTTTCCACACAGGCGACCAGGAAGGGCCTTTCACTGTCTGTGAGTTTTGAGGGGCCCTGCCCAGACCCAGACAGTCAGCCTGTCCACGTTTGCCTCGCTTTGATTGGCTCTAGCTTTCTGAGAAGGCGACACAGGAACTCTTGGCACAAATCGCAATCCCAGACGCGTGTACAGAAATACCCAGTGACGTGAAGCGAGGCCAGGGCGCCAGGAGAAGGCAAGACCACTGGCCTGAGCCGGGCTCTCCCGCTGGCGAGCTGTGAGACCTCGGGCAAGCCCCTTTTGCTGTAGGAGGAATCACAAAAATAGCAGCCTGTTCTTGAACTGCAGATCCCCATAGGGGAGGGAACTTCTGCCTCTGATGGACTTCACAATCTGAAGTTTTAGAAACAAGTTTTTTCCCACTGTTCATTTAGGTTTTATTTTCATTTTAAATTGTACAGTCCTTTCTGTGTTCAGGATTTCTTATGTTAAAGCCTTACATATTTACTTCTGGCTCTGCCGGGCCTTCGTTCTGCTTGCAGGCTTTCTCGAGCTTCAGCGCGCGCTTCTCTTGTGAAACACGGGGTCAAGGGCAGTGGGCTTCAGAAGTCGTGGTGCTTGCGCTTAGCTGCTCTGCAGCACGTGGGATCTTCCCAGAGCTGGACTGAATTGTGTCCCCTGCATGGGTAGAGGGATTTGCAACCACTGAACCACCAGGCAAGCCCAGTATTTAGGATGTCTGAAGGTCTTAATCTTGTCTTAGTTGTGAGGGATGACAGACCCACACTCCAGAGGTCTAGCTCCAACTATCTGTGTTCGTATTGATTCTAAAGACTGAAGGCTACTGACCCATTCTTTCATGAAATAAGTGATTTTCAGCACCTGTTATGCACTAAACACTGTGCTAAATCTTGGAATTCACAGAAATGAATGATACTACGAAGCGCAGGCCAATCATTCATTCATGTATTTGACAGCTATGGAAGCCCACTCTGTGTACGTATCAGTCAACTGAGAAGGTTCCTGCATCCATGGGGTTACAGTCTAGTGTGAGGACAGGCAGATGAGTACCCTGCCATAAGAGGCCAGAGCATCAGAGAAGGAACTGATACGGCCCACTGAGCTTTCCAGAGGCGGCGGCACTCATTTCTGGAAAACATAAACTATGTCACAATCATGGATTTCATACTTTTTCATCTGCTTTAATTCTTTTGGTGAATATTCATGGAGCATCTGCTATGTCACAGGCATTATGAGAAGTTTCAGGAATTTAGAGAATAGGTAAATATAATCCCTAACTTCTACAACTTAATGTCTGCAAGGCCTTATTGACCTACAATTTAAGGTTCTCATTTAGAGTTTGTGAAAGTCTCATGTGCAAATTCCACATAGTCTTTTAGGGAGCTATTGTGAGAATGGGAATAAGTCCTCTGGTTTACCACTGAGCATTTTTTTACTCCATCTACAGTCCATGGGGTCGCAGAGAGTCAGGCAAGACTGAGCGACTAAGCACAGCTCAGCACAGGTGAATTCCCGAGTGGCTGGGAGCTTCAAAAGAGCTCTGCCTTGAGAACGCCGCTGTTCTCAGAGGAGGCTGTGTCCACCGTTAGGGTCTTCTATCTGGGTGCCCTCTCATGTGACCGTAAACTCCCAGGAGAGCCCTTCTTTGCCATTACACAGGGTGATTCTGTGGATCGCTCTTATAACAGTGCTTTGCAGCTGCTAAGGGGATTGGTCAGCTCGCTGGGTTCCAGTAGATTCTGACCTTTAGTCTTCTGTGATTTTCAGATGGCCAGCTATTCATCCCAGGAATCACACTCAGTGTCTTTTTTCCCTTGGGAATGTCCTCCTTCAGTTTCAGATCGCTAGCTTTTTTCATCTGGGTTCTTCAGATTGCCTTTGCTAAGGCCATATACTCAGTGTGTGTGTGCTAAATTGCTTCAGTTGTATCGGACTCTTTGTGACCCTATGGACTATAGCCCCCAGCTCCTCTCTCCATGGGAGTCTGCAGCAAGACTACTGCAGTGGGTTGCTGTGGTCTCCTCCAGGGGATCTCCCCGACCCAGGTGGCACAATGGCAAAATATCTGCCTGCCAATGCAGGAGACGTGGGTTCAATCCCTGGGTCAGGAAGATCCCCCCGGAGAAGGAAATGGTAACCCACTCCAGTTTTCTTGCCTGGGAAATCCCATGGACAGAGGAGACTGGTGGGCTACAGTCCATGGGGTCACAAAGAGTCAGACATGATTGAGCAACTGAACACACGCACACACGTGCACACACAGATACACACACACATCAGATCACAGTAGAGGCTTTTTTTTTCTTTTTCACTTTTTCAGGCTAGACAATCACTTAAAAAAATTTTTTTCCCAAATGACCTAGTTTCTATCCCTTTAACCATTTTGATTTTCCTTTTCCCTTTGTCATCATTTGCAGGACAAAATAGAA
Source organism: Aepyceros melampus (assembly GCA_006408695.1). NCBI lineage: Eukaryota > Metazoa > Chordata > Mammalia > Artiodactyla > Bovidae > Aepyceros > Aepyceros melampus. The sequence goes on along the minus strand of SJXQ01004896.1, from coordinate 41,542 downwards.
GACCTAAACTTTAAAAAGCCTGACAATTGTAAAATATATTGAAAGGCTATTTCCAGCCCTTACCCATCAGAATTTTGTTAAAATAGCCTGGAATTATTTTTCTACTTTTTCAGCTTTTTTCTGGTTTTGTGGAGCTGTCACTGACATAACACACTGTGTGAGTTTAAGGGGCCCAGCATCACGCTTCAGCTGGAAAGCACTGTGACATAATTACCCCAGTAACTTAGTTAACATCCATCATCTTCTCTGTGTACAAAAAAAGAAAGAAAAAGAGGAACTGTTTTTCTTGTGGTGAAAGTCTTGGGATCAGCTCTTTCTCTAAATTAATGTATTTATTCTTGCCTCTTCCTGCTGCGCATGAGCTTTCTCTGGTTGCAGCCGGCGGGGGCTCTTCTCTGCGTCCGCTGCATGAGCTGCTTCCTGCAGTGGCTTCTCCTGTGTGCCGTAGGCTTTAGGGTGCATGGGCCTCAGTCGTCCTGATGCACGTGCTCAGTTGCCTCAAGACCTATGGGATCTTCCCAGACCACGTCTCCTGCATTGGCAGGAGGCTTCTTTACTGCTGAGCCACCAGGGAAGCCCAGGACCAACTCTATAGTCATTATTGTATTGAACAGTACACCTCTAGTACTTATGTATCTTACAGCTAAGTTTTCACCTTTTGACTACCTTCATCCAGCACTGTCCCCTCTCCCCTGCCAAGTAACCACAAATCTGATCACTTTTTCTATTAGCTTGGTTTTTCTTTTTAGTCAGAGGAATGATGTGATCTGACTTTGATTTCTTTTTACTTTTTATGACTGTTGTGTGCTGAAGATACAGTGGACTGTCAGAAGGCAGGGCTGGAAACAGACAGGCCAGCAGTCCCAGCTGGGGACACTCGGGTTGTTTCAGCAAGGGAGGCAGCAGGGGGGGCGGTGGAAATGCAGAGAAGTGGGTGGCTGCCCGCTCCATTCAGGAAGGAAAGATGAGTGCATGACTGGTTTGGGCAGGAGGACAGGGCAACAGATTAGAATCAAGGAGGGCCTCAAAATTTTTTCCTGGGTCAAGTCAGTATTAACTGAGAAGTAGGAATGAATACTAAAAGAAAAATAGGTTTGGTCCAATTTCAAACATGCTAAGCTTGAAAAAGATACCTGATAAGTGTCTTCATGGATGTATTTTAAATATGGTTGAAAATTTAAGTCTGAGATTCAGGAGAGAGCTCAGGATTTGAGATAGAACTCTGAGAGCTGTCAGAAAATTAGGAAATTTTGGAGACCCAGAATAGAATTCCTAAAAAGGAAAGAAATTAGAAAGTGTATTTTAAACATTTAGACACACAAGACTTTACAACAGCAGCAACCACTAGGCAGTGGGGCTGTCTGTCATCAAAGAGGAAGAACGAACTCCTTATTTCACCTTAAGTCTGCTCCCTTGAGCAGGGACAGAAACAGGAGCCTGTTCTGTGCAGGGAGATTCCGACAGAAGAGAATCCCAGCAGTGCCCGTGCTTCCATCAAGACTTCCTGTGCTTGACATTGGCTGGAAATGGACCCTAAACTGTCTCCACCTTCCATAAACATTGATTGTTTTTCTGGGTTTCCGACTCCAAGAAGAAAGCGCTCCTGCTCCATCACGCATTCCGTGAAGTGTGTCAATGTCAAAGGCACAGAAGTATGAAGTACGCGAGCCCAAGAGAGGGGCAGCTTAGAGAGAGGCACGAGCCTGGATCCCCGCAACCACTGTCACCACGCAGCTGGGGGACTGCTCCATCCGTACTGCAGTTTTCTATTCAGCTTCCACAAGCTTTGCAGAACACGAAGTCCATACAAATTTTCCCAACATATTTCACACCTCTCTTATCATTCAGCTCAAACCTTATTACCAGCTCACTGTGTTGCACTAAGGATTTAGATTTTTTTATAAGCATTTTCTAAAATTCTGGGCACTTTATAAATGTATGACTTTTATGGCAAATCGATAAATTTTATTCACCTATTATTCAGCAGGGAATATTCCTTACTGAATAAACTATGCAGTTATCATTAACTTTTCAATCCAGTTGAAATTTTAAATTAGAAAAATTTTCAATTAAATTTTAATGAAATTTTAAATTAAAAAATATTCCTAGTATAAGGCAGGAATGAGGAAATACAGAAAAGGGAGCGGGGATTTAGGAATAAAGTAGAAAGTCATGGAGGCAACAAGACTGTGCTTCTCTTGCGTGATGCAGTGACTGACATTAACGGGAAAGGACTTTGATTTCTTTCAAAACTATTGGGATGATCGGTTTAGGACAGGGCTTTTCAGCGGAGGATGATTTCCCTCCCTCCCAGGGGACACTCAGCAAAGTCTGGAGACACTGAAGAGAGGAGGTTTTATCGGCTTCCAGTGGTTAGAGCCCAGAGATGCTGCTAAACGCCTGACCACACACAGGACACCCCACCTCCGGCAGAGAGTGGCCCAGGCCCTCTGTCAGTGGGCTGAGGCAGAGAGGCCAAGCTCAAGACGTGGAGCTTAATAATGTTGCCCCTATTCATGCGGAGCCAGACCCTCAGATAGAGCTGTAACAATTTTTGTGTATTTACATTATTTTCAAATAAACCACTAAAGATGACATTTAATATAGTTGCAATAAATGACTAATAATATTATCTAACTCTTTGAAGAATATGAACAATCTGGTAATGCTTTCAAAATGCCAATGACTGGTTAAAGCTGAGCTGCTTAGACATAGGGCTTCCCAGGTGGTGCTTGTGGAAAAGAACATGCCTACCAATGCAGAAGGCAGGAGATGCCGGCTGGATCTCTGGGTCCAGAAGATTGCTGGAGGGCACGGCAACCCCTCCAGGATTTTTGCCTGGGGAATCCCATCGACAGAGGAGCCTGGCGGGCTACAGTCCACAGGGTCGCAAAGAGTCCAACACGATTGAAGTGAATGACCGTGTACACAGCTTATAAACTGATAGGGAATCAACTTTAACCATTGAGAATAGTCTCTCAGGTCACACACTGGGGTTAAATTGTTGATGACCAATGTATTTAACCTTGATTTCTCCATAAACAAATGATTGGCTAATTGACCGGCAAAGAAACTTGTTAGATTAACAAATGGAGTTGAAGTCATTGTTTTATTACGGTTTTAAAGTTGCAAATCTCCCAGCTTTAATTCAGCCAAACACCTATATATCATTTTAGAAAAAATACCCACTATTTAAACTTTAAATGTATATATTTTGTGTTTTATTTGTTTTATTAGAGCCTAGCTCTTGTGCTAATTTTAGAAGGTGAGCAGTTTGCCTAGAACAGGCATTAGAAGAAGAGGGTGAATTTAAGTGACTGGAGCATAAACATACAAATCAGTGTTACCCAAAATACTGGCTGAGAAATCCTGAAGCCTGTAGACTGTTTGAAGGGGCCTTCAGTCTGCGTATCACAGACAGCTGTTTAAAAGTCACGACAAAGTGACGATCGGCAGCCCTTATTGGCCAACAGTTGTTTCCCAAGAACTTTATATGCATCAGATTATTTCATAACATGTCCAATAGGCTGACACTATCCTCTCTCCATTTTGAAGGCAAGAAATACAGAGTTTGTTAAGAAAGTTTATAAATTCCTCCAGGTCACACAGTTGTTAAGAGGTAGAACTGCATTTGTCTCAGTCCTGAGTTATTCACCAATGCGCTGTACCTAAATGTACCTGCGATGATTAAACACACAAATCTGAAGAGCATTGCTGAGCATGGAGCAGTCTTTCAGTCTCTCTGACCTTTCTCAGGGTATTGGGGAAAAAAGATCATACAAAGCTCTAACTTTTAAGGGCTGAGAGCCATGCTAATACATTTCTCCCCTCATTTATTTTGCTTATCAATTATTCATGCAGCATGCAGCATTAGAGATGGTTGACGAGATCCTCAGTACACACAAGCACATTCAGAAACTTAATCATGGACCAGGAAACAGCACACGATCCTTCTACCTTTGTCTCTACCTTTAACTTTCTACTTCAATTAATACGGCTTCCAGACATATTACTGTACCTATTAAAAAATAAGTAATTGTTTTCTGCAGGGCTGTGTAATTTAATTGAATCAGGATATGCATCTCCCTCGCAGACTAATTAGGTCCTCAACCAGTCTTCTGTGTGATGAGAATGTTAGGACTCCAAATAGAAAAAGTATTCATCAGTGTAGTTAGCTGTGAAGTCTGGGGAAGCTGTGGAATACATTGGTGGTTCTTAGAGACAGCGTGCTTGCGTTCTAAGTCGCTTTAATCCTGTCTGTTTGCAACCCTATGGATGGTAAGCCACCAGCCTCCTCTGTTCATGGGATTCTCCAGGCAGGAAACTGGAGTGGGTTTCTGTGCCTCCTCCAGGGGATCTTCTGGAACCAGGGATCAAATCCTCGTCTCTGATGTCCCCTGCATTGGCAGGTGGGATCTTTACCACTAGCGCCACTTGGACAGCCCCTCCTAGGAGCCAGAGACTTTGGCGATAGAAGGAAGCATAATGGACCTATTTCCTGGGTTGGAATCCCCCATAATGTTTGTGTTCTCGGGTCACTCAGCATATATTTATTTATGTGAAGGAAGCTATTTATTTCTGGAAAGGAAACAATATCAAAAAAGTAACTGCTTTTGTATATATTTAAGCTACAAACTTTTAAATCAATATAAAATCTTATTTTTTTAATTGGCGTGTAGATGCTTTACAATGTTGGGTTAGTTTCTGCTCTTCAACAGTGTGAGTCAGCTCTGTGTGTGTGTGTATGCTTCCCCTCCCTCCCGGGCCCTCCAGGTCATCTCAGAGCGCTGAGATGCGCTCCTTGGGCTGCTCAGAGGCTTCCCAGCAGCGCGTGGTCGCGTATCTCTGTCAACTGCTCTTCTCTCGGTTCATCCGCCTTCCTGCTCTGTGACTCCGCCTTCCTGCTCTGTGACCCGCCGTCCATTCTCTGCATCTTCATCTCTGTTCCTGCCCTGCCGACAGGCGCATCAGTACCATTATTCAAGATTCCATATATGTGCACTCATATACGATATGGTGTTTTTATTTCTGACTTCACTCTGTATGACAAAATCTAGGTTCATCCACATCAATCCAGATGACTAATTTCACTCCTTTTTATGGCTGAGTAATATGGAACAACAGACTGGTTCCAAATAGGAAAAGGAGTTACGTCAAGGCTGGATATTGTCACCCTGCTTATTTAACTTCTATGCAGAGTACATCATGAGAAACACTGGACTGGAAGAATCACAAGCTGGAATCAAGATTGCTGGGAGAAATATCAATAACCTCAGATATGCAGATGACACCACCCTTATGGCAGAAAGTGAAGAGGAACTAAAAAGCCTCTTGATGAAAGTGAAAGAGGAGAGTGAAAAAGTTGACTTAAAGNAACACTGGCTGGAAGAATCACAAGCTGGAATCAAGATTGCTGGGAGAAATATCAATAACCTCAGATATGCAGATGACACCACCCTTATGGCAGAAAGTGAAGAGGAACTAAAAAGCCTCTTGATGTAAGTGAAAGTGGCAAGTGAAAAACGGCTTAAAGCTCAACATTCAGAAAATGAAGATCATGGCATCCGGTTCCATCACTTCATGGCAAATAGATGGCAAAACAGTGGAAACAGTGTCAGACTTTATTTTGGGGGGCTCCAAAATCACTGCAGATGGTGACTGCAGCCATGAAATTATAAGACGCTTACCCCTTGGAAGAAAAGTCATGAGCAACCTAGATAGCATATTCAAAAGCAGAGACATTACTTTGCCGACTAAGGTCTGTCTAGTCAAGGCTATGGTTTTTCCAGTAGTCATGTATGGATGTGAGAGCTGGACTGTGAAGAAGGCTGAGCACTGAAGAACTGATGCTTGTGAACTGTGGTGTTGGAGAAGACTCTTGAGAGTCCCTTGAACTGCAAGGAGATCCAACCAGTCCCTTCTGAAGGAGATCAGCCCTAGGATTTCTTTGGAGGGAATGATGCTAAAGCTGAAACTCCAGTACTTTGGCCACCTCATGCAAAGAGTTGACTCATTGGAAAAGACTCTGATGCTGGGAGGGATTGGGAGTAGGAGGAGAAGGGGACGACAGAGGATGAGATGGCTGGATGGCATCACTGACTCTATGGATGTGAGTCTGAGTGAACCCCGGGAGTTGGTGATGGACAGGGATGCCTGGCGTGCTGCGATTGATGGTGTTGCAATGAGTCGGACACGACTGAGCAACTGAACTGAACTGAACTGAAGTATTGTTCTAAACACTTTATATATACTAACTCACTCAGTGTTTATACAAATTTCATGGATGAGTAAAGTAGACAGTGATTAAGTATTGAATTAAAGGTTTTTAAAATAGTATATGGTCAAAGTTTAACTGGTCCAGAGTTTCACAGTTAGTCACAAATCTAGAGTTTAATTTCAAACTCTGACTTCAGAATTTTGGTCCATTAGGTGAAGTTGCTCAGTTGTGTCCGACTCTTTGAGACCCCACAGACTGTTGCCTACCAGGCTCCTCCATCCATAGGATTTTCCAGGCAAGAGTACTGGAGTGGGTTACCATTTCCTTCTCCAGAGGATCTTCCCAACCCAGGGTTCGAACCCAAGTCTCCCACATTTTAGGCAGACGCTTTACCATCTGAGCCACCAGGGAAGCCTATGGTTCACTAACCACTATGCTGTTAAGAATTCTAGGTTATAACAGTCATCCTCTTTCTAAATATTTTGTTTCTATAATGAAACACATGCTTTTCTTTTTTATGAAAGGGTTTGATTCTCACTGCAAACTGTTAGCTAGTTTTGAAAGGCAGTGTAAGAAAGCTAAAAGGCCTGGGATTTTTACTATTAGACCAAGATTAAAATCCTATTCTACCACTTATTACTTTTCACATATTTGGTAAATTATTGAATCTTTATTGACCTCACTGTCTCATTAGTAAATATATGTCTCCAGTGTTTTATATGAGATGAATAAGATTAAAATTATGGTACTCTATTAGGGTAGACACTCAAAATGATAACTACTGTTATTATTTCTGAAATTATTGTTTTTCATGCTGTTATTCTCAAGTGATGCTTACTAATTGTTGTTTGTCTCCTACAGTTTCCCACTACCATTTGAACTCTATGAGAGTATGAAATCTAAGGTGTCTCTCTAGCTTAATGTGGGTCTGGTACATAATAGCTATTTGGTAAGTACATTAAATAAATAAATAAGAACACTGCTATAGACAATAAGCTGGCTCAGGATTTTCAAATAAATGAATTTTATATTTGTCCTTATTTAAAATGACTTTAGAACATGTACTCAAACAAAGAACAATTTGGGGGATTAAAATTTTCTAGCTTTTAATGCAAAAAATATTTTTCTATGATTTATTAATATTTTTAAAGTAGGGAAGTGCTAAAGCAGTGATTTTCACAGCAATGAAAATTCCACTTATTATAATTGGATCTATATTTACAATTGATTCTTCCCACCCCACCCCAAATATAGTGTGTAATAGAATGGAGTTTCCAGACAGAACTTAATTTTTTACTGCTTGTATATCAAAGAAGCTTTCTTCTCTTTGCCTTCATTGGTAATTATACAATACTGCTTCAAAATATATCTGAATTTTAAAAATATATTTATTTTTATATTTCCCTTTAAGTTGTTTCTGGATGAAGTCACTAGATAGTGTAGTGTTTTCTTTCTTTCTTTTTCTGTGGTACACAGCATAAAAACTACAATCTGGCAAAAGGGAAAAGTATGCAATGAATAAATCTAATGAGCTTCTGAAAAATAGGAGTTTGAATATATTATAAAATCAGAGCTTTCATATAATGAAAGAATAGAATAATATGTTCATGAGTCAAATCTAAGAAAGTCTATACTTCTTTTCCCAATTTATCTAAATCTCTCTATTTTGTGGCCCATTAATGAGCTCAGTGGAGATATGTACTATGGCAACAGAGGATGAGATGGTTGTATGGCATCACAGATTCAGTGGATCTGAGCTTGAGCAAACTTGGAGATTATGAAGGACAGGGAAGCCTGGAGTGCTGTAGTCCATGGGGTTGCAAAGAGTCAGACATGACTTAGTGACTGAACAACAACAAATGTTCAGGGTACTGCCCTGATGTCTATGAACTCCTTGGCATCTGTTTTTCCTTTAGGGCCTCTCCTTCAGTAGCTTAGGGTCCAACTGCCAGGTTATGGGTTCATGATAGGGCCTAGTAGGAAACAAATAGTAACTATAGATTTCATCCTGTTTATATCATGAATAATTTATGTTGCTTTGGACAGGTCTCTTAGTCTCATTCACTTGTTGAGTACATATTTAATAATGGTTTTCTATTTTCCTGTCACTGTTCTAGGTTCAAATAGAGTAGTGAGCACAGAAGTTGAAGAATGTGCCTTTACTTGGTAACTTACATTTCAGTAGGACTGCCTGACAGTCAGTGGATCTATTTCCCCTTCTCTGAATGTTTAAACCATGGATCTCTTACAATGTATGAGGAGTGAACTGAATAACAGATATGAGACTTGAGTAGTAAATACATGATGAAACATAAATGTTCAAGAATTTGTAGTTTGTCTCCCACCAAGTTCTATTCCTAATGAACTCAGAAAATATTTGGACTAGGTAAGTTAAACATCAATGAAAGGTTTTATAGTCAAAGAATGTTATGAATTTGTTGCATCATATTGTTGGTCATTTAGTCATTCATTTGTATCCAACTATTTGTTACCCCATGGACTATAGCGTGCCAGGCTTCCCTGTCCTTCACCATCTCCCAGAGCTTGCTCAAACTCATGTCCACTGAGTCGGTGATGCCATCCAACCATCTCATTCTCCATCATACCCTTCTTCTGCTTTCAATCTTTCCCAACATCAAGGTCTTTTCTAATGAGTCAGCTCTTCACATCAGGCAGCCAAATATTGGAGCCTCATTTTCTGCATCAGTCCTTCCAATGAATATTCAAGACTGATTTCCTTTAGGAATGACTGGCTTGATCTCCTTGCAGTTCAAGGGACTCTCAAGAGTCTTATCCAACACCACAGTTCAAAAGCATCAATTCTTTGCTGCTCAGCCTTCTTAAGGTCCAACTCTCACATCCTTACATGACTACTGGAAAAACCATAGCTTTGACTATGTGGACCTTTGTCAGAAAAATAATGTCTCTGCTTGTTAATATGCTGTCTAGGTTTGTCATAGTTTTTCTTCCAAGGAGCAAGTGTCTTTTAATTTCATGGCTGCAGTCACCTTCTGCAGTAATTTTGGAGCCCAGAAGAATAAAGTCTCTGACTGTTTCCATTGTTTCCCAATATATTTGCCTTGAAGTGATGGGACTGGTTGCCATATTCTTAACTTTCTGAATGTTGAGTTTTATTTTTTATTAATTTTTATTTTTTTAGTTTGTTTTGCTGTACAATACTGTATTTGTTTTGCTGTACATCGACATGAATCAGCCACGAGTGTACATGAACTCCCAATCCCGACCCCCACCTCCCCACTCCCGCCCCACACCATCTCTCTGGATTATCCCCGTACATCAGTCCCAAGCATCCTGCTTCCTGCATCGAACCTAGACTGGCGATTCGTTTCACTTATGATATCATACATGTTACAATGCCACTCTCCCAAATCATCCCACCCTCTCCCTCTCCCACAGAGTCCAAAAGGCTGTTCTATACATCTGTGTCTCTCTTGCTGTCTCGCGTACAGGTTTGTCATTACCATCTTTCTAAATTCCATATATATGTGTTAGTATACTGTATTGGTATTTTTCTTTCTGGGTTACTTCACTCTGTATAATCAGCTCCAGCTTCATCCACCTCATTAGAACTGATTGAAATGTATTATTTTTAATGGCTGAGTAATACTCCATTGTGTATATGTACCACTGCTTTCTTATCCATTCATCTGCTGATGGACGTCTAGGTTGCTTCCATGTCCTGGCTATTATAAACAGTGCTACAATGAACATTGGAATACATGTGTCTCTTTCAGTTCTGGTTTCCTCAGTGTGTAGGCCCAGCAGTGGGATTGCTGGATCATAAGGTAGTTCTATTTGCAATTTTTAAAGGAATCTCCACACTGTTCTCCATAGTGGCTGTACTAGTTTGCATTCCCACCAACAGTGTAAGAGGGTTCCCTTTTCTCCACACCCTCTCCAGCATTTATTGCTTGTTGACTTTTGGATCGCAGCCATTCTGACTGGTGTGAAATGGTGCCTCATTGTGATTTTGATTTGCATTTCTCTGATAATGAGTGATGTTGAGCATCTTTTCATGTGTTTGTTAGCCATTCGTATGTCTTCTTTGGAGAAATGTCTATTTAATTCTTTGGCCCATTTTTTGATTGGGTCATTTATTTTTCTGGAGTTGAGCTGCATAAGCTGCTTGTATATTTTTGAGATTAGTTGTTTGTCAGTTGCTTCATTTGCTATTATTTTCTCCCATTCAGAAGGCTGTCTTTTCACCTTACTTATAGTTTCCTTTGTTGTGCAGAAGCTTTTAATTTTAATTAGATCCCATTTGTTTATTTTTGCTTTTATTTCCAGTATTCTGGGAGGTGGATCATAGAGGATCCTGCTGTGATTTATGTCAGAGAGTGTTTTGCCTATTTTCT
>SJXQ01004896.1:4636-29558 GCA_006408695.1 Aepyceros melampus | reverse complement strand
ATTGCATTGAATCTGTAGATTGCTTTGGGTAGTATACTCATTTTCACTATATTGATTCTTCCGATCCATGAACATGGTATATTTCTCCATCTATTAGTGTCCTCTTTGATTTCTTTCATCAGTGTTTTATAATTTTCTATATATAGGTCTTTAGTTTCTTTAGGTAGGTATATTCCTAAGTATTTTATTCTTTTTGTTGCAATGGTGAATGGAATTGATTCCTTAATTTCTTTTTCTACTTTCTCATTATTAGTGTATAGGAATGCAAGGGATTTCTGTGTGTTGATTTTATATCCTGCAACTTTACTATATTCATTGATTAGCTCTAGTAATTTTCTGGTGGAGTCTTTAGGGTTTTCTATGTAGAGGATCATGTCATCTGCAAACAGTGAGAGTTTTACTTCTTCTTTTCCAATCTGGATTCCTTTTATTTCTTTTTCTGCTCTGATTGCTGTGGCCAAAACTTCCAGAACTATGTTGAATAGTAGTGGTGAAAGTGGGCACCCTTGTCTTGTTCCTGACTTTAGGGGAAATGCTTTCAATTTTTCACCATTGAGGATAATGTTTGTTGTGGGTTTGTCATATATAGCTTTTATTATGTTGAGGTATGTTCCTTCTATTCCTGCTTTCGGGAGAGTTTTTATCATAAATGGATGTTGAGTTTTGTCAAAGGTCTTCTCTGCATCTATTGAGATAATCATATGGCTTTTAATTTTCAATTTCTTAATGTGGTGAATTACATTGATTGATTTGTGGATATTGAAGAATCCTTGCATCCCTGGGATAAAGCCCACTTGGTCATGGTGTATGATCTTTTTACTGTGTTGTTGGATTCTGATTGCTAGAATTTTGTTATCTTCATTTTGAGCATACTCTGCTAAATATATAATTTTAAAAAATAGAATAATATGATAAATATAAAAATAAATGTTGAATTTCAGAGATACCATAAAATTAAGTTCTCTGAGTTCTACAGACAACTTTGAATTAAATATTATTTAACCAATAAATATGATGACTCTGGGAACATGAGGGCATTAGAACTCAACTTTAATAGAAATTAAATCTAAACAAACTCAATAATAATATCTCAAGATACACCATTATATCATTATCTCTATGACAAAAATAAAGACTACCTCAGTAAGCAGGAGAAAGGTAATGTATAAATTTTAAGAGAAGTAAAAGGTAAATCATATAGATGTATAAATTAAAGAATAAATCCTACATTGAATATTCCCAGTCATAATATTTCCATTGATGTTATTTTACATAATTGAAACATGATGCCTTCCATATCTATGCCAGAAAGGCACTGATATACTGTTATTTTGAGATTGCATTATTAGAAATGGAAAACAGAAGTGGAAACATTCCAGAGATAAGCAATGTGTCAGCATTTTGTAGGCTAGTTGAAAACAAGAAAAACTGAGCTAAAAATGTGTTATAAAATAGCCTTGATCAAATCAGATTTTGAATTTCTTTTGTTTCTACCAAGGAGATCAAATTTGATTCGATCAACTGTATCTTCTTTTTCTTTCGTAGTTGTCTTAGTCCCTTAAGGCTGCTATAGCAGAATACCATAGACGGGGAGACTTTTAAACACCAAAAAATTATTTCTTAGTGTTTCAAAGGCTGGAAAGTTTAAGAGTAAGGCATCAGCAGGATTGCATTCTGTGAAAGCCCTCTTTCAGGCTGCAGACTACCTCACTGTGTTGTCACATGGTAGCAGGGGCTAGGGAGCACTAAAGGGTCTCTTATAAGGGCATTCATTTCATTTATGAGGGCTCCTTTCCAGAATTAAGCACCCCTCAAAGGCCTCACTTCCTAACACCATTACACTGAGCATTAGGATTTCAACATATAAATTTGGTGAGACACAGACATTGAGACCACAGCATTTCCACCACTGGCCATGCAAAAATCATGTTCCTTCTCACATCCAGAATACAATCATTACATCTGAATAATGGCAAAAGTCCTAATTCATTCTAGCATCATCTAAATCTAAACAAACTCAGTGTCTTCATCTCATCTAAATATTATCTAAATCAGATATGAGTGAGACTCCAGGTGTGAACCTGTGAAATAAAACAAATTATTTGCTTCCAAAATGCAATGCGAGGCAGGCCTAAGGTAAACATTCCTATGCTATTTGAATTTAGCTCAAATAAATACAAGATTTTCCAGATTTTTTTAGTCCTTCAAATATTAGTTTTGGTAAAAGTGTTTTCCTGAAAAATTGGTGATTTTATCTAGTTTTGCAACTTCATTGCATAGAGTTAAAATGACTGTAAGATCTGTAGGCATGACATCTTTATATGCTTGATACTAAGAAATACATCTTCTCTTTGTTTTTTCATTATTCTTAGATTTCTGTGAGGGATTGCTTTGTACCTAGAGGTCATTCTGGAAAGAACTGACTTCACAATATCAAATCTCTCAATCCAGGAACATGTTCAATTTCCATACATATTTATTTCTTTAATTTCTCTCTGTTTCTGCTGCTGCTAAGTCGCTTCAGTCGTGTCCAACTGTTAGCGACCCCATGGACTGCAGCCTACCAGGCTCCTCCATCCATGGGATTTTCCAGGCAGGAGTACTGGAGTGGGGTGCCATTGCCTTCTCCCTAGTATTTTATATTATCAGTATAGGTGGCTTGCATATCTTTCTTTAGATTACTATTAATAGTAAAATTCTGATGTTCTCAGTGCTTGAAATGACATTATTTATACATGTTCAATTTCCATACATATTTATTTCTTTAATTTCTCTCTGTTTCTGCTGCTGCTAAGTCGCTTCAGTCGTGTCCAACTGTTAGCGACCCCATGGACTGCAGCCTACCAGGCTCCTCCATCCATGGGATTTTCCAGGCAGGAGTACTGGAGTGGGGTGCCATTGCCTTCTCCCTAGTATTTTATATTATCAGTATAGTGGCTTGCATATCTTTCTTTAGATTACTATTAATAGTAAAATTCTGATGTTCTCAGTGCTTGAAATGACATTATTTATTTATATATATATATATTTGGAACACCGTTCCAGTTTTATTTAAAAGGGACTATTCACTATTACTACCTGTGTAAGCTGTGTATAAAGGCTTTCCTGATAGCTCAGTGGTAAAGAATTCGCCTGCCAAGGCTGGAGAAGCAGGTTCAGTAACTGGGTCAGGAATATCCCTTGCAGAAAAAAATGGCAACCCACTCCAACATTCTTGCCTGGGAAATCCCAAGGACAGAGGAGCCTGGTGGGCTACAGTCCATGGGGTTGCAAAAGAGTTGGACGCTACTTAGTGACCAAACAACAACAACGAAGCTGTAGTATAAAGTCTAAAATTAGAACCTTCCATTTGTATCTCTTTGATTATAGTCCTGTGAGAAAGTATCTTTAGATACTACAACCAATATCTTCATTCTCATTTCAGCATATGTGTGCTGCAATAGAAGGGCAGAAGTAACAGCATCAGCAGCAAGCTGAGACATCGAAATAAAAGAGATAAATCACAGCAGGGCTTTATTCTTGAGCACAAAACCATGTGTAGAAAATCTTCACTTTGAAGGCTAGAGCTGACTGGAGTTGGGCATTACCCTTCTCCTTAGTTAGGCTCTGATGTTACCCTCAGCAAGTTAGACTATGGTTAACTACTTTCTTGTGAGGGCAGGCCTCATTAAGAACAAAGTGCCCTGGCAAATTTCAAAATTGTTCCTTTCCCCCTTCCTCTGTAGGAAACAAGAGGGGAGTTTTCTTTGATATGAAAGAAACTGATCCAGCCTCCAAAGTAAATCTCACAAAACTGCAGGGGATCTCCTATGATCAGGCCCTGCTGGAGAGTTTAGATCTCAGATTTGACCACACTAAGCCTCAGGTGATTTGTCAATTCCATGTCAACTTTCCTACTCTGCCACCTGTTCCTGCAGTGGTTTCCATTCATGAGTCCCTCTGGCCGACCATGACTCATCTCTCCAAACTTGAGGATGGTGATTTACCGTGTATTCTCAGCTCTCTTACAGATCTTGGAATAGTTGCTGCCTTTTCAATTTGTCCAGTTTTCACTTGCCATTAGGCATGTCTATTTTTATTTGGATATTCAGAAATAATGTCTAAAGTGCTGCTGTGAGCAAAATTTGAGTGTATTAATTTTATTCTGGTCAGGTAGCACTGGGTATCATGGTTAATTTTTATTAAATTAATGAAATGTAATTCTTGTAATGGTTTAATGGAATATCTTAGATAATTACTGATTCTTTTTAGAGCTTATATTAGGAAGTTCTATAACTATCAGACCTTTGGTAACATCCACATTAGATCAGGTACCAGTGGAATCCTCAGTATGACTATAGTTGGATTAAAATGAGTGATTATTGTGTTGTTCTTCTTCCACTTTGAGTATGCAGTGTTAAGTCAATACTGAAAAAAATATATTCCTCAGAGTTTTATATCCTCTGAGTCTTACTGATGACATTGAATACAAGTCTTTGTATACAGATATTTAGAAAGGGTGATAAGGAACAAACAAGGTCAGAAAATGTAGGGAAATCTGGTTAGTTATCAGGTTAGAAATTTTAAAAATGGTATGGACTGATAAGGAAAACTGCTGAAATAGTTGTGTGAATACCTCTATAATGTCATTCATTACATATAGATCAGAGTATATAAGGTTGAATGCAATTGTAGTTTGAGTAGCATTTTTATTTTGCTTTTCTTCAGTATCTAATTTTGATGGCCTCTTTAGTCTTTATTTTTTTTAAAAAAGCTGAACATTTAAATTTTAATAGGTGATACATATAAACTTTCCTAAAACTCAAAATGTAGAATTTCATAAAGTAGAAAGTATCCCTTTCACCTAGACTTCCATTGCCAATTCTCTGTATCCCTTAAATGTGATATCATTTAATTCTCACATATTATTTCCAGAGATCTTTATGACAAAAAATTTATATGTTGATTTTACCAAAAAGTAAGTATAATTTCATGAATAGTGTGTTTTTCTCTCTAATGTGAAAGGCATTTATTAAATTGATTGAAGAATTGAAATTATTTTCAAAAGTGTTTTGTTGACAACTCAAGGAAGTCAAGTTATTTTAGTTTCAGACTATATCTGTAAATGAAGATGTAATTATCATGCATAATTATTATTATTCAAAATGATGCTTCTTAAGCAAGAGGAGATTTATTTATTGTCTTGACAAACAAAAAGTCTGGATATAGAAACACTCCAATGCAGTTTAATTCAAGATTGAATAATACCCTCAGACTTCTAGATTATTTCCATCTTTCTACTATATTATCTAAGTATATCAGTTTCCACCTGTTTCTCATGCTTGCAAGAAGTTAAAGTAGTTCTAGATGTCTTATGCACAGACAGTAATATCTAGGCAAGACCAAGACTACTTATTGTGTTTCCCCCTTTAATAATAAAAGACTTTTAATGAAATATTTTCCTCCTTAGCACATAAGGTATTATTGTTCAGAATATTGCACATGTTTGCCAATAAACTACTAACAGTAAGGGTAGTTTCAGTGATGTAAAACAAACACACTTTTACTATATAATTATGTTGTAGGAAAGCAAGCACTAAAATAAACTGAGGTGTCTTCTCATAAAAGGGAAGTATAGAATAACTGACAGTGTTTTCTATTAGCTGAGATCACTCAATTATTCAGAAAAAAGAAAACAGCAACATTTTTTTGATTAATGATGAAAAAAAACATTGAGTAAATGTTTAAATAAAAGATCTTGGGGAAGTGGATTTGGGGAAGTGAAAGTATAGTGAGTGGACATGTCTTCATTAACCATTCAGTATGATATATGTATTAGTCAGCCCAGGCTGCTATAGCAAAATACCATAAACAACAGAAATTTAATTTATCACAGTTCTGGAGGCTGGGAGTCCAAGATCAAGGCGCCAGCTGATTTGGCTTCTGAAAAGGATGCCTGTCATACCTTGCAGACTATTGCCTTCTCCCTGAGTCATCACATGGCCTTTCTTCAGTGTTCTTCAGGAAGAGAGAAAATAGGTTCTCTCATGTCTCTTATAATAATTCTCTTGGATGAGGGCCCCGACCTTATGACCTCATTTAACTTTAATTATATTTTTATAGGTAAAATGGCCTCATCTCCAAATATAGTGACAGTGTGGGGTTAGGGTTTCAACATATGGATTTTAGCAAGACACAGTGAGTCCATAACCATATATTCTTATTAATAGGAATATGTAATTTTAGGAGTTAATGACTGGCATATAGACTATATAAATAAAAGCAACTACTGCAAAACATTTTTCCAAAACTTAGTGGGAAAAATCTCCACTCATGAATTAATGCTTAAAAGGTAACTTTGAAAAGCTCTCACTAGCAAACATTACCGTAACATCTTTGGTAATGATGATTTGGTGTTTCCAACAGTAGTAAGTGAATTAGATAGTGAGCTAGCAATACTTTCAATTTACCCTCTGACTGGTTTTATCACCCAAACAAAAACAGGGTATGCTGCCTTGCAGCAGAGTAATTTGTTTTTGCTTCTGTAGACTTTTGAAGCTGTAGTTCTTAGACACATGGTCAGGAAAAGGAGAGATTCTGTGAGGATTTCTAGATCATTGCCTATTTCTCCAGAAAATGGGCTTTAACTTCTTATCAATTCGGTTCAGACAGAATGACACCCTTGAGACATAGCTCATACTGCCCTTTGATTATGTTGAGTGTTTGGTTGTGTTCTTTTTAAGCTATGTTGACTATTTTGTCAAATGGTAAGCCAATGAAAAATGGGGAACCAAACCCCAAGGTAATACTGCTTTCCCATAGAAATAGGCACAGCTTCAAAATTTGGAGCATTAGAAAGGACAGTTGTTAGATAGTATTTTGTGGTTTTTACATTCTCATTTTTAAAGGAGTGATGAAAAAGTCATCTGTAGCCCATGAATCATAATGGGAAAAGCATGAACATTAAAATAAAGCATAAGGATAACTAGATAAAAAGACACTATTGAAACAGTTGATGAAAAATCACACTCTTGAAAATAATGTTTTATAATCCTGGCAGAGATAGGCGCTGGTTAGCAGGTCCCTGTGAGTCACAGCTCATAATACAAAAGCTTTTCCACAGAGCAGACAGGCTTCAGTTTTAAGCCAGTTCGAATGGTTCTAATTTTCACTTTGGGAAATAACAAAGTATTTTATTTCTTAAACTGAAAAAGCCCTGAGTTACTTTTTTTTAATTTTTATTTTTCCCCCATCCGCCTTAACCCTCTCACACAAGATAACTATCTCAATATGAAGGGAGAAAGTGATATATGTGCAGTACAAATGATAATATATCACATAATTTATATGAAAATCACCCTTATTCAGGAGTGTGAAATGAATCGAACCTTCTTTTATAGCAGCTTAAAATGTGCTATTTTATATTCTGAAAAGTCTTTGTTTCTTGAATAATGTTATAGGTTTCATAAATATAACTAAAAACTTGATAAAAGTTAGAAAAATAGAATATTATTTGAAAAATCTATGAATTATATTTGGATTGCTTCTTTATAAACTACAGTAACAGAAAATTAGCCCACATCTTGCAAAATGTGTCCCTCATATGTAATTTTGTTTTCCTCAAAAAGTAGGCATTTCTGCAAAGTGTTGAAATGTTATTAGTGTAAAGTATGCTTTATTGGGGAGACATCTTTAATTTTTATAGTTTGGTATGATTATTTAACAAACACATCCACCTCTAAGAATTTCAAGATAGTATGAAGGAAGTTATCAATACATAAATGTAATGAATCCTTATTTAGTTGCTTTAGCCTACGCAGTTTTTATCTAATGCCCTTTATTGTTCCAGCAGTTCATTCAGGGGACCACACTGCATTTATTTGTCATGTTTCCATAGGTTGTTATTTGTTGCTAATAGTTTCTCAGAATTGTTTTGTTTTTAATGACCTCGACAGTTTTGAGGGGTATTGGTTGAATACTTTTTAGAATGGCCTTCTGCTAGAAATTTCCTGATGCTTTTCTCATGGCTGGATTGTAGTTAGGGGGTTGTTGTTGGAATACTATCCAAGGTAGAGGGCCATTTTCATCCCATCAGATCAAGAGTACAAAATGTCAGCATGGTATATCACTGGTGATGTTGACTTTGGTCATTTGGCTGAGGTGGTGTTTTGCAGAGTTCTCCGCTGCAAAGTTATTGCCTTCCATCCTTCTCCTAGTGTGCATATATGTATAAATATTTCTATATGTTAACATTGGTAGCTATATTAAACTAATACAGTTTATAGTAATGTCTCCAACCCTAATCCATTATCACATGAAGCATTCTAGCTTCTTGCTTGTATCTACCCATTCCCTCTTCAACTGTGAGAAAACTGGTTTCTACCATCCATCATGCATGTATCCAGGTGTTCAGCTGTGGTGTACTTATGCAGCAGTATTAGGGTTCTTCCGCATAATACTTGGGGATACAACTTCATCAATTGAAGTACAGTCCTTATGTGCAGTCCCTTGCATCTTCATTCTCACAGACTCCGTTCATTTCCACAATCACTTAGGTAAGGATCTTTTCCTCCATGCCCTTCCCGGAGGTTATCCTACACTTTACATCACAGTTTGATTCCCTTGTCACAGACTGCATTCCTTCCTGGGACCTACAACTGTTTCAATGAGCTTTTCCTTACTTTTTATACATTAAAGGTTTACTCTTTGTATTACACATTTATACGAATCTGAAGAATGTATAGGTTACTCTCAATCATTAAATAGCTAAAAAATAGTCTCTCTGTGCTTCATCTGTTCAAAACTTTTCTTCTATTCCCAAATCCCAGGCTACCACAAAATTTTTTCCTGCCTCCATAGTTTTGCCTTTTTCAGAATGTCATATATTGGGGATTATATGTATAATTTTAATCAGCCATAGGTATACATATCCCCTCCCTCTTGAACCTCCCTCCCCCCTCCCTCCCCACCCCACCCCTCTAGGTGACACAGAGCCCTTGTTTGAATTTCCTGAGATAAATAGCAAATTCCCATTGGCTATCTATTTTACATATGGTAATATAAGTTTCCATGTTACTCTTTCCATCCCCTCACCCTCTCCTCCCCTCTCCCCATGTTGTAAGTCTATTCTCTATGTCTTTTTCCACTGCTGCCCTGCAAATAAATCCTTCATTGCCATTTTTCTAGATTCCATACATACGGTATTTATCTTTCTCTTCTCGACTCACTTCAGTTCAGTTCAGTTCAGTCACTCAGTCGTGTCCAACTCTTTGCAACCCTATGAACCACAGCATGCCAGGCTTCCCTGTCCATCACCAACTCCCAGAGTTTACCCAAACTTATGTCCATTGAGTCGGTGATACCATCCAAGCATCTCATCCTCTGTCGTCCCCTTCTTCTCCTTCCCTCAATTTTCCCCAGCATCAGGGTCTTTTCCAATGAGTCAGCTCTTCGCATCAGGTGGCCAAAGTATTGGAGTTTCAGCTTTAGCATCAGTCCTTCCAAGGAACACCCAGGACTGATTTCCTTTAGGATAGACAAGTGGGATCTCCTTACAGTCCAAGGGACTCTCAACAGTCTTCTCCAACATCACAGTTCAAAAGCATCAATTCTTTGGCACTCAGCTTTCTTTATAGTCCAACTCTCACATCCATACATGACTACTGGAAAAACCATAGCCTTGACTAGACTGACCTTTGTTGGCAAAGTAATTTCTCTGCTATTTAATATGCTGTCTAGGTTGGTCATAACTTTCCTTCCAAGGAGTAAATACCTTTTAATTTCATGGCTGCAGTCAACATCTGCGGAGAAGGCAATGGCACCCCACTCCAGCACTCTTGCCTGGAAAATCCCATGGACGGAGGAAACTGGCAGGCTGCTGTCCATGAGGTCTCTAAGTCAGACACGACTGAGCAACTTCACTTTCACTTTTCACTTTCATGCATTGGAGAAGGAACTGGCAATCCACTCCAATGTTATTGCCTGGAGAATCCCAGGGACAGGGGAGCCTGGTGGGCTGCCGTCTATGGGGTTGCACAGAGTTGGACACGACTGAAGCGACTTAGCAGCAGCAGCAGCAGTCAACATCTGCAGTGATTTTGGAGGCCCTCAAATAATGTCAGCCACTGTCTCCCCATCTACTTGCCATGAAGTGATGGGACCAGATGCCATGATCTTAGTTTTCTGAATGTTGAGTTTTAAGCCAACCTTTCCATTCTCCTTTTTCACCTTCATCAAGAAGCTCTTTAGTTCCTCTTCATTTTCTGCCATAAGGGTGATGCCATCTGCATATCTGAGGTTACTAATATTTTACCTGGCAATCTTGATTCCAGCTTGTGCTTCCTCCAGCCCAGCATTTCTCATGATGTACTCTGACTCACTTCACCTGTATAAAAGGTTCTGGGTTCATCCATTTCATTAGAACTGACTCAAATTTGTTCCTTTTTATGGCGGAGTAATATTCAATTGTGTATATATACCATAACTTCTTTATTCATTCATCTGTAAATGGACATCTAGGTTGCTTCCATATTATTGCTATTATAGATAGTGTTGCAATGAACAATGGGATACATTAGTCCCTTTCAATGTTGGTTTCCTCAGGGTATATGCCTAGGAATGGGATTGCTGGGTCATATACTGGTTTTTTTCCTAGAGTTTTAAGGAATCTCCATACAGTCTTCCATAGTGGCTGTATCAATTTACATTTCCACCAACACTGCAAAAGCGTTCCCTTTTCTCCACACCTTTTCCAGCATTTATTGTTTGTAGGCTTTTTGATAAGGGCCATTCAGACTGGTATGAGGTGATATAATGAGCAATGTTGAGCACCTTTTCATTTGTTCGTTAGCCATCTGTATGTCTTCTTTGGAGAAATGTCTGCTTAGGTCTTTTTCCCACTTTTTGATTGGTTTGTTGATTATTGTATGTTTTCCTGGTGGCTCAGAGGTTAAAGCATCTGCCTGGAATGCAGGAGACCTGAGTTCTATCTCTGGGTTGGAGAGATCCCCTGGAGAAGGAAATGGCAACCCACTCCAGTACTCTTGCTTGGAGAATCCCATGGAGGGAGGAGCCTGGTAGGCTACAGTCCATGGGGTCGCAAAGAGTCGGGCATGACTGAGTGACTTCACTTCACTTTGTTTTTCTAGTATTGAGTTGTATGAGCTGCTTGTATATTTTGGAAATTAATCCTTTGTCAGTTGTTTCATTTGGTATTATTTTCTCCCATTCTGAGGGTTTTCTTTTCACCTTTTTTATAGTTTCCTTTGCTGTGCAAAAGCTTATAGGCTTAATCAGGACCCACTTGTTTACTTTTGTTTTTAATTCCGTTACTCTAGGAGTTGGGTCACAGGGGATCTTGCTTTGATTTATGTCATTGAGTGTTCTGCCTATGTTTGAGTTTTATAGTTTCTGGTCTTACATTTAGGTCTTTAATTCATTTTGAGTTTATCTTTGTGTATGATGTTAGAAAGTATTCTAATTTCATTACATGTAGCTGTCCAATTTTCCCAGCACCAATTATTAAAGAGATTGTCTTCGCCCCATTGTATATTCTTGCCTCCTCTGTCAAAGATAAGGTACTCATAGCTGCATGGGTTTATTTCTGGGCTTTCTATCTTGATCCATTGGTTTATATTTCTGTTTTTGTGCCAGTACCATACTCTCTTGATGACTGTAGCTTTGTAGTAAAACATGAAGTCAGGAACTTGATTCCTCCAGTTCCATTCTTCTTTCTCAAGACTTCTTTGGCTATTTGGAGTCTTTTGTGTTTCCATATGAATTGTGAAGTTTTTTGTTCTAGTTCTGTGAAAAATGCCATTGGCAATTTGATAGGGATTGCATTAAATCTGTAGATTGCATTCAGTAGTATAGTCATTTTCACAATATTGATTCTTCCTACCCAGGAACATGGAATATCTCTCCATCTATTTATATCATCTTTGTTCTTTCATTAGGGTCTTATAATTTTCTGTGTACAAGTATTTAGTCTACTTATGTAAGTTTATTCCTAGATATTTAATTATTTTTGTTGCAATGGTGCATGGGATTGATTCTTTGCTTGCTATTTCTGATTTTTTATTGTTAGAATATAGAAATGCAAGTGATTTCTGTGTGTTGTATTTTATATCCTGCAACTTTGCTAAATTCACTGATAGCTCTAATAATTTTCTGATACTATCTTTAGGGTATGTATAATGTCATACCATCTGCAAACAGTGAGAGTGTACTTCTTTTCCAATCTGGATTCCTTTTATTTCTTTTTCTTCTCTGATTGCTGTAGCTAGGAATTCCAGAACTATGTTGAATAATGGTGATGAAGGTGGACGCCCTTGTCTTGTTTCTGATCTTAGGAGGAATGCTTCAGTGTTTCACCTTTGAGAATAATGTTTGCTGTAGGCTTATCATATATGGCCTTTACTATGTTGAGGTAGGTTCCTTCTATACCCATCTTTTTGAAGAGTTTAAATCCTATATCAGAGAAGGCAATGGCACCCCACTCCAATACTCTTGCCTGGAAAATCCCATGGACAGAGGAGCCTGGTAGGCTGCAGTCCATGAGGTCGCTGAAAAACTTCATTTTTACTTTTCACTTTCATGCATTGGAGAAGGAAATGGCAACCCACTCCAGTGTTCTTGCCTGGAAAATCCCAGGGATGGCAGATCCTGGTGGGCTGCCATCTATGGGGTCACACAGAGTTGGACGTGACTGAAGTGACTTAGCAGCAGCAGCAGCAATCATATATATGTGCTGAATTTTGTGAAAGGCTTTTTCTACATCTATTTGTTAATATGGTGTATCATATTGGCCTCATATTAGACAAAATAGACCTTAAAATAAAGAAGATTACAAGAGATAAGGAAGGACACTACATAATGATCAAGGGATCAATCCAGAAGGAAGACATAACAATTGTAAATATCTATGCACCCAACATAGGAGCACCTCACTAATGAGACAAACACTAACAGACATAAAAGGAGAAATGGACAGTAACACAATAATAGTAGGAGACTTTAACACCCCACTTACACCAATGGACAGATCATCAAAACAGAAAATTAATAAGGAAACACAAGTCTCAAATGATACATTAGATGAGATGGATCTCATTGATATCTTCAAGACATTCCATCCAAATGCAGAAGAATACACCTTCTTCTCAAATGCACATGGACATTCCCCAGGATAGACCATGTCTTGGGTCACAAATCAAGCCTCAGTAACTTTAAGAAAATTGAAATTGTATCAAACATATTCTCCAACCACAATGCTATGAGACTAGATATCAATTACAAGAAGAAAAACTGAAAGAAAAACAAACACATGGATATTAAACAACACATTTCTAAACAAACAACAGGTTACTGAAGAAATCAAAGGGAAATTTTAAAAATCTCCTAGAATTTCTGCATTTCTGCAGAAATTTCTGCATTTCTCATTTCTAGAAGCAAATGGCAATGAAAACACAACAACTCAAAACCTGTGGGATGCAGCAAAAGCAGCTCTAAGAGAGAAGTTATCGCAATACAATCCTACCTCAAGAAACAAGAAAAACATTGAATAGACAACCTAAGTTTACACCTGAAGCAACTGGAAAAATAAGAAGGAAAAAAGATTAGTAGAAGGAAAGAAATCATAAAGATCTGTGCAGAAATAAATGAAAAAGAAATGAAAGAAACAATAGTAAAGATTAATAAAACTAAAACCTGGCTCTTTGAGAAAATAAACAACATTGACAAACCCTTACCCAGACTTATCAAGAAAAAAAGAGAGAAGAACCAAATCAACAAAATCAGAAATGAAAAAGAGATTGCAACAGACGATGCAGAAATACAAAGGATTATAAGAGACTACTATGAACAACTATATGGCAATGAAATAGATAACCTGGAAGAAATGGACAGATTCTTAGGAAAGTTCAGTCTTCTAAGAGTGAGCCAGGAATAAATAGAAATCCAATTATAACCACTGGAATTGGAGCTGTGAAGAAAAATCTCCCAAAACACAAAACCCAGGACCAGATGACTTTACAGGAGAATTCTATTAAACATTTAGAGGAGAGCTAATGCTTATTCTTCTAAAACTCTTTCAAAAAATTACAGAGGAAGGAACACTTCCAAACTCATTCTATGAGGCTGCCACCCCCCTGATACCAAAGCCAGACAAAGACAACACAAAAAAGGAAAACTAGAGGCCATATCACTGATGAACATAGATGCAAAAATCCTCAACAAAATTTTAGCAAACAGAATTCATCAACACATCAAACAGCTCATACACCATGATCAAGTTGGTTTTTTTCCAGAGATGCAAGGATTCTTCAATATATGGAAATATATTTGGGACCATATACTATGTAGTCTTTTCAGATTGGCTTCTTTTACTTAGCAATATTCATTTCAGGTTTATCTGCATCTTTTAGTGGCATAACTCATTTCTTTTTTTCTGATCATTTCATTGTGTGGCTATATAGCAGTTTATTCATTGGTTGAAGGTCATCTTGGTTGATTCCTATTCTGGGAAATTATGAATAAAGCTATAATAAACACTTTTGTTCCTATCTTAGTGTAGATGTAAATTTTCAAATCAATTGGGCACATATCTATGAATGGTATTGCTAGATTCTATGGTGAGATTATGTTTAACTTTGTAAGAAATTGATTTAAAAAATTGTTTCAAAATGGTTGTACTATTTTGCTTTCCAATTAGTAAGAGCTACACAATTACAGGATGAACTTGTGTATCCATAAGTGATTTGTGTGGACAGATTGAAAGTGCAAGAGAATTTGGTTAAGGATTTTAGGTTTTTCACTTAGGTTAATGGCACCATTAACTAAGATACTGAACTGAGAAAGAGTAAATTTGGCATACAAACATACAATAAGATAAGGTTGAGATATATTGAATTTAAACAGCCTGTGGGATATCCAGGCATAGTAACACATAAGACATCCTGTTTAATGATCAAGGAATCAGACGATAAATCTGGACTGGAGAGACAGATTAGAGAAGAGTTTCTTCAAAGGTTGTGGTTGGAGCATGGACTGCAGATAAAGGCTTCCAAAGACAAGGTGGGAAAAGAGAGGGCTGGCAGAGTACCTTCAGCTTATAATCAACATGTAAGAGGTGAGCTCATGAAGACAAATCCACGTAGATTAAGAAACTGTGACCAATGTAACTGAAAACGAGCATGTTTGAGGGAAAGAATTAGCCACAGCGTTACTTGTTAAAAAAAAAAAAGAATATAGATTATTGAATTCTACCATAGACTTACCAATCACAATCTCCAGGACTTTGAAAATTTTCATTTAAAAAATTCAGTAAATATGGTCTCTACTGTGAAAACCTATTGATACTAGATACCATTTTGCAGTGAACTGAAGGTGTGTCAGAATGAGAAAATGCAGGCATTTAGCAAAATTTATAAACAGTTTAAAATTTGGTAGCAAGATAAGAGAGAAACAGAAAATACAGAAGGATGAGTGGAGATAAATGTGTTAAATATAAAGAGTGAAAAGCAGGAAGGAGATTAATAAAAGGAGGGAGACATTGATGGAAAAAATGCACTTTAAATACACATATATATTTATATATGCTTATGTGTGTGTGCACGCGTGCAAGCACACACACACACACACTAGCAGTCAACAGTGTGTATAAAGAGACTTAGTTCTGGGAACCACTAACCTTAACATCTTGAGCATCTTACCTATCTGTGTTTGTGGTTTCATTTTGTATGAAAGTTAATAATAGCAACTGCTTTCTGGAGAACTTTGGGAAAATTAAATAAAATAATCCGGAGAAAAACTTAGTACAATATTTGCCCCATGAATAAGCACTAAGTAAATATTAGATATTTTGTTAATGATATGTCTTCAATTTTTTAAAGGGCTCTTGTTAAGAATAAGGTAAGAAATCTAAAAGTCAGTACCCAACCTTTGTGTATTTCAAGCATTCACTAACTAGAAAGAAAATACACTTGCAAATAAGTGCATTTGTACCTTAATCCTTCTTTCAATCACTAATATAAAACTCTTGAGAACAAGAAATCTAACATTTCTCAGCAAGGATACCAGAAGAAAGTCCCTAGCAACAATGTCTATAGTTCTTAAAGCAAGAGGGTAAGTTTTTCTTATATTTAGGGGGTGGAGGGGGGAGTTGTTCAGTCTCTAAATCCTGTCCAATTCTTTGCAATCCCATGAATTGCAGCATGTCAGGCTTCCCTGTCCTTCACTATCTCCCAGAGTTTGCTCAAACTCGTCCACTGAGTCAGTGACACCATCCAACAATTTAATCCTCTCTTGTCCCCTTCACCTCCTGCCCTCAATCTTTCCCAGCATCAGGGTCTTCTCCAGTGAGTCAGGGGTTAGGGGAGGGAGCTTTTTCTGTGACCTGTAAATATGCCCTGCTGGTAGAAATGCCCCAGTACTACTGAAATTCTGTTGAGTAGTCAGAATTTCAGGCATTGGTTGATTTCTAGAAATGTACATGCTTAAACCCCTGGATTTGCATTGCTCTATTTGTTAGTCAAATCGATAAACAAGTCTCTGAGGAAAAGCTCACTGAAAATTTCTCAGTTATAATTTAGACAGAACATGCGAGAATAGTTGCCTGTATGTGCTTACTGACGGAGACAGATCTTAGTGAATCAGAGGAAATGCTTGGAGATTAGTAAACTGCTTTTAATGTAAAGTTTCAGAGCCTTTTTATTTTCCTCTGCTATCCTTGGTTAATGACTTCCTAGCAGGGATATATTTATAAGTGCACAGTATGTACACAGCACCCAGGAGTGGAAATAAATCTCTGATCCTCACAAATGAGCATTCCAGATAAGCACACATTCTAATTTATACTTGGATTTGATATTTAATTAGGTGAATAGTTACTCTCTCATAAACAATATTTACTGACTTCCTATGTAAATAAAATATAAGTTCTTTCCAAACGGCTTAGCCACATGGTTTCAGTTTAATGATAAACTCTTGGATGAATTTAAATAGTATTTTACAATATTTACATGATTGCATGTATTTTAGCTATAATATAACTTTGTACTGTAAAATATTATTGCACAATTTTAAAACAATTACATGTGAGAAATTAAACACACCAATAAAAAACAAAGCAAACATTTTATTCCATTGAAATGTTAGGATTACATGTTGAGCCTGTAAGTGATTTTAAAATATTTTGTGATCCTTAGCACTCAGGAAAATATATATTTTTTAAAAAGTAGCATGTCAATGAACTTTTGAAAATTAAATGGTCGCTTTACAATGTAAGACTAAGATGTAACCACTTCTGTCCTGTGTCTATGTCAAAGGACAAATGACAGATTGGGTTTGATTATAGTTTTTGAGTGGGTGTTACTAATTTTTTCATGTAGAATGTATTATATACATTGGAGTTCCAGACTTGATATTGTAAATTAAATAATAACTAGGAAGCCCATCATTCCTCGGAGCTACGTGGGCTCATTTCAGATATTTGTTGACCAGGAGTTTTAGTAGTTGAGAAGATTTTAATACTGTAAGAATGGAGATAGGGAGTAGAGCTAGCTTGTGTTTTTTTTTGTTGTTGTTTTTGTTTGGGGGTTGGTTTGTTTGGCTTGCATAGTAAAATATACCACTTTGACCATTTTAAGTGTACAGTTTAGTGACATTAAATGCATCCACATTGTTGTGTTAGGTTGGGTTTTAAGAACTACATATCAAGTCTTACAGATGATGTTGTTCCAAATTACTTTTTTACTTTTCAGAGCATGAATGTTTTTGAGAAAGAATAGTCTAACTTAGCTATGTTTTAGAGATAAATATATTAATGCTTAAAAAGAAATAGACTACAGACATTGCATGCTAAGTGGGAGGACTTGCTTCATTACTATAAATAGGTGAAGCTAGGGATCTTGGGCTCCTTGCCACACATACCTATGAGTAGAAATGATGAAATTTTGGTTGTCTGCTTGTTAATTTTTTTGTCTTATTTCTATATTATTTCTAAACTTGAGGGAAGCAGATGCTTCTATTTATTACTCCTTCATCTACTTTCAAAATAATACATGCTTAATAAACCGTTTAACATGGATGAAATTAAAGAAAATTACTATATTATCAAACTGAAAGTATGCATGGTAACAAGGAACTCCTTTGCAGCTTAAATGAAAAGTTGATTTTCCATGTTGAGTTGCTCCCAGTAAAATGGATACAGTTCCAATGAGCTCAAATATGACAAAGAGAAAACATTATTTTTTTAAAATCACTGAATATTTATATCCAAGATGTTTAAGAATATACATGATTAATTTGTAAATCCAACCCATGTGTCCCATAATGATTGATGTAATATGTTACTGGTGATTCTTGAAAGAAAAGCATTCAATAAAGTGCTATATACTATATGTTTTAGAATATTGTATCTTCAATCATTATTATTCTAAAAATCCAGCTTACACAACAGACATATTTTAAAGGTATAATTCAGTTTTCCTGGCAGAATAGAAATCTCATTCTGTCATGAATTTAATTGGTTCTGTCTCTTTTCTGTATTCACAGCAACTCATCAAATTAATAATTTGTTTTATCCTTCCAAATTCATACTATCTATCAAGGCAATCAGGTCAAATAGATACATAGAATGGCATGATGGGAATTGGTATTACTATTTAATTTACTGCAGAAGTCCTTGAATTATTTTTTACAACTCTTCTCATTGCAGACTGAATAAAATGCCCATTTCCTAACTGGTCCCTTTGAGATTTGGGGACATAAATTTTTTAGTCTACTAAAGACATTTCTTATTTCCCACTGTATGAGTGATCTTCAGTAAAATGACTGCATTTTTACATAAACCATATTAAAACTGGCAACCATTTTATACATATTAACTGCTGGATGGATTTCTATTATTGCTGAATATTCCTTCCTGACCACAATCCACATGATATTTCCTTGGAGAGATCTTGTTGGAAAATTGTCAGACTAGATATGGATCAGGTTCAGACATTCCCATTATTCCAATTAGGGAAATGTTAGCAATTACAGTTCATTCATTAAATGACAAGTGATGGGGATATTTATAGATTTTATTTCTGAGTGTTTTCTCAATTCATCACTTAAAGCTTATTTTTTTATTTTGTTTTGTTTTCAGACAGGGTTTAAGTCTCAAATTTGAAAAATTCTATTATAACTCCCAACACTAATAGGAAGCAGTATGGTCTAAAACGATGGTGAGACTTCAAGTAGAGAGCTATTATTATTGTTGTTGTTGCTGTCAGTATTATCATTAGTTAGTAAGCCTGGTCCAAAGTGAAATCAGAAATAGATAAAATTTGTTCCCTGGTCAGCTGTTAAATCATCCTTCTGATATAAGAACCTTTCTGGCTCCTTGTTTCCAGAGACGCAGGCATATTGGATTACTCTCTCAGTAGAGACTTGTTTTCCATTCACTTGTTTCCTTTCTCCTTAAAAAAAAAAAAAAAAATAATTATTTACACAGTATTCTGCCTAGTCAGCAATGTGAATTATTTCATGTGGACATACTAATTGGAAGTAGTAAACTTCACCACAGTGTAGTGATCTTTTTATGCCTCCTCTTCTGAAAAGGGGATTTTTATCCCTGCTTATCAGAAACCGAGTGCCTGCATTCATCCTTTGTGTACATCTCACTTCCTTCCTATTGTCACTCCCTGTCTTACTTCATATCTGTAACTCTGCTTGGTTGAGTAGTCTTGTACTTGTCTTATTTCTGGTATCTATATTCTCCCAATTTCTCAATCAGTTTAGACATTGTAAATGCTGCCCGAAATGTATCAGTCCATCTTTGCAGCATTTGCTGGTGATTTTGAAGGCATTATGCCTGCCTGCATGGTTAACAAAATTACTTTCAATGTAGCTACTGAAAATACTCAAGTCATTTTTAAAATCAACTTTATTGAGCTATAACTTACATACTGTAAAATGTACTCAATTTAAAAGTTTTGTTTCATAAGTATATATATATATATATATATATATATATAATCATACCACAATTAAGATATAGGCATTTTCATTAAAAAAATCTTGACTCCAAATAACCCCTGGTGAATAAAATATTTAAAGCATTTTTATTGCATTGTTGACTGGGCAAGAAAATAAGGACTTTTTCACAGGCCACGAACAATCCAAAAATGGGAAAGCAGAGGCATACACAGATGGTGGTGTATGCAAGTCCCTTGAAGGTTCACAACCTGAGTTTTATTTGAACATTTGCAAAAATTGAACACGTACTGGGGAACAAAGCAAGCTTCAACAAATTACAAACAATTAAACTCACGTAGACCATATCCTCTGTGTACAAAAGTAATTTAAAGGCAATCAAGTTAGAGACAATAAAAATATATTTTTCATTAACTCAAAGAGGAGGTAAAAATTATAATAAAAATTTAAAAAATTATAATTGAATTATCTTATAAAAGGTATTAATGTGAATGGGGTACGCTAAATCATTTTAAGAAGAAAAACTGAATGCTAAATGCTAAAACAAAATTCTAAATGCTCCTGTGTAAAAAGGAACAATGTCTGAGAATGTGACCTGAGTTTCTGAAATGAATTAGAAAAAAGACAATATATTACATTGAGCATAGCTTCCCCCAGGAAAGTGGTGTGACCTTCAAACAACTAAGACTTCAATTCCAAAAGGAGGGCCTGGGCAGTGAAACACAGGGTCCACCCTGTGAGTACCCTAAATGCCGCTGTAATTTTTTTTTTTTTTTTACCATCTTACATAAGCTTGGGAAAATCCTCTAAATAGCTCTTAATTCCAATAGAGACCTTGACTTAAAATCAACTGTGAGGGATTTCTTCCTTTAGAGAAGTTTACTTGTAAAGGGTCAGCTGAGCTTTGAGGGTTTCTTTCTGGCCTGAATGAATAGAAGGAATAGAGTCAGAAGGAATAGTGAGAAATAGTGAGCAGCAAATGTGTGAAGGGGAATTTAAGATACAAAACAATATAGATTCAACTTAGGTTTAAGTTTTCCACACTATTTTTTGGTCTTAATCAAGGACTCCTGAAGGAAGCAATTTTGAAATCTGAGATTACTCTTTTTTTTTTTTCAAAGTTTTTTATATCAATCAAAAGTACACTGAACTGTGGTGTTGGAGAAGACTCTTGAGAGTCCCTTGGACTGCAAGGAGATCCAACCAGTCCATTCTGAAGGAGATCAATCCTGGGATTTCTTTGGAAGGCATGATGCTAAAACTGAAGCTCCAGTACTTTGGGCACCTCATGCGAAGAGTTGACTCATTGGAAAAGACCCTGATGCTGGGAGGGATTGGGGGCAGGAGGAGGAGGGGACGACGGAGGATGAGATGGCTGGATGGCACCACGGACTCAATGGACGTGAGTCTGAGTGAACTCCGGGAGTTGGTGATGGACAGGGAGGCCTGGCGTGCTGCGATTCATGGGGTCGCAGAGACTCAGACACGACTGAGCGACTCAACTGAACTGAACTGATGTTTTCCTCTACATTTTGACCACGAGTATGATTATCATAGCTTAACTTGATATTTCTTCTATCAGGATGGTCTCTAGTAAAATATAATGGACTTCTCTGGTGGCTCAGATTGTAAAGTGTCTGCCTACAATGAGGGAGACCCAGGTTGTAAAATATTTCTAATAGCATCCAAATCTGGTTCTGTAGCCCAGATGGAGGTTTTGGAGAAACTTAACACTCCTTAAATATCTTTTTGCTTAAGCTGGCTAGAATAGATTTTCTGTCTATAGCTATCACCCTACACTAATACATTATTCCAGTAACAGAGAACTGGAAATATCATACTAGAACGCTGCACAAGCTGTCTCTTTGGGCATAAGACCAATACCCTGAACCATATCTTTCTTGAGAAATAATCCACGTGCTATGCAAGCCACCCATTGAAAATGTACAGTTTGATGTTTTTTTCTGAAGTATACTCGAGTTGTGCAGTCATCACCAAAATCCATTTTGGATCATTTCCTCACCACAAAAGAAGCCATGTGCACATTAATGGATACTTCCCATGCTTTCTTCCCTTCCCAGCCACAGGCAGCTGCTAATTTACTTTTTGTCTCTGCAGATTTGTCTTGGACAGCTTATAAAAATGGAGTCTTACAAGATGCAGCCTTTTGTGTCTGTCCACCCAGAGTGTAGCTTTGTCATGCTGACTGGGGTAGGAACAGCGACATCTCAGTGTTTTTACTGAGATTCATTAGATTTTCCTGAATAATGGTTCTCTATTTGCAGTATGACCTTAGGATACTTCTCAGAGCCTTAGTCCATTTTATTTATTTTTATGTTTTACCAGTTAGATGGATTTAGCTGGGGAAAAGTTCCTCTGGGCTCTTTGAATTGCTATTCCCAATTCTCATTTTCATAAGAAGCTTTTTTAAATGAGCATTTTTATATATTGGAAGTTCCCTGAAGTGACCATTCGATTGTCATTACACCCTGCTATATTTTTATATTTAGAAATAAAAGTGCAAAAATGGATCCTCTACTAAGAGCATACAAGAGGCAAAGTTTTCATCCAGAGGAGATGTATACATAGATTGATACAAATCCATGAGAATGTTTAATCAAATATGTTGCTTGAGTACCATGGGTATCAGAATCCTAGCCTAAGAGTTGGTCCTTTACAACTGGAGAACTGACAAACCCGCAGTCTCTAGTAATAGAAGGCATTGATCATGTTGAGCAGATCTTTGCTAGACCCAGATTCCATGGACAAATTATTTGAGAGATGACTCCAGTGAAATATTGATCTTTAAGGACATTAGACTATTGCAACTTATCACTTGTTACTACTTGTAGCTGGCTTGAAAGACAAACCTAGCAGATCTATATTTGTCCTGTGCCCTTTAATTTAGTCTTACAGACTAACAACAGAAAGAGTTGAAGGCAGAGAGAGACACACACAGAGTCATTAGTAAGAATACAGCTTTTAACATAGAAGATAAATTTTAAAAACTGATCAGTTTATAAAAGGATTCTTAAAACATGTATATACATTCCTAGCAGAGAAGGCGATGGCACCCCACTCCAGTACTCTTGCCTCGACAATCCCATGGATGGAGGAGCCTGGTGGGCTGCAGTCCATGGGGTTGCTAGGAGTCGGACATGACTGAGCGACTTCACTTTCACTTTTCATTTTCATGCATTGGAGAAGGAAATGGCAACCCACTCCAGTGTTCTTGCCTGGAGAATCCCAGGGACAGGGGAGCCTGGTGGGCTTCCATCTATGGGGTCATACAGAGTCGGACACAACTGAAGTGGCTTAGCAGCAGCAGCAGCAGTAGCACCATAGGCTCCTAGGATACACAATAAACTCAGTGCTTGGGATTTAATTTTAAAAAGCAGGAGTTTGTACTCAACATAGAATGTAGCTCACTGTTCCAGAAGGAGGGCTCAAGCGACCCTGGAGAAAACTCTAGTTCTGAGGTAGAAATCTTCAGTTGTGGTGGCAATGTGGTTTCTGCTGGATCTTGCTGGGGTCTCCAGAATTCTTGAAAACCTCACCCCCACCCCACAGAAGAAGTGGCTTAGCAGCAGCAGCAGCAGTAGCACCATAGGCTCCTAGGATACACAATAAACTCAGTGCTTGGGATTTAATTTTAAAAAGCAGGAGTTTGTACTCAACATAGAATGTAGCTCACTGTTCCAGAAGGAGGGCTCAAGCGACCCTGGAGAAAACTCTAGTTCTGAGGTAGAAATCTTCAGTTGTGGTGGCAATGTGGTTTCTGCTAGATCTTGCTGGGGTCTCCAGAATTCTTGAAAACCTCACCCCCACCCCACCAGAAAATCATCAGGAAAATATCTTGATCAAGCAAGATTAAATTTATTTTACTTGATGTAGCAAAAGAGAACCTGAACTTGGCCTAGCCTTATTTGTGGGAAGGTAAGAAAGGTTATTTAAAGAGTTTTGGGACCTCTGTCTGGTGATTTAGGGTGGATTTTGCACAGTAAAGAATCTATTAGAATTAAGGAGAGTTTATGATATCATAGCTTTTATTTTGTATACACAGCAAGGTGATGGTCTTAAAATGAGTCTTGATGATACAGCTGTTAGTTTCCATGGAGGCTGATTTGCTTGGGTTACAGACCTATTTTCTGAGAGGAAATATTTCCTTGGGTCAGCTGAAAGGTTATTTTTATTTGGTCTGAGTTGTTTAACTAGGAACCAGAAAACATGCCCAGCTTCATTTTTTTTACACAGAGACAAGTAATTATATTGGCATCATTTCTCACCATCTATATCCTATTTTAGAGAAGGAATGTGGAAGAAATAATATCAGGGGAAAAAGAAACCCAACAAATCAGGTACATTTTGAACATCTTAAACCTGATTACATTTGGTTTTCAAACTTTCTGTGTATAGTAAATATATTTTAATTAAGTTTGTTAAAGCAAACTTTTAATGTTTTCTGTTACAATTACATATTTCTGGGCTTCCCAGGTGGCACTAGTGGTAAAGAATCCGCCTGCCAATGCAGGAGACAGACACATGAGACATGGGTTCCATCCCGGGGTTGAGAAGACCCTCTGGAGGAGGAAATGGCAACCCATTCCAGTATTATTGCCTGGAAAATCCCATGGGCAAAGGAGCTTGATGGGCTTAGAGTCAGACAAGACTGAGCACATAATCCTTTCCTACAAGTTAAGTTATTCAGATAAGATCTGAGGTCATATCTCTCCTTAGGTTTCTTTGAAATGTGGTTCTTTTTTTTTTAATTAATTTTTATTTTTTAGTTTGTTTTGCTTTACAATACTGTGTTCGTTTTGCTATACATTGACATGAATCAACCACGAGTGTACATTAACTCCCAATCCCGACCCCCACCTCCCCACTCCTGCCTCACACCTTCTCTCTGGATTATCCCCATGCATCAGTCCCAAGCACCCTGCATCCTGCATCAAACCTAGACCGG
>SJXQ01004895.1:231133-280013 GCA_006408695.1 Aepyceros melampus | reverse complement strand
ATTTAAGTCTGAATTTGGCAATCAGGAGTTCATGATCTGAGCCACAGTCAGCTCCCGGTCTTGTCTTTGTTGACTGTATAGAGCTTCTCCATCTTTGGCTGCAAAGAATATAATCAATCTGATTTCGGTGTTGACCATCTGGTGATGCCCATGTGTAGAGTCTTCCATTGTGTTGTTGGAAGAGGGTGTTTGCTATGAACAGTGCATTTTCTTGGCAAAATTCTATTAGTCTTTGGCCTGCTTCATTCCACATTCCAAGGCCAAATTTGCCTGTTACTCCAGGTGTTTCTTGATTTCCTACTTTTGCATTCCAGTCCCCTATAATGAAAAGGACATCTTTTTTGGGTATTAGTTCTAAAAGTTCTTGTATTTCTTCATAAAACCGTTCAACTTCAGCTTCTTAAGCATTACTGGTTGGGGCATAGATTTGGATAATTGTGATAGTTAATGGTTTGCCTTGGAGACGAACAGAGATCATGCTGTCGTTCTGAGATTGCATCCAAGTACTGCATTTTGGACTCTTTTGTTGACCGTGATGGCTACTCCATTTCTTCTGAGGGATTCCTGCCCACAGTAGTAGATATAATAGTCATCTGAGTTAAATTCACCCACAATGGGTTTGATTTATGTCATACCTGAATGGTCTAGTGGTTTTCCCTGCTTTCTTCAATTTGAGTCTGAATTTGGTGATAAGCAGTTCATGATCTGAGCCACAGTCAGCTCCTAGTCTTGTTTTTGTTGACTGTTTAGAGCTTCTCCATCTTTGGCTGCAAAGAATATAATCTATCTGATTTCGGTGTTGACCATCTGGTGATGTCCATGTGTAGAGTCTTTTCTTGTGTTGTTGGAAGAGGGTGTTTGCTATGAACAGTGCATTTTCTTGGCAAAACTCTATTAGTCTTTGTCCTACTTCATTCTGCATTCCAAGGCCAAATTTGCCTGATAGTCCAGGTGTTTCTTGACTTCCTACTTTTGCATTCCAGTCCCCTATAATGAAAAGGACATCTTTTTTGGGTGTTAGTTCTGAAAGGTCTTGTAGGTCATCATAGAACCATTCAACTTCAGCTTCTTCAGCATTACTGGTTGGGGCATAGACTTGGATTACCAAGATATTGAATGGTTTGCCTTGGAAATGGACAGAGATCCTTCTGTCGTTTTTGAGATTGCATCCAAGTACTGCATTTCAGGCTCTTTTGTTGACCATGATGGCTACTCCATGTCCTCTAAGGGATACCTGTCTGCAATAGTAGATATAATGGTCATCTGAGTTAAATACACCCATTCCAGTCCATTTTAGTTTGCTGATTCCTAGAATGTCAATGTTCACTCTTGCCATCTGTTGTTACCTCTACATTATTTCCATCTCAAGCATGGGTCTCTTGAATGTCTGATTATAATTTGGGAGTTACATGGATTATAACTTCAGTCCATGCTTTAGATAATATAACATTTGTGGGAAGCATGAATGATAGATCATGTAACAATTCTTCTAAAGCCACATCAATGAAAGCTGAGAAGATTCTCCACTGGCCACATAATCTAGACATAACCATTTAATCAAGGAGTTCAACAAGTTCATCAGGTACCAAGAGTATGTCTTTGAAGAAACATATGCAATTGGTTGTTTAAATTATTCTTTGTGGGTTTACACCTAGTCTCAATTCCTCAAAGCCATATCAAGTCCTGAAATGTCCTTCAAAATGTTGGATAAAAGGAATAAAAGCAATACTTTAGTTCTCACTGCAATCACAGTTAGACAGTAAAATGTTGGATTTGTAGTCAGGCAAACTTTTGATTTTGTGGAATTCAGATCAAAATCAGTGCTTTCTGCTTTGTCTGGCACCATTTAAACCAAAGCTTTGAGGCTTCTAGACCTTGTAAAGGATGTATATCAAAGGATTAAAAAAAAAAATCTGTGCAAATCAGATTGATACAATCATTTTATAGGCATATACACGTACACAGCATCAAGATATAATGTGAAACTGCTTGTTCTGAACTATCTATGAAGATATAACTATTTTCTTTCAAAATTAATAGTTAATCATTGTTTCCTAAGATCCATGCTTGAAACAAAGGAATTTATAATGAAAATTTATAGGAAAATTGAAGTTAATCAGTTTCTATAAAGAGCAGTGATCATAAATTGACTTAAAAATTATCTTCCAAGTTATATACACTTGATTAAGTTTATCCTTAGATCTAAATTATTATAAAAATTGATATTAAAATTATCTCTTAAAATTACATAAATTACATGTGTGACTTTGTTTAGATTTTTCATTTAACTTATATTCATTGTCATGACCCATGTACTATAGAATTGTGACTTTTGAATAAATTATATTAAAATATTATGCACTGGGATCTTCAAAATGATGTTATTTTATCATGCCCCAACAGGCAATCAGATTCAACTTATTTTACTTCCAAATAAACCATCTTTTCTAGAAAGTAGGCACATATAAGTACAGTTCTCATTTATTTTCTATGAGATAGAAAAATAGATTAATATAACCTGTGGAGATAAATTTCATAGTCATTTCATTGCCGTTAACTCTATCTTATACAAGTTCTAAGGTAACAATTTTCAGACAAAATAGAAAAAAAGTCAATAATACTCACTTCAGAAGATTTAAATTTTACAGAGCAGTTCCAGAGTTTTGAGAAAATAATTGTTATAAACTAAAATAAAATTACTTTAAACATTGCAAATTATATTTAATGACTTTGTTATATATCTGCATTAAGACAGTATTTCTCTATCAGGCTTTTTTGTTCAATGACAGCATAAAATACATATTTACCAGGCACCTTGTTTCACACGTGTATTACTCACATGTGCATTATGCTTCCTATTTGTTTCATCAAGTGTTGAACATATGCAGACAAAAAGTTGCCCTCTTACCATATAGTTGATAGTAGAAGAGGACTTCCCTGGTGACCCAGCGGTAAAGAATGTTTACAATGCAGAAGACACGGGTTTGATCCCTGGGTATGGGAAAATCCCCTGGAGAACAAAACTGCAACCCACTCCAATATTCTTGCCTGGGTAATTCCATGGACAGAGTAGCCTGGCGGGCCACAGTCCGTGGGGTCTCAAAAGGCTTGGACAAGACTTAACAACCAAACACAAGATAGTGGAAGCTGACACTAGCCGCCAGATCTGATACAAACTGTTTTATTATTTATTGACAAAGCAGTAGTTTGAATGTACTCAACACAATGTTCACACTGCTTTCCCATGTCTCACAAGTTTCATGAGTGGCACAGTGCCTGTGGTGGATATCTGTATACAAAGTAGGCTCTATTCATGGAAAACTTGCTAGATTCACCACTTTTATAGCAAACAAAACTGCCTGATTTTTGTCCAGAAGGTCCCTCACCCGTCATGGCTGCCATTGCAAACACAACCCTAAGAAAAGGCTCAAAAAAAGAACATTCAAAGGTTTCATTTGTTTTTTGAATACTCGGAAAGAATTTTAAAGACCCATAGCAGTTTACCATTCCAAAAGACTGTTTAAGAAAGAGTATACATGTTTAAAAGTTTCACAAGAAACAAGCAAGAAATCTTAAAAATGACATAAAAGCTTTATAAAACAAACAAATTAAACTCACAGAAATAAACAATACCATAAAGATGAACTAAATGGATAAACAAACAGTGTCCTAGTCAAATAAAAAAAATAATAAACTGGAAGATCAGAAGAACTTATCCAGAATAAGCACAGATATATAAAAAGATAGACATTTTGAAAGATATGATAAGAAAAAGAATACACAATAAGATCAAACACCTAATAGAACTCTAGAAATAGGCAAGAGAAATTTAGGTAGAGTAAGTATTTAAAAGATAATGTCTAAGAATTTTCCAAATTGAACAAAAGACATCATATCCATATTTTTTTAAAGTCCAAGGAATCTTTTGCAGATTAAATAAACTGCAATCTACATTTATATTTCAACATACTGAAATTATTAAAAGACAAAGGGGAAAATATTAAAATAGGTGAAAAGAGAAAGAAAAAGATTTCTTACTAAGAAACTACATTAGGTTGGTATATTACACACTAGAATTAATTTTGACCATTTAACAGCCAATAAAAGAAGCAATCCACTAAGGTCAGAATATCTGATACTCTATGGACTTGTATAGAATATAGTGATGCTTCCATGGAGGGATTCATACCATGCACTAACCAACCTTCTTGAATCTGCTTTCTAATTTGGCTCATACTTTTTTCTCCATCTTATTTTTTTCTATTCTCTATTTCTCACAACCAAGAATCTTTGAAATTCTTGGCAGAGTCACTGCCAAGGTCAGTTCCTTCTCCCCTAACATTCTAGCTTTCACTCTAATCTGGATAGTCAAAGCATATTTTCTAATCAAATAGGATGATATTCCTGAAACAAAATGTTCCATAAACGAACTCTGATTATTATTTTCCCTCTCACAACACACCGATAAATTTATAATTATTCAATCAATTAATGCAAAGTTACTTCAAAGTTTCATCTTTAAGAAAATATAGATTCTACAGGTATAAGTAGAGAGACTCTAATGAGACTCAGGGCCCATCATTTCATCAAACTCAATTTTCTTTTTGATTTCTTATTGCAGTAAATATCTTCACTTTATAGCCATTTTTTCTAAAGGTGACAAACTTGAAGATTTTTACATGACTCCTGTCTCCCTCACACTTTTCACATGCAAGTAGCCAATTCTATCTTCTAAATGTTCCTTCACTATGTCTTATTTCTAATGCTATTTCACCATAATTTCCCACCTTCAGTATATAACAGTATAACTTCATAATACCTGCCTTCAGAACAAGGCAAGCTATCTGTCCATAATGGTGCTAAGGAATCATTCTAAAATCCAAATGCATTCCTCTACTTGGGATATTCACTCTGTATATATTATGTTTCTCCTAACTACCATCAAGTAACAATGAAAAAAAAAAAAAGTGTAACAAACTACTCAAGCATTAACTTAGAAAACACTGGCCGTATCTTGCAAACCACAGATTTAGTATTGTATCTTCATAGTAACAATAGGAACAGGAACACATTTTTCAGGGGCATATAAAACTTCACATATTCCTCAGACCTTAAATTCTCATATTGTCAGTAGTGGTATAATTTTGTACATCTCTCAATAGATAAGGAGTTTTCCAATGCCATGTATAACAAATATGTATTCAGTGATTAGAGCCTGAAAGGCTGCAGTCCATGGGGTCGCTGAGGGTGGGACACAACTGAGTGACTTCACTTTTACTTTTCACTTTCTTGCATTGGAGAAGGAAATGGCAACCCACTCCAGTGTTCTTGCCTGGAGAATCCCAGGGATGGGGGAACCTGGTGGGCTGCTGTCTCTGGGGTCGCACAGAGTCAGACACGACTGAAGCGACTTAGCAGCAGCAGCAGCATACTAAAACTATGCGGCTTCCCAGGTGGCGTTAGTGGTGAAGAACCTGCCTGTCAAATGCAGGAGACTTAAGAGACAGGGGTTCAATCCCTGGGTTGGAAAGATACCCTGGAGGAGGGCATGGCAACCCATTCCAATATTCTTGTCTAGAGAATCCCATGGACAGAGAACCTGGCAGGCTACAGTCCATATGGTCGCACAGAGTCAGACATGACTGAAGTGACTCAGCACAGCACAGTACGTATGCTAAAACTATGCATGAGTTATCTCATTTAATCATCATAAACCCTTATAAAGCAGGAACTGTTACTATGAACATTTTGCAGATAAGGAAACTAAGGGTCACAGAGGTAAAGTAGAAAGTTAGCTAAATGGTAATGAAGAAAAGATTCAAACTTAAACAAGGCAGTTCAAGAGGTGATTTTCTTAACAACAATACTCTTTGCTTTAGAGTTCAAGAACCACTCCTCTGCTTCTGTATATTCTGTCTAATACAAGAATAGCAATAGATATTTTGTATATATTCACTGGATGATTATGTTAGTGAATGAATGATGAATAGATGAATAATGAGTATTTTAATACCATGCTTTTCACTTCAATATAACAGATTTGCAATTAAAAATAAGATTTGGCCAGAGCTCAACCAAGAGTCTGCATTAAAATACTAATAAAGCTGTATTTGTGTCAAATTTTTGTAAAAGGAAAAACAATACATATTTTGAAAATATAAATTTGAGAGTATTCTCTTATGGATTATAAACATTTAAATGACAGGTGTTTTGTGAACAAATATATAAGATTCTGCTTTATGCTTAGATAGATTTAAAATATAGCTATGTACAAAATGAGTTTGCTAAATTCACTTTGCTTCCCTCCTGCCCCAAATATTTAGCAATTTTAGAGATGGTGACCATGAGCATCCTAAAATAATACATCACCACATTCCTCATCTGTAAAATGAGGACAATGGCTACACAGTCTAAAAGGTCCCTTCTAGTTCCATCATTTATAATCTTCTGACTTAATTTATATCATATGTTTTACTAATGCACAGCATGTTTTCTTTTAGTTCCAGACTAATTTATTTTTTCTCTAAGTCTGTAAACTGTGCTAATTGTCATTCCTAATCTATAGACGAATTGTAAGAAAAAAAAAACTCCAGTGGGGATATTGCAAAGAATCCACAATTGAAGAGAGGAGAGTAGGAGACCTGCTGTGAATGGATTAAAACAGCTGTTTCAAGAACCCTAAGCATCTGGGGAAGTCATCCAGAGAAAGGCCATCCACTGTGCTTTGATCTCTCCACTGAAGCACTGCCTGTCCATATGCTTGGTGAAAGCCCAGCCTGTTAGACCCATGCCTAGGGCTAGTTTTCCCCTTGTTTCTGTCCAGGAAATGGCACCAGAGTATTTCTGAAGTAGAAGTGAAAGAAAAGTTCATTATGGTACAGCTCTGAATGAAACTGAGGTTAGATGATATTACATTAATTGGACTGAATAAATCAACATTGTACTTTATAAGTGAATAAAGGGGAAAATTAAACAAGAATAAAAGGGTAATATTTTAAAACATGTTTGTAGAACTAGATGGTTTTTTAAATGGTTCTCCAATATTTTATCTTTAGTCCCCACAAGAGTCCTCTGAGTATACTCATAATTACTTCCATTTTATAGATGAAGAAATGATTTTCAGATAGCTGCTTAGGACCCCATATTTAGTAAGCATGGGGTTTGGACTCAAATTTAAATCTCCTGTTACAAATTCCTTACCCTTTCTATCACTACACATCAACCCAAAAGAGAGGATATTCTCAAGGCATATTTAACTTCCTACAATAAACTGTATACCTATTTTAATGGCAAACTTTTATGGAATGAAAAATAATTTGCATGAGTTGCCATTTAAAAGAATTTTGTGAAGCTTATCTTTACAAGAACACAAATTATTTTTACAGAATATTCAATTTATTATTATATTCTTTATTGGTGAAAATAATTAAGAATATGAGTGAGCACTGATGATGGACTCTAATCAAACATTATTTGATTCATTATAGGGCTTCCCTGGTGGCTCAGAGGTTAAAGCGTCTGCCTCCAATGCGGGAGACCTGGGTTCAATCCCTGGGTCGGGAAGATCCCCTGGAGAAGGAAATGGCAATCCACTCCAGTATTCTTGCCTGGAGAATCCCATGGACGGAGAAGCCTAGTAGGTAGAGTCCATGGGGTCCCAAAGAGTCGGACACGACTGAGCAACTTCACCTTCACCTTCACCTTAAATACTTATAGCAAATCTTTCTTCATGAGCCATGTGAAAAGGATATCATTCTGTCAGGATCAAATGATCTTTGATGCTTATCTTTGTCAGAAACCACTAATTGCTTACCTCACCTAGTTGCCTTCTCTTGTTTATTAAAAGTACCTCAAAAAACTAAAAGCATTTCCAGGACTTTCCATATATATGACCAAGGAAAGGAAGTTCTTAAAGAATGAAAAACTCACATTTTGCCTTCTATCTTTTCCCTTCTTCCTGAATGGAAGGTAGGCATGTTGCTAGATATGGAGCTACCAATTTGGGGCTATGAAGAGACATGTATGATACACACAGTCTGCTAAGGATGGTTAAGAAAAGAAAAAGGAACTTAACTGTTGTAATGGATTACAGAGTCACTGAACCAGTGCTGGGTATAATACAAATAAACTGATATTTAGTTATAGCACTATTATTTGGGTTATCAGTTACATGCAGCTGAACATGATACTTGATACATTTATCCTGAATCAATCACTATATCCAGGGAGAATTATGGGAACTGACTGGTTTATGTCTGGTCTAAGGATTCTCACCTCACTAATTTCTATCTAGTTAGATATATTTTTAAATCAGGCTAATAACATCCTACATCACAAAACCACATAGATGCTATAAAATGGGAAAAATCCGGCTCCAATTAGAAGGGAAAGAAGAAATAATGAATGACAACTGGTCCCTCACAAATGTCCACTATAATATTTATTCACCATAATTTATTAAACTAGTCTCCCACTTGGGGATACCAGATTGTTTCTATTTTGTTATTATCATAAAAAATGTCTTGTTAAATTCCTTTGCAGACAAATCATTGTTAAGAGTTTGTGTATGTGTGCATTCAATAGAAAGAGAATTACTGGCACAGATCTTACTAAATTTTCATATAATCCTTAATATATTTTGCTAAATTGATTTTCATAATGTTTTTACAACTTAAGTTTCTGCCCAAGTGTATAAAATAATGCTCAAAGTAGAGGTACAACATAATTTATTTCT
Organism: Aepyceros melampus; assembly: GCA_006408695.1. Taxonomy (NCBI): domain Eukaryota; kingdom Metazoa; phylum Chordata; class Mammalia; order Artiodactyla; family Bovidae; genus Aepyceros; species Aepyceros melampus. The sequence continues at coordinate 271,279 of SJXQ01004895.1, read as the reverse complement.
GCTACTGTACATATATATTTTGCTTAGTTGCATATGCAAAAATTATCTTACATATTGATTTCAACTTCTTTGATTTAAATACATATTTTTAGTTTTTTTCTTAAATAGTATGCATTTTTATTTATAAATCATGAAATAATTTAAAAATTCAGAAAGTAAAAAGTATAATTTTAAACAAATGTTAATTAAAATCTCTATGGCAGTGGTGCTCAAACTTTAGTGTTTGAGAAAAATATTCCAGAATCACCTGGAGGGTTTTTTCCACAGCTTTATTGAGGTATAATTAACAAATAAAGTTGTATATATTTAAGGTGTAGGACATTTTGATGTGATACACATATACATTGTAAAATGATTACCACAATCAAGCTAATACATCATCAGCTCACAAACTTATCTTTTTTGTGCATGATGAGAGCTCTTAAGATTTAGTTTTGTAGCAAATTTCAAGTATACAATACTGTATCATTATCCACAGTCACTATGTACCTTAGATCCCCATACCTTAGTCACCTTATAAATGAAAGCTTGTATTCTATAACCAGCAAGTCTCCATCTTCACCAGCCCTCCGCCACTAACCATCATTCTCCCCTCTGACTCTATGAGTTCAACTTTCTAAATTTCACATAGAAGTGAGGTCATATAGTATTTGCCTTTCTATGTCTGATTTATTTCATTTAGCATAATGCCTTCCAAATTCATCCACATTGTTGCAAATGGCAACCTTTCCTTATTTTTTATTGCTGAATAATATTTCATTGTGTGTGTTTGGACCACATTTCTTTTACTCATTCATCTGTCAGTGAACACTTAGGTTGTTTCCATATGTCAGTCATTGTCAATAATGATGAAATGGGCACAGGAGTCCAGATATTTCTTTGAGATACAGATTTCATATCCTCCAGATAATATCCAAAAGAAGGGCTGCTGAATCATGATAGTTCAATTTTTTTTTTAACTTTAACTATTTTACTGTGAACATTTTATAACTTGAATTATTTTTTTAAAGATTTTATTGTGTTTGTCTAAAGATTGTTTTGACTTTTTCATATATGTGAATAATTTTTCCAGTTCCATAACTGCATTTTAAACTTCTCTTTTAATAATATGAATTACAAGATATCAAATTTAAAATAGCCCAAGCTTGTGAAGTACCTTTTGTGATTTCCTACAATGCTAGTGTTCTCACCTGGAGAATCTCAGGGAAGGGTAAGCCTGGTGGTCTGCTCTCTATGGGGTCGCACAGAGTCGGATACGACTGAAGCGACTTAGCAGCAGCAGCAGCACAATGCTTTTTAATTTACTTATAAATCAATGAATTACTCATTTATATTTTCTTATATAAAATATATTACTTTTAATAGCTTTTAATTTTTTGATCATCTCTGTGAGTAGTTTAACTTTTGATAATTTCTTTTTTTTTTAATTTTTCATCTGATTTTTTCCCTATAATTCCTTTGCATTGATGCTAATTTTTCCAGCATGTTTAGGAATATGCTCAATAATGTTGAATATTTCCTATATTTAAAAATTCCTATATTATGTTATTTAGGAATATAAATTTTCCTTCAGGTTCTTATTTAGCATCATTAAACCTCACATGTCATGCTACTAATCAATCATAATTGATAATGGTTAATAAGCACTTTACTCATTCACTACTAGTAAATTTCTTTTTGTTCCAGATCTATATCTGTTTCGTTTCAGAACATATTATCTATATATGTTCATGTTGATTATTGAATTACTAGTGTTATAATCAAGAAACATTTCTCTATGTGGAGTTGATATTAATATTTTGTAATTTAATGAAACTTTCTTTAAAACCTGAAAGCAATAATTTTAGGTAAATTTTGTGTCTTTGAAAAGAACCTGGGAGTCACATCCACAAGAAGGCAGAATAGTAGGTTCCTACATCTACCTCTCCCCAAAATCGGATGCACAGAATAAACAACCGTACACGCATCAATTCCTCTGAGAAAACTTCAGAAACTCATTGAGAGTCTCTGAAATGCCTACCAACTAAGAAAATATCCACATTGAAACAGACAGTAAAAGCGGAGACACATTCCAGTCATAAACTCCGATCCTGGCACAGAGCTGCACGATCTAACAGAAGCCCCAACTCGTTTTTCCGTGACGAGTTGAAGAGTTTGGATTACGCATCTAACCCATCGATTTCCACTGTTGCCACCTGAGGGACTGACTTCCTAACTTCCCTATTTCTGGCGGCTGAGAGACCTGGACAGTCACTGACCCCTTACGACCACAAAGAACAGAGGCCACTTTAAACCTGCACAAGAGCACTTCTAAGGGCCATAGTACTCACGGCCCATTACCCACTGAGAGCAACGAGTGAGGTCCAGCTCTCACTCCTCCCTGGAAAGGCCTACCTACACTGCCCGTCTAATCCATTCGCTTCTGAAGACTCTGGCTGCTGTCAGAGGTCTGGTTTCTAACTTGCTTACCTTTTCTGCTGACAGCATGCTCTGGGAGTCTGGCTATGTTCTGGCTGTGGAGAACAGAGAAAACTCTAACTTAGCCACCCACAGCCGTTCTGTGGCAACATTTCTTCTGAGATAGCAACTGGGAGGGGCTGACTGAGGAAGCAGGTGAGGCAGGTAGGCACTTCTGGTGGTTCCTCTTTCTGCCGGCCTCCACTTCCGGTGATGTTTCTTTTCACTTCCGGTGGTGTTTCTTCTGCGGGAGCAAGTTGGAGCCGCTGACTAAGGAAGCCGGTGCAGGAGGTAGGCGTTTGGTGGTCCATCCTTCTGCCCGCCCCCACTTCCTGTAAAAAAAATAAAAAATATTAAAAAGTCGCCAGCTTTTAGAGGGAAGGAATTAGATTTAACTTAAGTGCCTTGGGTTTTCTGGCTGCTGTCTGAGGGTCTGGCTACAAATTCACATGCCTGGGAACTGTGAAAGCCTGGCATTTGCTAGTCGCTCTGCATCTCCAGAGAATAGGGGAAAGTTCTCAGAAGCTTTTCAGGCCCTCTGAGGTACTTCTTGCCTCACTGTAGCACTAAAATCCAGCTCCCACCTTCTCCCTTAAAAGTGGTAGCCTGGATGTCCAGTGTTCCGACTTTCCAGATGTTCCTCGAGGGTTTCACTTCTAAGCAGCTCCTGTCTGAGAGTCCAAGACAGGCAATTACTTAATTTCCGGGGAGTTTGAAATGGCGGCCAGGAATTTTGTGCCTCAGACTCCCACCCTTACTGCAGAGCTGGAACCTACTCTCCAGCTAACCCACCTGTATCTGAGAACTGAAGGGGCTCTGAGTTCTTTTGTTCGCTAGGGGTGAGAGAGAACAAAATAGTAGTGCGAAAGATCATGCGGTCTGAACTCGTGTGCAGGCGTTTACGCAGCTCCGGTCCACAGCTTTGTGCAGAGCAAGTGGACCGTGAACTCCAGCTCCCAGGTTCTTACTGAGGAAGAAAGATTGGAATCAGCCATCTAGCACCTCAGCCTTTCCAGGTGCTGCTCAAGGAACTGGATTCTGTCTTGCCCGTCTTGGGAAACTGAAGGGACGTGGCACACACTAATCTGTTGGGGGCAGGGGTGGAGGAGGGTGAGGGGGAAGGTAACTGTGAAGAGATGGTTACATAGTTTGCTTGACTGTAGTAATCATTTCACTGTGTGTATATGTGGCAGTATATATATATCAAAATATCATGCTGTACACCTTAAATATATAGTTGGTTTTTTTTTAATGTAAGAAAGAAAAAAAGTATTAATGGCTTTTGGGAGGCAAAACAGTGTAACTTACAGATCTTTCAGAACAGTTTACAAATTATGTTGTACAAAGCTTACAAAAATTTAACTGTTTTAGCTACTATATCTATCATTTTACAGGATTAAAATGTTGCTTATGACTTTAGGTTTGTTTTTTTTTTTTTAACTAATAATCTTTTTCTATCGTGAATCAAACCACCATTGTATAGATAGATAGTGCCCTTTAATGAGAGAGTAAGTTGTATATTTATATTAGGTTGGTACAGAAGTAACTGCAATTTTGGACATAAAATTTAAGTCATTATAACTAGGCTCAAACATCTTTATTAGTCAAAATAGGAATGATTACAATCAATACGTTTTTTAATGAGAAATAAGTTTATTCCTGTAGTATAAAAATCCATGCTTCAAAAAAAAAAAAAAAATTTGTGCTTCAGGACCTGACAAACTCTTGGAAAGCATTTTTGGTCTCCTGCTCATTGTGGAAGCTTTTTCCTGCAGAAAGTTGTGGAGGTTCTTGAAGAAGTGATAGTCAGTTAGCAAAAGTTTAGGTGAATATGGCAGCTGAGACAAAAATTGCTGTAGCCCAATTCATTCAACTTTTGAACCATTGGTTGTGCCACATGCAGTCAGGCATCATGGAGAAGAATTGGGTCCCTTGTGTTGACCTGCTGGCTGCATGCATTGCAGTTTTCTGTGCATCTCATTGATTTGCTGAACATACTTATCAGATATAGTGGTTTCACCAGGATTCAGAAAACTGTAGTGGATCAGATGGGCAGCAGACCACTAAACAGTGACTGACCTTATTTTTTTATTTTTTTTATTTTTGATACAGGTTTGGCTTTCAGAAGTGCTTAAGAGCTTCTTGGTCCAGACTCTGAGCTGGTCATTGCCAGTTGGATAAACTCTACTTTTCATTGCAGGTCACATTCCAAATGAGAAATGGTCTGTTGTTTTTGTGTAGAATAAGAGAAGGTAACACTTCAAAAAGGATGATTTTTTTTTTTAAATTTTCAGTCAGTTCATGAGGCACCCACTTATCAAGTTTTCCAACTAATTTGCTTCAAATGCTGAATGTGGTAGAATGGTCCACACAGTGCTTCAGCAACTACTCATGTAGTTGGAAGAGGATCAGTTTCGATGATTGCTCTCACTTGGTCGTTGTCATCTTGCAATGACTGACCACTGGGCTCCTCATCTTCAAGGCTCTCACTTCCTTTGCAAAACTTCTTGAATCACCATTGCACTGTGTGTTCTTTAGCAACTCGTGTGCCAAATGCATTGTTGCTATGAGGTTTCTCCACTGTTTATGACCCATTTTGAAGTCAAATTTTAAAAATTGCTCAAATTTGCTTTTTGTCTAACATCATTTCTATTATGGGTTTAATTCCTGAGTCAGAAAGATCCCTTGGTGGAGGAATGGCAACTCATTCTGTATTCTTGCCTGGGAAATCCCATGGACAGAGGAGCCTTGTGGACTATATAGTCCATGGGGTTGCAAAAGTGTTGAACATGACTTAACAACTAAACAGCAAATATATATATATATATATATATATATATATATGGGCTTCCCTTGTAGCTCAATTGGTAAAGAATTTGCCTGCAGTGCAGGAGACCTGGGTTTGATCCCTGGGTTGGGAAGATCCCTTGGAGGAGGAAATGGCAACCCACTCCAGTATCCTTGCCTGGAAAAATCTCATGGACAGAGGAACCTGGTGGATTGCAGTCCATGGGGTCACAAAGAGTCTGGCACGACTGAGCGACTAACACACACACACACACATGTGTGTGTGTGTGTGTGTGTTAGTCCCTCAGTCAAGTCACTCTTTGCATCCTCTAGCACTGTAGCCCACAAAGTTCTTCTGTCCATGGAATTCTTCAGACAAGAATACTGAAGTGGGTAACCATTCCCTTCTCCAGGGGTAAACCCAGGTCCTACATTGCAGGGTGATTCTTTACTGTCTGATCCATCAGGGAAGCCCATATATAAATGTACACATATATAATATTTGTATATATGTATATAAATGTATATATATTTAAGTGGTCTAACCCCTCTCCTTTTTCTAAACTTTGTTCATGTTACATTTTTGACCAACATTTCATGCTAATTATAGCCCACCCAAACCCTTGTAAGTAGTATTGAAGTCTTCAATTCTCAGAAACTGACTTTTGTGAGGATGCTCCTTTTGGGGGAGAATCTGCTTATTAATATTAGGAATAACAATATGTACTTTAATATAGTGTATGGCTTATATAAACTTGATTATAAACACATAATCTCATAAACATATATATATATATATATATATATAATGGAATGTTATTTAATACTTTATAAGCCCACTGATTTATTTTGGATGCATCCCAAATATCTATTATAAGAGATTTTATTTGGTTTCTGTAATTTTCAAGTCAATTATATATTTATTTTAATCAGATTGATGAACTGATTCCCAATTACAAGCACTTGGGAGATTTAGATTTAAGTCAACAGGCAAGTCATTACTTTAAAGTGGGTTATGCCATTATTGAGAGACTGGAACACTGACAGTCACCATTCTTGTCATCCCAACCTGGTATTAATGTGCATAAAACTGAATTCTAATAGGAAATTTTCCTAAGGGATAACATGTACTGATTCAGTGATAGCTTTTCCTGTTTAATGATTACTTTTCTCTGTCAGTGTACTTTTGTCATCTTGATTGATGATCCTCCACATATTTAAATATTTTCCCTTAGGATGAGATATTTCTAAGATGACAACTCTCAAATGTTACCTGTTAATTTTTTCATCTTTTTCCTTCAATGGCTAATCTATTATTGAAATTAGAAGGACACATCTTTCAAACCCATTCTCAGAATTCTCACTTGTTGATAAATTTTTTCTTGCTCCTGTCTTTTTGCTGCTAAAGGTGATCAGAACTATTTGCAATGTTCTTTTTTTTTTCTTACCTACAGTTGGCCTTTGATAAGACATTGCACTGATATACATGCTTTGGTATGGATTTTTGGTTTACAATCACTTAAGATATATTAAGGTACTGCTGATTAAGAGTAAAAAAAATAATAGATTTTATAAATATATTTTCAGTTTTAAATGGTAAAAATAATGACTTATTTTTGTCACATAATTTTATACCCAACATTCTATGATTCTGTTTGTGATTATAGAACTGTAGTCCTAAATAATAGCACTGAAAATCTTCCAAATATTTTGATGTTTTGTGTATACTAGCTCAGTTTGTTCTCATATTATTTTACAGATGAGGAAAATAAATCACAGCAAAATCAAATGACTTTCCTAGTACACCAAACTAGTAAGGAATCAAGCAAGTATTCACATCGAGCAGCTTTATCCAGTGTCCTCTGGGCTTTGGGGGATACTTGGACAACGTATGATAGACAGCAATACATTAAACTATATATATGACCGAAAAAAAGGATAGCAAATTTCTTATATGGATACAGGACTCCAAAGGAAAAATATATACCTAACATATTCCTGGAAGTAGAATGGCAGCATACTAGGCAGGAACAGTATTTTTGACAAGGTAAGTGTAATATAGAAATGTGAAAATTCCATTTTTTTCTACTACATGTTAGTGTAGCATGCTCTCTTTTTTTTTTACTCCCAAATATTTTTAAACCTATTTGTAAGAATGCCATATTTATTCTTATCATTACATATCTTTCTTTTCCTGAACATTCTAAACAATAAGTAAGAAGAAATAACAAGAGAAATATGTATTTGAACGAGATGGATAATCAATAGTTGTAGAAATGATTATATTCTTAAAAAGTATCTCCCAAGAAATTCAATTAAAACATTGTTGGAATTGAAAATTTTATCTCATGTGAAAATAAAATGGGAATACTTCTGTAGGAAACATAAAACATAAAATGTCTAATAAATGAAATAAAATATGCACAACTTAAAATATGCATTATAAATGTGTCTTAGAAGGAAAATGAAGCAGACAAATAATTGGATATCCTAATAATAGGTGGTATTGGTATTGTCTCCATTAATTCATTGAGCACATATTTATTGAGCAATCAATGTATAGCAGGTACTGCATGGATAAAAAGTGTGAGCCAAAGCATTACATTTACAGAGTTTAACAGTTGAGTTGCAAAGACAGATTAGTCATATGACATTTTAAAAATAATTATAAATCAGAAGACTGCAACCTAGTTGGGAAGTTCATAGAAATTACCCTGAAAAAGAGACTTAAAATCTAAATTAAATTGAAGAGTCTCCTAGGTGGAGATGATGGGAGTGGATAGCCTCTTCAAAGCAGAGGGAACTTATGGTTAAGATCCTGGTTGAGGCAGAAACATAGTAGACAGAAAATCCTGTGGAATTGTATCATAGTGAGCAAAAGGAAGAGTATATTACAAGGTAAAACTGTGATAGTGAGTACATATCAGATGACATTGGTCCTGCTCAAACATGTTAATGATGCATTCTTAAGAGCAAAGGGATAATAATTAAAATTATTTGATTTATTTCAATTAAGTTAAATTATTTAACTTAAAATTTTAAATTAAAGGGAAACATATTTCTATTTGTGTTATATAAATATCCCCTGACTGCCTTGAGAGAACAAGTTTAAAATGGGATAAGACTTTTGAACTTTGTAGGAGAAGGCAAAGTTAGGATAATTTGAGAGAATAGCATTGAAACATGTATATTACCTTATATAAAATAGATGACCAGTGCAAGTTCGGTGCATGACACAGGGCATTCAAAGCTGGTGCTCTAGGACAACCCAGAGTGATGGGGTAGGAAGGGATGTGGGAGGGGGATTCAGGATGGGGGGACATATTTACACCCATTGCTGATTCATATCAATGTATGGCAAAAATCACCACAATATTATAAAGTAATTAGCCTCTAATTAAAATAAATAAATTGATTTTTTTTAAAAATCAGGAAAACCAGAAAAAAATAATGGAAAGCAGAACATGAAGACAAAGATGACATCTAGCTTTCTGATTCTAGCAGTGTCATTTAGTGAGCCAGAAAAACTAAAAGAAAAAGTATTTCTGGAAATTAAAAAATATAGAACAAGGGAAGAAGAATATTAACCGAATTATCTATCATCTATCTTTCTATCTATCTACTATCACTAGAATTTAGTATGTGATAAAAATGTGATTTTATATAGGGATAGACACACAACTATTCAGTGAGTTGTAATGGAACCAATAGCTGACTGTGGGGATATTTTTAATTAGAACATAATTTTAAAACTTTTAATAAAATAAACTTAAAATATGTCAAGTAATTAAAATAAGGTTTAAAAATTTTTAATTTAATAAGAAAATTACCCAAGTATAACTATTCTGGTACTAGGGAGTATTCTGATTATTAAACAATTGTTCCAGATTCAAACTAATTCTTTTGTACTCTGGTTTGTGAGGCTGGGGCTGGAACTTTGCATACCACATTTCCATCTTTATGGCTATTTCCTATTAGGTTTTTTTCAATAGAAATAAGTAAGTTAGGCTGAAAGAGGAAGAAGGACCCCCTACTTCTGTTTGCTACTCCTGTTTCTATCTCACAACTGTTTGCAACAACAGTGAACTAATTTCTGCACTAGCACCTGATTTCAGTTTTCATTTTTTCCATACTGTGGAAAAGCATCCTTTTTGTACTATGTCATCTCTAAGGTAACCCCAACTTAACATTATCCCCTCTTCAGATATCTGAGTTTCAGATTCACAAAATATTTCTTCCAAGCTTTTGGTGGTGGTGGATTAGTCACTATGTCCAACTCTTTGCTACCCCATGGACTGTAGCCCACCAGGTTCCTCTGTCTATGGGATTTCCCCAGCAAGAATATTGGAATAGGTTGCCATTTCCTACTACAGGGGATCTTCCTGACTCAGAGATTGAACCTGGGTCTCCTGTTTTGCAGGCAGATTCTTTACTGACTGAGCCAACAGGGAAGCCCAAGCTTTAAAATGTTACCAATTCACCCATTCTAGTCCATTTTAGTTTGATGATTCCTAGGATGTCAACGTTTACTCTTGCCATCTCCTGTTTGACCACGTCCAATTTGCCTTGATTCATGGACCTGACATTCCAGGTTCCTATGCAATATTGCTCTTTATAGCACTGGACCTTGCTTCTATCACCAATCACATCCTCAACTGGGTATTGTTTTTGCTTTGGCTCCATCCCTTCATTTTTTATGGAGTTATTTCTCCACTGATCTTCAGTAGCAAATTGAGCACCTACCAACCCAGGGAATTCCTCTTTCAGTATCCTATAATTTTGCCTTTTCATACTGTTCATGGGGTTCTCAAGGCAAGTATACTGAAGTGGTTTGCCATCCCCTTTTCCAGTGGTCCACATTCTGTCAGACCTCTCCACCATAACCTGCCCATCTTGGGTGGCCCCAAGGGATTGGATTAGTTTCATTGAGTTAGACAAGGCTGTGGTCCATGTTATCAGATTGGTTAGTTTTCTGTGATTATGGTTTCAGTGTGTCTGCCCTCTGATGCTCTCTCGCAACACCTACCATCTTACAAGGGTTTCTTTTACCTTGGACGTGGGATATCACTTCATGGCTGCTCCAGCAAAGCACAGCCACTGCTCCTTACCTTGAATGAGGGGTATCTCCTCACAGCTACCCCTCCTAACCTTGAACGTGGAGTAAGTCCTCTAGGCCCTCCAGCAAAAGATTCTGAAATGCAGTACTTGGATGCAATCTCAAAAATGACAGAATGATCTCTGTTCATTTCCAAGGCAAATTTTTCAATATCACGGTAATACAAACCTATGCCCCAACCAGTAACACTGAAGAAGCTGAAGTTGAATGGTTCTATGAAGACTTATAAGACCTTTTAGAACTAACACCCAAAAAAAGATGTCCTTTTCATTATAGGGGACTGGAATGCAAAAGTAGGAAGTTAAGAAACACCTAGAGTAACAGGCAAATTTGGCTTTGGAGTATGGAATGAAGCAGGGAAAAGGCTAATAGCGTTTTGCCAAGAGAACGCACTGGTCATAGCAAATACTCTCTTCCAACAGCACAAGAGAAGACTCTACACATGGACATCACCAGATGGTGAACACCAAAATCAGAATGATTATATTCTTTGCAGCCAAAGATGGAGAAGTTCTATACAGTCAACAAAAACAAGACCAGGAGCTGACTGTGGCTCAGATCATGAACTCCTTATTGCCAAATTCAGTCTTAAATTGAAGAAAGTAGGCAACACCACTAGACCATTCAGGTATGACCTAAATCAAATCCCTTATGATTATACAGTGGAAGTGAGGAATAGATTTAAAGGACTAGATCTCATAGATAGACTACCAGATGAACTATGGAATGAGGTTTGTGACATTGTACAGGAGACAGGGATCAAGACCATCCCCATGGAAAAGAAAAGCAAAATGGCAGTCTGAGGAGGCCTTCAAACAGCTGTGAAAAAAGAGAAGCGAAAAGTAAAGGAGAAAAGGAAAGATATAAGCATCTGAATGCAGAGTTCCAAAGAATAGCAAGGAGAGATAAGAAAGCGTTCCTCAAAGATCAATGCAAAGAAATAGAGGAAAATAAGAGAATGAGAAATATTAGAGATATCTTCAAGAAAATTAGAGATACCAAGAGATCCAACCAATCCATTCTAAAGGAGATTGGTGTTCCCGATGTTAAAGCTGAAACTTCTGTACTTTGGCCACCTCATGCAAAGAGATGACTCATTGGAAAAGACTCTGATACTAGGAGGGATCGGGGGAAGGAGGAGAAGGGGAAAACAGAGGATGAGATGGCTGGAGGGCATCACTGACTCAATGGACATAAGTTTGGATAAACTCCGGGAGTTTGTGTTGGACAGGGAGGCCTGGCGTACAATTCATGGGGTCGCAAAGAGTCGAACATGACTGAACTACTGAACTGAACTGAACTGAAAGGAATATTTCATGCAAACATGGGCTCGATAAAGGACAGAAGTGGTATGGACCTAACAGAAGCAGAAGATATTAAGAAGTGGTGGCAAGAATATACAGAAGAACTGTACAAAAAAGATCTTCATGACCAAGATAATCACGATGGTGTGATCACTTACCTAGAGCCCAGACATCCTGGAATGTGAAGTCAAGTGGGCCTCAGAAAGCATCACTACAAAGAAAGCAAGTGGAGGTGATGGAATTCCAGTTAAGCTATTTTAAATCCTGGAAGCTGATGCTGTGAAAGTGCTGGACTCAATATGTCACCAAATTTGGAAAACTCAGCAGTGGCCACAGGGACGGAAAAGGTCAGTTTTCATTCCAATCCCGCAAAAGGCAATGCCAAAGAATGCTCAAACTACCATACAATTGCACTCATTTCACACGCTAGTAAAGTAATGCTCAAAATTCTCCAAGCTAGCCTTCAGCAATACAAGAACCGTGAACTTCCTGATGTTTAAGCTGGTTTTAGAAAAGGCAGAGGAACCAGATTACTCTCTTCCAACAGCACAAGAGAAGACTCTACACATGGACATCACCAGATGGTGAACACCAAAATCAGAATGATTATATTCTTTGCAGCCAAAGATGGAGAAGTTCTATACAGTCAACAAAAACAAGACCAGGAGCTGACTGTGGCTCAGATCATGAACTCCTTATTGCCAAATTCAGTCTTAAATTGAAGAAAGTAGGGAAAACCACTAGACCATTCAGGTATGACCTAAATCAAATCCCTTATGATTATACAGTGGAAGTGAGGAATAGATTTAAAGGACTAGATCTCATAGATAGACTACCAGATGAACTATGGAATGAGGTTTGTGACATTGTACAGGAGACAGGGATCAAGACCATCCCCATGGAAAAGAAAAGCAAAATGGCAGTCTGAGGAGGCCTTACAAACAGCTGTGAAAAAAGAGAAGCGAAAAGTAAAGGAGAAAAGGAAAGATATAAGCATCTGAATGCAGAGTTCCAAAGAATAGCAAGGAGAGATAAGAAAGCGTTCCTCAAAGATCAATGCAAAGAAATAGAGGAAAATAAGAGAATGAGAAATATTAGAGATATCTTCAAGAAAATTAGAGATACCAAGAGATCCAACCAATCCATTCTAAAGGAGATTGGTGTTCCCGATGTTAAAGCTGAAACTTCTGTACTTTGGCCACCTCATGCAAAGAGATGACTCATTGGAAAAGACTCTGATACTAGGAGGGATCGGGGGAAGGAGGAGAAGGGGAAAACAGAGGATGAGATGGCTGGAGGGCATCACTGACTCAATGGACATAAGTTTGGATAAACTCCGGGAGTTTGTGTTGGACAGGGAGGCCTGGCGACAATTCATGGGGTCGCAAAGAGTCGAACATGACTGAACTACTGAACTGAACTGAACTGAAAGGAATATTTCATGCAAACATGGGCTCGATAAAGGACAGAAGTGGTATGGACCTAACAGAAGCAGAAGATATTAAGAAGTGGTGGCAAGAATATACAGAAGAACTGTACAAAAAAGATCTTCATGACCAAGATAATCACGATGGTGTGATCACTTACCTAGAGCCCAGACATCCTGGAATGTGAAGTCAAGTGGGCCTCAGAAAGCATCACTACAAAGAAAGCAAGTGGAGGTGATGGAATTCCAGTTAAGCTATTTTAAATCCTGGAAGCTGATGCTGTGAAAGTGCTGGACTCAATATGTCACCAAATTTGGAAAACTCAGCAGTGGCCACAGGGACGGAAAAGGTCAGTTTTCATTCCAATCCCGCAAAAGGCAATGCCAAAGAATGCTCAAACTACCATACAATTGCACTCATTTCACACGCTAGTAAAGTAATGCTCAAAATTCTCCAAGCTAGCCTTCAGCAATACAAGAACCGTGAACTTCCTGATGTTTAAGCTGGTTTTAGAAAAGGCAGAGGAACCAGAATCAAATTGCCAACATCCGCTGGATCATGGAAAAAGCAAGAGAGTTCCAGGAAAACATCTACTTCTGTTTTATTGACTATGCCAAAGCCTCTGACTGTTTGGTTCACAATAAACTGTGGAACAAATTCTGAAAGAGATGGGAATAGCAAACCACTTGACCTGCCTCTTGAGAAACCTGTATGCAGGTCAGGAAGCAACAGTTAGAACTGGACATGGAACAACAGACTGGTTCCAAATAGGAAGAGGAGTAGGTCAAGGCTGTATATTATCACCCTGCTTATTCAACTTATATGCAGAGTACATCATGAGATACTGTGGGCTGGAAGAACCACAAGCTGGAATCAAGATTTCTGGGTGGAATTTTCAATAACCTCAGATATGCAGATGACACCACCCTTATGGCAGAAAGTGTAGAGGAACTAAAGAGCCTCTGATGAAAGTGAAAGAGGAGAGTGAAAAAGTTGGCTTAAAGCTCAACAGTCAGAACACTATGATCATGGCATCTGGTCCCATCACTTCATGGGAAATAGATGGAGAAACAGTGGAAACAGTGTCAGACTTTATTTTTTGAGGCTCCAAAATCACTGCAGATGGTGACTGCAGCCATGAAATTTAAAGACACTTACTTCTTGAAAGGAAAGTTATGACAACCCTAGATAGCATATTCAAAAGCAGAGACATTACTTTGCTGACTAAGGTCTGTCTAGTCAAGGCTATGGTTTTTCCAGTGGTCATGTATGGATGTGAGAGTTGGATTGTGAAGAAAGCTGAGCACTGAAGAACAGAAGCTTTTGAACTGTGGTATTGGAGAAGACTCTTGGGAGTCCCTTGGACTGCAAAGAGGTCCAACCAGTCCATTCTAAAGGAGATCGGTCCAGGGTGTTCTTTGGAAGGACTAATGCTAAAGCTAAAACTCCAATACTTTGGCCACCTCATGTGAAGAGTTAACTCATTGGAGAAGGCTGTGCTGCTGGGAGAGATTGTGGGCAGGAGAAGAAGGGGATGACAGAGGATGAGATGGCTGGATGGCATCACTGACTCGATGGACATGGGGAGCTGGTGATGGACAGGGAGGTCTGGGGCACTGCGATTCATGGGAGTCGCAAAGAGCTGGACACAACTGAGCGACTGAACTGAAGTGCTTTGATAACTATTAAAAATATCTTTATGGTCCTCAAGATGGCAGAGTAGAAGAATTTGTGTTCATCTTCTCCTGTGAGAACTCCAAAATTACAACTTGCTGGTGAACAACCATCAACAGGAGAATGTTAGATCCCACCAAAAAAAAGATACCCCATGTCCAAACTCAAAGAAGAAGCCACAGCAAAACAGAAGGAGGAGCAAAATCACATTTTGAATCAAATCCCATTTCTGCCAGAGATGCTCAGAGGGCTCAAAGAAAACCTTGTGTGCACCAGGAGACACCACATCCTGAGCCTGACCTACCTTTGATATTTGAGTGTCTTCTGCGGAGGTACATGTCATCAGAGGCCTACCACAGGAGTAGAGACTCTGGGTGCAGCAAACCTGGCTATGGCATGAACCCTCTTGGAGAAGGTCACAATTAACCCCACCATAGAGCTGCTGGAACTTACATAGGACTAGGGAAACAGACACTTCGAAGGCACAAACAAAAACTTGTGTGCACCATGAGCCAGGAGAAAAGAGCAATGACCCCACCAGAGACTGACCCAGACTTGCCCATGAGTGTCCAGAAATCTCAGGCTGAGGTAGGGAATAGTGGTGGCCTGCTGTAAGATTGGGGGCACTGAGTGTAGCAGTCCCTGAATAGGACCTTTTGAAGGAGATCTCCATTATCTTCATTATCTGCTGCATAGTTTGGCCTCAGGTCAACAATAGGGAGGGAACACAGCCTTGCCCATCAACAGAAAATTGGATTAAAGATTTACTGTGCATGGCCCCACCCATCAGAACAAAACCCAGTTTCCACCACAGTCAGTCTCTCCCATAAGGAAGATTCTATAAGCATCTTATCCCTATCCATCAGAAGGCAGACAGAATGGAAACCACAATCACAGAAAACTAATCAAACTGATCACATGGCCTAACTCATGTCTAACACAATGAAACTATGAGCCAGGGCATGTAGGGCCACCCAAGACAGACCGATCATGGTAGAGAGTTCAGACAAAACGTGGTCCACTGGAGAAGGCAATGGCAAACCACTTAAGTATTCTTGCCTTGAGAACTTCATGAACAGTATGAAAAGGTAAAAAGATAGGACACTGAAAGATGAACTCCCCAGGTTGGTAGGTACTCAATATGCTACTGGAGAAGAGTGGAGAAATTACTCCAGAAAGAATGAAGAGAAGGAGCCAAAGCAAAAACAACACCCAGGTGTGGATGTTACTGGTGATGGTAGTAAAATCCAATGCTGTAAAGAACAATATTGCATAGGAACCTGGAATGTTAGGTCCATGAATCAAAGTAAATTGGAAGAGATCAAACAGGAGATGCAAGAGTAAACATCGACATTTTAGGAATCAGTGAACTAAAATGGCCTGGGATGGGTGAATTTAACTCAGATGACCATTATATCTACTACTGTGGGCAAGATTCCCTTAGAAGAAATGGAGGAGCCCTCATAACCCAAAAAGAGTCCTAAATTCAGTACTTGGATGCAATCTCAAAAACGACAGAATTATCTCTGTTCATCTCCAAGGGAAACCATTCAATATCACAGTAATCCAAACCTATACCCCAACCAGGATTTCTGAAGAAGCTGAATTAATACCTACGAGACCTTCTAGAACTAACACCCAAAAAAGATGTCCTTTTCATTACAGGGGACTGGAATACAAATTAGGAAGTCAAGAGATACCTGGAGCAACAGGCAAGTTTTCCCTTGGAGTACAAAATGAAGCAGAGCAAAGTTTAACAGAGTTTTGCCAAGAGAATGAAATGGTCATAGCAAACAACGTTTCCAACACCAGAGAAGACTCTACACATGGGTATCACCAGATGGTCAATACTGAAATCAGATTGATTATGTTCTTTGCAGCCAAAATAGAGAAGCTCTCTACAATCACAAACAACAAGACTGGGAGCTGACTATGGCTCAGATCATGAACTCATTGTCAAATTCAGACTTAAATTGAAGAAAGTAAGGAAATCCACTAGACCAGGTATGACATAAATCAAATACCTTATGATTATACAGTGAAAGTGACAAACAGATTCAAGGGATTAAATCTGATAGAGTACCTGAAGAATGATGAGCATAGGTTCATGACATTGTACAAGAGGCAGTGATCAAGACTATCTCCAAGAAAAAGAAATGCAAAAAGGCAAAATGGTTTTCTAAGGAGGGCTTACAAATAGCTGAGAAAATAAGAGAAGCTAAAGGCAAAGGAGAAAAGGAAAGATATAACGATATGAATGCAGCATTCCAAAGAATAACGAAGAGAGATAAGAAAGCCTTCCTCAGCAATCAAAGCAAAGAAATAGAGGAAAATAACAGAATGGGAAAGACTAGAGTCTCTTCAAGAAAAGTAGAGATCCCAAGGGAACATTTCATGCAAAGATGGGCACAATAAAGGACAGAAATGCTATGGACCTAATAGAAGCAGAACATATTAAGAAGTGCAGTGCAGTTCAGTCTCTCAGTCGTGTCCATCTCTGTGCAACTCAATGGACTGCAGCACGACAGGCTTCCCTGACCATCACCAACTCCCAGAGCTTGCACAAATTCATGTCCATCGAGTCAGTGATGCCATCCAAAAACTTCATCCTCTGTTGTCCCCTTGTCCTTGTGCCTTCAATCTTTCCCAGCATTAGGGTCTTTGTCAAGGAGTCAACTCTTTGTATCAGGTGGCCAAAGTATTGGAGTTTCACCTTCAACATCAGTCCTTCCAATGAATATTCAAGTCTGATGTCCTTTAGGAGAGACTGGTTGGATCTCCTTGCAGTCCAAGGACTCTCAACAGTCTTCTTCAACAGAGTTCAAAAGTATCAATCCTTCTGTGCTCAGGTTTCTTCACAGTCCATCTCACATCCATACATAACTACTGGGAAAACCATAGCATTAACTAGATGGATCTTTGTTGGCAAAGTATTCTCTCTGCTTTTTAATATGATGTCTATATTTGTCAAAGTTTTTCTTCTAAGGAGCAAGCATCTTTTAATTTCATGGCTAAAATCACCATCTGCAGTGATTTTGGAGCCCCAAAAATAAAGTCTGAAACTGTTTCCCCATCTACTTGCCATGAAGTGACAGGACCAGATGCCATGATCTTAGTTTACTGAATGTTGAGCTTTAAGTCAACTTTTTCACTCTCCTCTTTTAATTTCATCAAGAGGCTCTTTAGTTTTCTTTGCTTTCTGCCATAAGGGTGGTGTCATCTGTTCATCTGAGGTTATTGATATTTCTCCCAGCAATCTTGATTCCAGCTTATGTTTCTTCCAGCCCAGCATTTCACATGATGTACTCTGCACATAAGTTAAATAAGCAGGGTGACAATATACAGCCTTGACGTACCTCTTTTCCTATTTGGAATCAGCTGTTGTTCCATGTGTGGTTCTAACTATTGTTTCTTGACCTGCATTCTCAGGAGGCTAGTAAGGTGCTCTGGTTTTCCTACCTCTTGAAGAATTTTCCACAGTTTGTTGTGATCTACACAGTCAAAGGCTTTGGCATATCCAGTAAAGCTGAAGCAGATATTTTTCTGAAACTCTCTTGCTTTGTTAATGATCCAGTGGGTGTTGGCAATTTGATCTCTGGTCCCTCTGTCTTTTCTAAATCCAGATTAAACATTTGGAAGTTCATGGTTCATGTACTATTGAAGCCTTGCTTGGACAATTTTGAGCATTACTTTGCTAGCATGTGAGATAAGTACAATTGTGCAGCAGTTTGAACATTCTTGTATCAAGGTCTAGGGAAGGGAGTGGAGTAAATATTTGATTTGAGACATAAAAACAGTAATGGGCAAATCAATAAAAGACATGAAGCTCCTTAAGTACAAGAAAAAGCATATATAATCCTGTGAATAAACTGATCTCCCACTCTTTCTGTTCTTGAAAGAAGGGTATTCAAATGTCTCTGCTCCTAAAAGAAAATAGATAAATAAATAATAAAGAAGAAGAGAGTGGAAAAAATAAATTAGAATACTAAACCACAATCAGATCATTCAGGGCAATTTAGGTCATGGAAATATGTTTGCATTTTTTTTCTAGTTCAACTGACACTTCTTTAAGGGGATTTAACTCATAAATGGTATTATCTGATTTATGCAGTTAAAAGATCACTGTAGGATGTAGCTGTAAGATGATGTATAAACCATGATTGCCCCAGCAGAACATGAATAGAGTCAAAAGTAAAGGCAGAGAAAGTTGCTAGGTTGTTGCAATTGCTCAGGCAAAGAGATAGTTGTGATAATTAAGGGAGAGCATACTTTCATTTATGTGTGTGCAAATTAAACATAAAAAGATATATGTATAGAAATGTTCATGAAAACAGTTTAAATTGAAGGTAGTATCTTAGTATGTGCAAATAAGAAACACAAGAATGAAATTATGTAGAGCATAGTTAATAACAACATATGACTATTAAAAGAATTTTAGAGCATTTTTTATTGAAAACATATTTATGGCCTATGTGAAAATATAAATTACTACAGTATATGTGTATGTCCATAGAAAATAGAGAGTCTCTAACTGGAGTTTGCATGAATTTGAGATTTGTTTTTCCCTTATACTTTCTTGCATTTTTTTTATTGTTTGAGTATTTTGTGTAGGGTCAAAAAAAAAATTAAGAAAAAAGGAAAATGTTAAAAAAAATACTGTCCTATCAATAGAAACTGTAAAAGAGTTTACCAAAATTCCAACACTTATTATCACCAAAATTGTCAGTAAACAAGGAATAGAACCGAACTTCCTCAACTTGGTAGAGAACATATTTAAGAAATCCACAGCTAACAGCATATGTAACAGCAAAAACCTCAAAATTTTCCCACTAAGAACCAGTGCAAGATAAGGATGTCTCCTCCTGCCACTCTTTTTCAGCATCATACTGGGAGGGATTGGGGGCAGGAGGAGAAGGGGACGACCGAGGATGAGATGGCTGGATGGCATCACGGACTCAAAGGCCGTGAGTCTGAGTGAACTCTGGGAGTTGGTGATGGACAGGGAGGCCTGGCGTGCTGCGATTCACGGGATCGCAAAGAGTCTAACACGACTGAGCGACTGAACTGAACTGAACTGAACTGGAAACTCTAGCTAGAGCAATAAAATGAGGAAAGGAGATATACAGATTAGAAAGGAAGAAATAAAACTGTCTTTGTTTGCTGATGGCATAATAGTCTATATAAAATTCTGAAAGAATAAACAAAAACTACTAGAATTAACAAGCAGTTATGGCAAGGATGCAGGATACACAGTTAATATACAATAATCAATTGCTTTCCTGAAATGAATTCCCAAATCAATTCATTTCCTGAATTTTCCAGCAATAAATACATGGAATGAAATTAGAAATATAACACATTTACATTAGCACCTCAAAAATGTAATGATATGTATAAATCTAACAAAGTATATGCAACATTTTATGAAGAAAACTACTAATACTAAAGAACAAAATCAAAGTCAAACTGGATAAATAGATATTCTATATTCATAGATAGAAGGACCCATTTTTGTCAAGATATGTGCTCCTTTCAGTTTGAACTGTAGACTCAGTGCAATGCCAATTAAAATTACAGTTTGTGTTTGTATGACCATTGATATCAATAAACTGATCCTAAAATTTTATTTAGAGGCCAAAAGCCCAGAGTAGCTCACACAATATTGAAGGAGAACAAAGAAAGATAATAGTAACCTACTTCAATACTTAGTATAAAACTACAGTAATCAAGAAATTAAGGTGTTGGTGAAAAAATAGACAGTTAATAGAGCAAAACAGAGAGCTATGAAATGGACCCACATAGATATAATCAACAGATCTTTGCCAAAGGAGCAAAGGCAATAAAACAGAACAAATACAGTCCTCTCAATAAATCATGCTGGAATAACTGAGCCTCCACATGCAAAAGATTTGATTTAGACACAGACTTTATACCCTTTATAGAAATTAACTCAAAATGGACAATAGACTTAAATGTAAAAAGCGAAAATATAAAATCCTTGTGGTTAGGAGTAAATATAGATCAATATACCTATGTCTTTTTATGTACAACATGAAAGACATAATCCATGAAACAAATACTTGATAAGCTGCATTAAAACTTAAAAATTCCTTCTTTGTTAAAGACATTTTCAAGAGAATGAGAAGATGTTCTCCACAGGCTAGGAGAAAATATTTTTATAAGACACATCTGATAAAGGACTCTTACCCAAATATATGAAGATCTCTTAAAACGCAACAGTAAGGAAACAACATGATTAAAAAATTGGCCAACTATCTTAGCAGACTCCTCAGCAAAGAAGTACAGATGGCAAATAAGCATATGAAAAGATGCTCCATGTCATATGTCATCAAGGAAATGCAAATTAAAACATTACGATACCATACACAGCCATTAGAATGGTCAAAATCCAAAACACTGACAACACCAAATGCTGACAAGGATTGCAGCAACCAAAACTCACTCATGACTGGTGGAAATGCAAAATGTTGCAGCCACTTTGGAAGACAGTTTGGCAGTGTCTTACAAAATTAAATATACTTTTACCATATGATCCAGCATTCACCCTCCTTGATATTTACCCAAAGGAGTTGAAAACATGTCCACATAAAAACCCACACATGGATGTTTATAGCAGCTTTATTTGTAGTTGCCAAAACTTGGAAGCAAACAAAGTTATCAGTAGGTGAATAGATAAACACTGGAATGTTTATTTAAAGATAAAAACAAGTGAGCTAACACATGATGAAAAGATGTGGAAGATCTTCAATGCATATTACTAAGTGAAAGAAGTCAATCTGAAAACATTCCATACTATATGGTTACAACTATGTGACATTGTGAAATGGCGTGACTATGGAGACAGTAAAAAAGATCAGTGGTTTCTAGGGATCCAGACTAAGAAAAGGATGACTAGACAAATCAGGGAGAACTTATAGGACAATGAAAATATCTCTATAATACCATAATATTGGATACATGTCATACATTTGTCCAAATTCATAAAATGTGTAACATTAAGAGTGAAATAGAACATAAGCTATGTACTTCAGGTGTTTACGAATGTTGATGTTCCTCAGTTGTAATATGTGTGTCACTCCAGTGGGAGATGTTAATTATGGTGTAGGCTATATATGTGTGGGTACAGGGGATACATTAGAAATTTCTATACCTTCCCCACAATTTTTCTGTAAACCTTAAAAACTAGAATAAAGGTTTTATTTAAAGAAAAAAAAAAAAAGGAATAGAAAATCTCTTCTTGAACTAGATTATCTTAGTTCTTATCTACTTGGGGGCTTATATCTCCTAACAATATATTTGGTTTCATGTTACTCTCTGATTTTTCTCCAGAATATGTATTTTTAATTAAATGACATCTGTTGATGTATATGAGTTAATTTGAACACTCCTTGATTAGTGACATGGTCACATCTCCTTGGTGTGAACTTGTATTTAATTTTTAATCAGAATTTGTATTTAATTTTTAAAATATTTTATGACTTTATAAGAATTGATATACAATAGTAACTAAAGAGTATGATTTTATAAGTTTGTGTGCATGCTAAGTCGCTTCAGTCATGTCTGACTCTTTGTGACCCTATAAACTATAGCCCACCAGGCTCTTCAGTCCATGAGATTCTCCAGGCAAGAATACTGGAGTGAGTTGCCATGCCCTCCTTCAGGGGATCTTGACCCATGGATCAAACCCACATCTCTTATGTCTCCTATATTTGCAGGCAAGTTCTTTACTAATAGCATCACCTAGGAAGCCCTTTATAAGCATATGACCCATGAAATCATCCTAATAATCAGGACAGTGATTTATTAATCACCACAAAAGTATTAATATCTACATCAATATTGACCCTCCCACAAACTTACACCACATTTTATGACCAGACTTCCACTAATCTATGTATATTATTATAAAGTTTGAATTTTATGTATATATAAAGTTCTATACTCTGGCTTCTATGCTGAATGTAATTCTTTTGAAATTCAACTGTGTATCACATATGTCAATAATTTATTCCTTTTTATTTATGCTTAGTATTGCATAATATGAATGTACTATAACACAGTTGGTTTATCCTTTCATCTGTTAATGGTCATTTGAGTTGTTTCCAGGTTTTGGCCAATATATACTAAATACTTCAAATATTTTTGTGCAACTCTTTGTATGGACCTGTGCTTAAATTTCTTTGGTCACATAGCTAGGAATGGAATATCTGGAGCACATAGTAAAGTTTACATTTAAATTTTCAGTAACTATAAAGCTACTTCCAAAGTGGTCATATCATTTTGCATTTCCACTGACAGTATATGAAAGCTTTAGTTTAACCACAGCTTTGCCAATACTTGGTATGGTCAGTATTTTTTTTCTTTTTCTTTTTTTTTTTTTTAGCCATTCTAGTGGGTATATAGTGGTATTTCATATTTCATTGTGATTTTAATTTGCATTTCTCTAATGTCAAATGGTCTTGAGTATATATTGAAAATGAATGAATCCAAGTTTTAAAATGGCTAAAAATTTAAACATAAATCTCACTAGATTTTTGTTTTGGAGTTATCCATTCAACTTCTTTTGTTTCCCAATTTATAATCATAGGCCCAATCTCAAAAAACCAAAGTGACTTTTCCTCAGTCCTAGGTGACTGTCAGATTTTTATAGGTCTTCACAAGCTTTTTATTATTTATTCCAAATATATCTTTTCCATCAACACAGCAATGCTTATCACCTTTATAATACATATCATTCATAAACTCACGTAAGAGAGCTTACATGTATGACTATCCCTATGCCTCCCTACCATTTTGCAAGGTTAGTATATTTATCCAACATAAAGAAGAGAACTAAAGAGCATGTATTTTGTCCAAAGTCACATAGCTATTAAGTGATAAAAGTAAGATTCAAAGTATATCTGCCTCATTCCAGAGTCTACAGCCTTTCTAATTCATGCTCTTTGCTCTCAAGGTTAACACCAGTTTTCTTTCACTTATGGTTTGAAAGGAAGGCACTGAAGAAAAAAGCTAAGTTCTTCTGGAGTAAGTCATTATTTTCCAAAAATCTTTTAAAGCAATGTTTCTCAATTGTGTGAAGAAGCAAATGGGTAAACATAGCTCTGAATTAGTAGAACTCAATAGTAAGAAACAACATTACATTTTTAAGTCAATTCTTTATGCATCTGAAGAATGACAAGTCCATCTTAAGAATCCAGTCAACATGTCTCATTAAAGATTTTGGATTTTTTCATCTTCTCTATAGCATTCTTTCTATCAATGATAGTTTAATAGATATTAACCCAAAGATTATAGGAACATAATCATGATTGTGAAGGTTTAAGACTTAGAAAGCATTCAAATGTGCTGTCTTCTCTGTTCATATATGTCACAAAGAAAAATATGAATGGACAAGAATGTACTTAATAATTTTTCCATTTTTCCTTAAAATTTTAGTATTTCCTTCAAACACTCATTTTTTCATGCAACAAATATATATTGGAAACCTACATATGTATTCACTGACAATTTTCTTGCCTCCATGGTAAAGAATCAGCATCTTCAGTAAGAGTCAGTTAACTGGCATTTTCATGTTAAAATTTTTGTGACTATTTTTTTAATCAGTACCTATCCAAGTGTTTGAAATTTCCTGGAGAAGGTAATACTAGGAATTTATTTACAACCCAATCCCTTTTTTCAAAATTTATAAGGACATGGAAGTATGCTACACAAGGGGGAAAAGTCCCCCAATTGTAAGTAGATTTTGTTCTTGTTATTGGATCATCAAAAGTGAAAATAAATGTTGCCAGTAATGGAAAAAAAAAAATTACTCTAGTTTAACAGAAGAAAACATCTTCTAGAAAGATCCTGGAATTCTTTGTATTAACATATCACCTCAGCAACACACTGGCTTGCTCAGAAAACTCTAAATTACCAAGTATGCCATTTCAAAGGGCTTCCCTGATAGCTCAGCTATAAAGAATTCACCTGCAATTCAGATCATGGTTCAATTCCTGGGTCAGGGAGATCAGCTGGAGAAGGGATAGGCTACCTACTCAAGTATTCTCGGGCTTCCATGGTAGCTCAGCTGGTAAAGAATCCCCCTGCAATGTGGGAGAGCTGGATTTGATCCCTGGGTTAGGAAGATTCCCCTGGAGAAGGGAACAGCTATCCATTCCAGTATTCTGACCTGGAAAATTCCATGCACTGTATGGTCCATGGGGTCACAAACAGTTGGACATAACTGAGTGACTTTCTCTGATTATAAGTACTTCAATTTCTCACCATTGTCTCCTACTTCCCAATTCTGTGTCCAATTTACTATTCTAGCATGTTAATTTTATAATGTTTCAACCCAATATTATTTCTATTCAGTTCAGTTCAGTTCAGTCGCTCAGTCGTGTCCGACTCTTTGCGACCCCATGAATCACAGCACGCCAGGCCTCCCTGTCCATCACCAACTCCCGGAGTTCACTCAGACTCACATCCATGGAGTCCGTGATGCCATCCAGCCATCTCATCCTCGGTCGTCCCTTCTCCTCCTGTCCCTAATCCCTCCCAGCATCAGGGTCTTTTCCAATGAGTCAACTCTTCGCATGAGGTGGCCAAAGTACTGGAGTTTCAGCTTTAGCATCATTCCTTCCAAAGAAATCCCAGGGTTGATCTTAGGGGGTGGGGTCTGTCATTTTTCCTTTTTAAGTTTAAAACCTGGTCTAGTACTATGACCAATAACATGAATACAACCTCTATTCAAATAATCTTTTTTTTTTTCCCCACCACCAATGGTACTTACCTGACAAAAGCTAAAATTCTCTACCTACTTCTGAAATATACCCTGATTGCTGAATGTAGGAGCTGGAGGACATGCAATCTCACTGACTAGTCCTTCTTTGAGTTTTTAACCACAAATAACCAGTCTTCCGCCCTTCCATAAATCCTACTGCATTTCTATTAGTCATTTTCTCTTTGTCTCTCCAGACCTGTTCTTTACACTTCTGATAACTGTACTCTTTCTTGGAAAACTGTCAGGAGCCAGAGTGAGGAATCCCACCCGTGACAGGGTCACGTGGCAAACTCAGATGGCAGGGCATCTGAGTCATCGGATTTCTCCCTGGTTTTTCCTGAGCATGCACCCCAAGAATTAAAATTTGTCTGTATTTGTCTGTTTCCCCACTATTCTCTGCCAGTTTCTCGGAAAGAGCTAAATCAAAGTTTAACTTCCTGCATTTGAAAGGAGTGTTTCAGCCCAACCCCCCTTTGATAAAGCTCTAGCCTGCCTAACAAGTTCCCCTGATTTTCTACAAGCTTGTAAATTACTTACAACCTCCCAACTGTGAGGGGCACAAAAGCCTTAAAGTATCTTAAAGTTTCAGAGCCTTTTCAAATTCATATTGGTGACAGGATTTCACGGTTGACTCAATGATTGCTGCCAGACCTCCTTATTTTTTGTCTATCAGGCACCCAGGAAGATGTAATCAATGTAAATGGGATATGGAAAAGGATATATAGTAGTTTTGACATTAGCAATACTAGACTTTTGAGTAAGTTACTTTTTTTTGTTATAAATCACTGTACTTCCTTTTATTACAAATTGCTGTATTTTTATTTAGTGTTCTCTGAGAGTGGCGTTCAGACTTTGGAAAGATTAACACAAATGAGTTAACAAAACCTCATCAGGAGAGAGCCATAGAAATGTTAACAGGCCTCTTGGCCAGAAGATATTGTAAACCACCCGAGACCTTTTGTAACGGGAGAGTATGCAAAAAAGAAAGCCTTGTCTCAATGAGGGTCAGGACTGCTGCCCCTGTATAACTCTGCATATCCCATTATGTACAACTTGGGGTATATAAGCTGAGTTTGAAAATTAAATGGCCCTTTTTTTTCCCCTTTGGAGCCTTACATTGACACTGGGCTTCCCCATGTCGTTCTTTTCTTTTTCTCCCCTTTTTTGGCTGAATTCCCATCTGGGGCGCGGAGGCTCGCCATGTCTACTTACCTGTCCCGGCTGCTAAGATCCGTAAGAGAGAGAGCCCAGGGTGGGGCACTCTCTGATATTCAGATGGACGCCAGTGGCCTAATGTAGATGGTGCAAACCTCTTGTCTCGAGGTTTTATTGGTTTCCACGTAAACCAAGTTATTCAGCCTCTATTTTTCTAATAATTTCCTACTATTCTATCCTGTCCTGAGCTATCCTATCCTGTCCTATCCTTTCCTATCCGCCTGCTCCGTCCCACCCTTGAATATCCCTGGATCCACCGGGGCTGGTCCCCGGCAGAAAACTGATCTATGTGGATGGGATCTCCAGGTTTTGAATTATTTCAGCCTTTTCTAGGAGTAGGAGTGATAACTAGAGAATCATTTATCATATATCAGGTTGGTTCACTCAAAATTATTGGTTTCTATTGCTGACCTTCCTCACTAACAAAATTTGAACTTGTGAATATCCATACTTCTCAGGAACTCAAGTCACCATTTAAATTCTTTCACTTTCTCTCTGACTCCCTTCCTCCTAAGGGAAAGGTTATTTTTCAGGTCTTCAGGGAATAGAAATTATCACTCACACTTAAGCGTCAAACTTTTGTGACCCCATGGACTGTAACCTGGCAGGGTCCCCTGTCCATGGGGATTCTCCAAGCAAGAATACTGAAGATGTTTGCCATGCCCTCCTCCAGGGGGCCTTCCCAACCCAGGGATTGAACCCAGGTCTTGAGCATTGCAGGCAGATTCTTTACCATCTGAGCCATCAGGAAAGCCCCTTCAACTGCATATCTAACTCTATTATATAACAAGGGTTCTTTATACTGCTGCTGCATACAGCTAAGTCACTTCAGTTGTGTCCGACTCTGTGTGATCCCATAGATGGCAGCACACCAGGCTCCCCCATCCCTGGGATTCTCCAGGCAAGAACACTGGAGTGGGTTGCCATTTCCTTCTCCAGTACATGAAAGTGAAAAGTGAAATTGAAGTCCCTCAGTCGTGTCCAACTCTGTGTGACCCCATGGACTATAGCCTACCAGGTTCCTCCACCCATGGGATTTTCCAGGCAAGAGTACTGGAGTGGGGTGCCATTGCCTTTTCCTCTTTATATCCCATCCCTAAAAGCCAAGATTTTAACTTCCATCAAGACTCTTGCTATTTTACATTCTACCCTATCATCTCAATACAAAGGTGAAGCTATATGATTGGGAGGAGCACTGGAATAGCTTGAAATATGGAATACTGAGAAATAGAATACTATTTCACATGTATTCAAATACTGATGTATCAATCCATCTCATACACATTCAAATATTTTATATTTGAAGTTGTGTACTGTGGGGTTGCACAGAGTCAGACACGACTGAAGCAACTTAGCAGCAACAGCAGATTCCCTGAAGTTTTCTAAATTAGTCCCAAGAACACATTAGCTGTAAATTGAAGAGACTTCTTCAACTGGTAATGAGTTCCCATTACTGGAAGTATTAAGGTGAATTAGAGCAGTCATCTTCCTAGTATATTGTCCTGTAAATTAATGCATCATAAATAAGCAGATTAAAGAAGATAGCTTTCTAAAAAAGATGAATATTGTGATTCACTGAAACAATGAAGTTTTATGCTCCAATGATGAAGTTTAGGATATAGTAAAATTCTTTAGTCAAGATCTGATGCACTACCATATAACTATTACAAACTCAACCATGCTCTGGATTATTTTAGGTAGCTACA
This sequence comes from Aepyceros melampus, assembly GCA_006408695.1. NCBI lineage: Eukaryota > Metazoa > Chordata > Mammalia > Artiodactyla > Bovidae > Aepyceros > Aepyceros melampus. The sequence goes on along the minus strand of SJXQ01004895.1, from coordinate 242,810 downwards.
GTGCATAGATGGTTATAGTGATATTCTGGTAAACATTTCCACAACCTCAAAAATTCCATGTATTGTTTTTTAGGCCTTATGTGACCATAAAATTTTTAAAGATAATTGTTCAAGAGAGTGTAGAGTGTCCTGTGGGTCTCAGAAAAGGGCTATTTCTCTTGTAAAATACTTACATATAAGAGTAAAATGACCAATATATATGCTTAATATAATTATTAGTAGAACACAGATTAGAAAAAAGACCATGAAGATATCACCTTGAGAAGCTCTAGTAGATTCAAATATATTTAATCATTAGACTAGGCAAGATAATAAGTGCTCTAACACAGGTGGACATTTCTGCAATGATAATTAAGGAAGGCAACAAGTGAAAAAGTGGCATGATGAGTGTAATTTTGAAACATAAGTGAGAAGGCAATTAAGATTAGGTGCAAATGGAAGTGTAAGAGTGGAGAAGAACAGTTATTTATTTATTTATTTTGGCCTTGCCATGCAGTTTGTGGGATCTTGGTTCCTAGACTAAGGATTGAACCCAACAGAGAAAGCACCAAGTTCAAACCACTGGACTGCCAGGGAATCCACCAGTTACTCATAAAGAGCTGTTTGTTCTGTAATCATGAAAACAGGTGGAATTAGGATCTGCTATTTTGAAGTGAAATTAGGGTGATACTAGCAGTGTCCAGGACTTCCCTGGTGGCTCAGACGATAAAGAATCTGTCAGCAATGCAGGAGACCCAAGTTTGATCCTTGGGTTAGGAAGATCCCCTGGAGAAGGTAATGGCAACCCACTCCAGTATTCTGAATTCCAAGGACAAAGGAGCCTAATGGGCTACAGTCCATATGGTCAAAAAGAGTCGGACACAGCTGAGTGACTAACATTTTCACATAGCACTGTCCTATCCAATAAATGAAAGTTTCTACTGGTTCCATTCAACTCTTTGGAGCCTACAAGGCCTGTTTTTTGAAGAACAGTGTTTATATTGAAAAGATACTATTTCTCATTAAATTTCATTTTGCTTTAATTAATTAAATCAAATTCAGAGAATTCCATAAAGAAGCTCCATATCCAGTTTTTAATGAAGAAAATACTTCGCTTGCCAGTTATCTATCTATACTTCTTACCAAAAAGAGTTCCCTGATCCCAATGATGGTATGGACATAACAGAAGCAGAAGATATTAAGAAGAGGTAGCAAGAATACACAGAAGAACTGTACAAAAAAGATCTTCATGACCCAAATAACCAGGATAGTGTGATCACCCACCTAGACCCAGATATCCTAGAATGTGAAGTCAAGTGGGACTTAGGAAGCATTATTAAAAACAAAGCTAGTGAGGTGATGGAATTCCAGTTGAGTTATTTTAAATCCTAAAAGATGATGCTGTGAAGTGCTGCACTCAATATGCCATAAAATTCTGAAAACTCAGCAGTGGCCACAGGACTGGAGGAGATCAGATTTCATACCAATCCCAAAGAAACACAATGCCAAAAAATGTTCAATATACCATATAATAGCACTCATCTCATACACTAGCAAGACAATGTTAAAAATTCTCCAAGCCTCACCTCAACAGTACATGAAATGTGAAATTCCAGATGTTCAAGCTGGATTTAGAAAAGGCAGAGAAACAAGAGATCAAGTTGCCAACATCTGCTGGATCATGGAAAAAGCAAGAGAGTTCCAGAAAAACATCTATTTCTGCTTTATTGACTATGTCAAAGCCTTTGACTGTGTGGATCACAAGAAACTGTGGAAAATCTGAAAGACATGGGAATACCAGACCACCTAACCTGCCTCTTGAGAAACCTGTATACAGGTCAAGAAGGAACAGTTAGAACTGGACACGGAACAACAGACTGGTTCCAAATAGGGAAAAGAGTACATCAAGGCTATATATTGTCTCCCTGCTTATTTAACTTCTATGCAGAGTACATCATGGAAACGCTGGGCTGGAGGAATTACAAGCTGGAATCAAGATTACTGGGAGAAATATCAATAACCTCAGATACGCAGAGGGCACCACCCTTATGGCAGAAAGCAGTGAAGAACTAAAGGGCCTCTTGATAAAAGTGAAAGGGGAGAATGAAAAAGTTGGCTTAAAACTCAGCATTCAGAGAACTAAGACCATAGCATCCAGTCCCGTCACTTCAGGGCAAATAGATGGGGAAACAGTGGAAACAGTGACAGACTCTATTTGGGGAGGGGAGGGCTCTGAAATCACTGTAGATGGTGACTGCAGCCATGAAATTAAAAGGCACTTGCTCCTTAGAAGAAAATCTATGACTATCCTAGACAGTATATTAAAAAGCAGAGACATTACTTTGCCAGCAAATATCTGTCTAATCAAAACTATGGTTTTTCCAATAGTCATGTGTGGGTATGAGAGTTGGAGTATAAAGAAAGCTGAGCACTAAAGAATTGATGCTTTTGAACTGTGGTGTTGAAGAAGAAATGAAGAAGACTCTTGAGAGTCCTTTGTACCACAAGGAGATCCAACCAGTCCACTCTAAAGGAAATTAGTCCTGAATATTCATTGGAAGGACTGATGCTGAAACTGACACTCCAATACTTTGGCCACCTGATGCCAAGAAGTAACTCATTGGAAAAGACCTGATGATGGGAAAGATTGAAGGCAGGAGGAAAAGGGGATAACAGAGGATTAGATAGTTGGAAGGCATCACTGATTCAATGGACATGAGTTTGAGCAAGCTCTAGGAGTTGGTGATGGACAGGGAAGCCTGGTGTGCTGCAGTCCATGGTGTCTCAAAGAGTCAGACACGACTGAGTAACTGATCTGAACTGATTTCTATGATGACCGTTTATTCCTTTTGCAAAAGAGAGTCCCAGTTTAAGCCTGTTTTCCAGGTTTAAATATTATTAATTAGTTATTTCATCTCAGAATTAACATGAGTGATAGCAGTAATGAATAATAAATCATATGGCCACCCAAAAGAGTGCAAAATGTTGAAATGTATTTACATTCTAGACAGAATTTTTATTTTACTTACTTTAAAATTTTAATTATTTAAAATTCTATTTTTATCTCTCTCATGGATCAGTGTAAAAAAGAAATTTTAAATTATAGACATGAAAATACATAAACTACTGAGGATAAGTCATCAGTCATTGAGTAATGTGCCTGTCATGGAGGTATCATTGAGAATTTCACCTATAAAGTCAATAAGATATAAATTGAAATAAATACCAAATATAACTAATGAATCAGTATTAATAGCAAATATTTAATATTATAGGATTTCCCTAAATATCCACTCCAGTGTTCTTGCCTGGAGAATCCCAAAGACGAAGGAGCCTGGTGGGCTGCCATCTATGGGGTCACACAGAGTCGGACACGACTGAAGTGACTTAGCAGCAGCAGCCCTAAATACTTACTTAAAATTTGTTTAATTACAAGAGGTTATAAACACAATGGTTTAATCTCCTCAAATACCAGGAATTTGTCATGAAGTTTGAAAAGCACTTTAGTTCGCCATAATGGAATTTCAATTGCTGTAATCTACTTTTAAAAAATCTCATGGATGGCGGAGGCTGGCAGGCTACATACCATTGGGTCACAATGAGTCAGTCAGACATGACTGAGTGACTTCACTTTTAAAAAATAATAAGTAGAAATTGAAACTCCAAGTATAAAATCTTATCTACTTAAAAAATTATATAGTGGAAATATATGTAACCTTGTTCTGTATTTTCCAAGTCTCCTGTAAATGCATTAGCATACTTTCATTATTTAAAAAAATAAAAATTATAAAAATAAGAAGTAGAATAACTGTACAGACTGAAACACACATATAAAAGAACTTTATGAAATAGTTTGCAAATCATAAATTTGCAAAAAATGACAACTTCCTGTGTGTAAAACTGCATGTTACATTTCTATCATTTAAAAAAATTATTTAAATGAAAGAATTTAAAGAGTCATATCATGTATTTCCATAATTTCTATTAAAAGGTAATTTTTAAAATATTAAATTATATAATATATTATTGAGATTCTAAGATTTGGCTTTATCTGGAATTATTAAAATTATCAAACATTTTCTAGTACAACATTAAAGTTTCAACTACTCTAGTCCTCATGGTGTGTGAATAAATTAAAATATAATAAAATGTAGATATTATACTTTATTCAAAAATATTAAATAAAATATTAAATATTCACTATGAGACATGATTTGAAGATCATCTATGGATTTAAAGATAAATATTTGGTGTATTGAGAGATTGTTAATTTTATTCTTTAACTTTAATCCCCTGAGGGGATGAAAATAATTCACAAAGATTTTTTGGGCAAACAAATATGTTGCTAGTCAGACATAATAGGATTTGCAGCTATTTTAAGTCAAAATGAGTTCCTTAATCCACTATCTAGTGCAAGTAGAATTAATTCATTATGAACCTCACAACAAATTTCAGGGAAACTAGGTCTGCTGTAACTGTTAAATTGTAGTAGAAGTTAGGAAATGTTGAAATGGTCTCATCAAGAAACTGTGCATAATGTCATTTAGCACATTTACAGAGTCCTCAAATCTTGTTCAAAAGTGTCTTTTTCTATGTTCATTTCACCAGTGTGTGGCTCATTTGAAACAACCAGCATGTCTGAAGTCATTTATAACTGTGGCTGAGGAAACTATTCAGCACAGCTCGTTAACTAGCAATTTTACCTCAAAACCATCTTGAGTATTTGATTCCTCATGGTTTATTCTTTTGAGTGGAAAAAAAAAGACAAGAATAGTGCAGGTTATAAATATACTTGTTGAGTGTGGGTGGTTTTTTTAAAGAGTCAACTGATAATCCAGTTTGTTGGCTAACAGTGGTTGTTTTGTGCATATCTGTATATTGCTGGAGTGGCAACAAATTCTGTAAACATGCTTAATGTTCTAACATGATTGTTAATTCCTTTACTCTTCCCCTGGAGTTTCATAAGGTGAAGATGGTCAAGTAATTTGGGTTCTAGTCCCTGCTATGTAGTTGGCTTTCTCTGCCGAGTAAACATCAAAACAGTGCTGATTCTGTGAATGACATGTTCATTCCATTTGGTTGAAATAAGGACTCTCTCTCCTTTGTCTTTCAACCTACTAATTATTTCTTCTATACTATTAACTTTTATATTTTCAATCATCTTAATAAAATTTGTATCTATTCCTGAAAAATATAAATTTTCTATGAAACATCCAAATAATAAAAACTAACAGAATGTTCAATACACTATGCTTAAATTTTTTGGATTCTCTGCCTTAGACTTCTAACTATGAGAAATTTTCCTGGTCTTTGACATGTTGGCTTTAAGAAGACTGGGAAGAGCTTGGCCCATTAATTTTTGGTTAACTGACTGAGGTAACTCCTATAGTGGGAAGCTGACAGCCAGACGCCTCAGACTCCTCAGGGGGAGAAAGAAATGGCAACCCACTCCAGTATTCTTGCCTGGAGAATTCCGTGGACAGGGGAGCCTCGGGGGCTGCTGTCCATAGGGTCGCACAGAGTCAGACACAACTGAATCAACTTAGCAGCAGCAGCAGACTCCTCAGAACAGGGTGAATTCTACTATACTCAACAATTATTTTCTCCTGAACAGTTGCTGTGTTAGCAGTTAGAGTAGTTTAAAACCAGACCTGCTGTAACCAGGAGGGAACCTCATTGCCCTGTCCATCCTCTTTCCACCAGCAATGTGTCCACTGGACACATCTTATTATATTAATGAGGAACTGAGAAGTTTCCTATATTTAACCTTTTGAGAACAATTCTTGACACAAGTTCTTTATTTAACCTGTAGCTTCTAATCAGTAAGGTGTATCAATTTGCCCATTCCTGATTTTGCCACTCATTCACATATTCTTTATATTATAGAAAGATTACACACACACACACACATAAAATCTTTCTATTTAAGCATGTGATTAAATCTTCACATTTTTAGCCATATTTTGATTCCTTCTTCTTTTATTCTTTTCCTTAGATACTTAATAATATCCCACTTGCATTTGCTTTGCTTTTTTGATGACCAATTTTAACCTGATATTATGTGTTGTTTTATTACTGACATAATAGCAATGACAATCATAGTTGTGGGTAACATAGGACTTATATCCAAAGCACATTTCTTAGTATTTAATGTATACTAATTTACTTAATCATCGTGACAGTCCTATGAAGTTGGTCCAATTATTTCCCATTTTACAAATGATGAAACTGAGGCACAGAAAGATAAAGGACTTGACCCAGACCTCTGTGGCCTGTACTAGTAAGTGGTGCAGCAGGAAGTGGAATGCTAAGGTTGAGGCTCTCAGCCACTTGGATATTTTATCTCTCATATTCATATGATATATCATAGATCTCATATAGTCGGACACAACTGAAGTGACTTAGCAGCAGCAGTAGCAGCATATTAATATAATCATAAACTAGTTAAGGAAAATTGGATTTTCATTTAAGGCAGTCTTTTCTATTTTGTTGTTGTTTGTTTGTTTTGTTCTCTTATTCCACTTCTGACAAAAAATAAATATATCTAATTCTTAAGCTTTTGAACAATTGAGAATGCATATACTTTCTGTTTGATAATTTTATAGTTTGGATAGAATCTATTTTCCTATGAGTAGTGAAATCATTGCTCTATTTTTTTGAAAATCTAATGTGACTGATAAAATGTCTGAAGACAGTCTGACTTTTATACCATTATATAGTAAGCCGATTTTCTTTCCTCTCAAAGTTTGTGTAGCTTCTAATTTTCTCAGATATTTTAAAATTGTACCAGCTACATGTCAGAAAGAAGTGTTTTCATTTATTTTGTTGGGTCCTTAACTCTGAAAACATGTTTAACTTCAATTCACAACTTTTCTTCTATTTTATATTTTAGGATTTTCTCCCTTTATTTCGAATTAACTTTACCTTTTAAACTTGTGCTTAGTTCTTTTTTGTTTTTTTTTGAGAATTATATTTTATTTTTATTTTCCCATAACTGTTTCTTCTTCTTTAATCCCTCATTTTCATTATGAATATTCTGTTACTTTGCCAACAAAGGTCTGTCTAGTCAAGCTATGGGTTTTCCAGTAGTCTTGTATGGATGTGAGAGTTGGACAATAAAGAAAGCTGAGCACCAAAGAATTGATGCTTTTGAACTGTGGTGTTGGAGAAGACTCTTGAGAGTCCCTTGGACTACAAGGAGATCCAACCAGTCCATCCTAAAGGAGGTCAGTCCTGGGTGTTCTTTGGAAGGACTGATGTTGAAGCTGAAACTCCAGTACTTTGGCCACCTGATGCAAAGACCTGACTCATTGGAAAAGACTCTGATGCTGGGAAATATTGAAGACGAGAGGAGAAAGGTACGGCAGAGGATGAGATGGTTGGATGGCATCACGAACTCAATGGACATGAGTTTGAGTAAATTCCGAGGGTTGGTGATGGACAGGGAGGCCTGGCTTGCTGCAGTCTATGGGGTTGCAAAGAGTCAGACACATCTGAGCAACTGAACTGAGCTAATATTAATTATAGTTAATATATTAAAGGATTTGCTTCTTTTAGGGTAAATTCTCTTTCTTCAACTAGACTCTTCACACTATTAATTTTTCTCAAATGCCTGATGACTTTTATGCATATGGTGAACTTAGGACTAGAATCATGATGGGTAGCTAGTGTGTGTGGCATTGTTTCCACAATAGGTCTCTTCTCAATATTAGATTTACTTGGCTGAATTGAGTATGTTGCAAGGACTTCCTGACTAGCAAAACTCACTTTCAGTTATAATGATGAGAAACAGATGGACATTCTGGGATCTATAGTGAAGCAGAAATAAAAACAGCTTCATTTTTAGAAGACATGGCTCAGAGGTTAAAGCATCTGCCTGCAATGTGGGAGGCCTAGGTTCGATCCCTGGGTCGGGAAGATCTCTTGGAGAAGGAAATGGCAACCCACTCCAGTATTCTTGCCTGGAGAATCCCAGGGATGGGGGAGCCTGGTGGGCTGCAGTCCATGGGGTCGCAAAGAGTCGGACACAACTGAGCGACTTCACTTTACTTTCACTTCAGGTGTTCTATACCTTCTTAGACATTATTTGTTTTAGACTAGAGGGTAGAAATATTCTTGGACAGGGGAAGATGAAGTCTAATAAGACAACTTGCCATGTTGTAATTTGGAAGGGTCAAATATGTAGGAGATTCTCACTTTAATGAATTTATCTTTTAATTAATTTATCCCCATTATTTTCTCTTAGCTTATTATAATTCTCAGTATCCACTAAGCTAGGAACCTTGCTGTCATTCTATATTGTGATAAGCACGTTCTGGTCTGGGTCCTCCCCTCCTATTGCTCACTCTTTAATGAAATACTACATGATAAAGAAAGATCAATTGTTGCCCTCTAATTTTCAGAACTATAATAGTTTTATTTTATTTAAATGTGATTTGAGGAAATGAAGTTGCTAAAACCACATGGTAAGTTTGCAGTATTGAATAGGAAGCTCCAAATCAGTGCTTCTAATTTAGCTAGGGCCATCAGAGGCTCATGTCAAGGTGACCGAATTGGTGATGTTAGGTGTTAATACTTGGTGATATTAAAGTTCACTTTAAGTATAAGCTACTCTTAGCTGCACTTAATCCTCATCTCCTCTTTAACCTCTTCCCATTTTTCTCTTTCCTTTCTGACAAAATTTGAGTGGATGAATATCTAATTTCACAGCCTCCAGTTTCTCCGTTTTAATTCTTACCTGAGATAAATCTAAGACTTTCTCCCCACACAGTCCTGAAGCTATTCTTTTTGAGAACATAAAAGCCTTCACAATCCAGCTGTTACTCAAGCCCTTGTATCACTCGACTTATTACCAGTATTTGGCCCAGCTCATAACTCAGTTTTGCTCAAAACATATTTTTTCTTCTTCTCTTGAGATATTTCCTAACTCAAAAGTAACCTCAGTCAGTCAGTTCAGTCGTTCAGTCATATCCAACTCTTTGCAACTCCATGAACTGTCCATCACCAACTTCCGGAGTCCACTCAAATCCATGGCCATTGAGTCGGTGATGCCATCCAACCATCTCATCCTCTATCATCCCCTTCTCCTCCTACCTAAAATAAGGAATCTGAACCATTTTTTTATATTTGTCTGCTGACATCTTTTTAGTCTCATCCCTCCCTTTTTCCCATCAGCTCCACATCTGAAAAACTTACAAGAAGGTCAGGGTGCTCCCTCCTTTGGTGACATCAGGAGTTTTAAACTACACATGGGGACCTAATTTTAAACCTCCAACATTAATAAACACTCCAAGCCAGTCATTTTCTTCCTTGCTCTCTCAAGCCATATTGACCCAGATCTTGGGAAGACTTCCTGCTGTCCTCATAAGTTGTATATAAGTAAGAAATATTTTCATACACTTTTGGTGTGTACATAGCATCATTAGTCTCCACGTCTGAACAAAATTTCTCAGCATTTCCATCTTTTCTTAACAGTGCTCAGTGAGAAAATCTACAATCCTCACTCCTGAAATGACTGAATCTAGTTGTATAATTCAGATATTATCTATATGCTGACAGTTCCTAAGAATATTATCTATTTCAGTCTTTCCTTTGAATTCCCAATGTCTACTTCCATTACTTATTGAGTGGCTCTACTCAGATGTCTAACTTTCAAACCTAACATTTAATAAGAGCTTACTCAAAAGCATGCATGTTCAGTGTGTGTTAGTTGCTCAGTCGTGTCTGACTCTTTGTGACCCCATGGACTGTATCCTGCCAGGCTCCTCTGTCCATGGAGTTCTCCAGGCAAGAATACTGGAAAGGGTTGCCATTACTTTCAATGGCAGGGGATTGAAAGATCTTCAGAGGATCTTCCCAGACCAAGGATTGAACTCATGTGTCCTATACGTCTCCTGCATTGCAGGTGGATTCTTTACCACTGAGGCACCTGGGAGAACATTCAGTATTGAGCTCATGATCACCCCAAACCTTTTCCTCCACAGTTTTTCCATCTATAGAGTTACTTGGTTAAAAAAATCTTAAAATCACTCTTGACTTCTTTTTTTTACAAATATGTATGCAAATCTTATCTCTTTCACTGTCTAAATATATACAAAATCATACCTCTTTATACTGCTACTACTACCGAGACTATGTGCACGCTACTATCACTTTCAAACCAGGATTTGTGAAACAATCTATAAACTGATATTCCATCTTCAGCCCTTGTCCCATACTCTTTTTCTGAACACAGCACCTAAAGTGATCCTATTAAAATGTAAATTCAACCATTTCTCTCCTCTGCTCAGTCCCATGCGGTGGCTCTTTGGCTCACTTGGAGTCTTGGGAGACCTAGGTCCATAAAGTTTTAGTTTACTTACTGAGGCAACTCCTATAATGGCACTCTCACAGCCTGGTGCCTCCATTTGTGGCAACTCAGAATTGCATATACAAATCAGTATGGTCTGGAACCCATGATTTTCTGACATGATCCCATTACTTTTCCAGTAACTTGCTCTATACCAGCCTATATGCCAGAAAGGTGGCCACCTTTCCAACCCTCAAACACAGCAGACACGTGTCTCTCATCGACCTTTGCATGTGCTGTTTTCTGTGTCTGGAATGAAATTCCTCCATGTATCTTTACTGCTGGCTCCCTCTATGCTATATAAAGTCATTGTTCGACTCTCTCACAATGAAGTATTTTCATCAAAGACATTTTCTGTCTTTACTTTTCCCTACTGTACTTACGAAATCAACAACTAATGTATTGTTTTATATTTTGTTTCATAATCTCCCATTATTAGAATAAGCTTCATGATCCTTGGAGAAGGGCATGGCAACTCACTCCAGTATTCTTGCCTGGAGAATCTCATGGATAGAGGAGCTGAGCAGGCTGCAGTCCATAGGATCGCACTGAGTTGGCTGAAGTGATTTAGCACACACACGAGCTTCATGATAGCACAAATTTTTCTGTTTATTTCATTGCTATAATAGTATTTCATACATAATAGATGTTGAATAATAATTTGTTGAAATAGTAACTAAAAATAATAATTAGGTTTACATAATATCAGTTCAGTTCAGTCGCGCAGTTGTGTCCGACTCTTTGCGACCCCATAAATCGCAGCACGCCAGGCCTCCCTGTCCATCACCAGCTCCCGGAGTTCACTCAGACTCACGTCCATTGAGTCCATGATGCCATCCAGCCATCTCATCCTCGGTCGTCCCCTTCTCCTCCTGCCCCCAATCCCTCCCAGCATCAGGGTCTTTTCCAATGAGTCAACTCTTCGCATAAGGTGGCCAAAGTACTGGAGCTTCAGTTTTAGTATCATTCCTTCCAAAGAAATCCCAGGGTTTCCCTCAGAATGGACTGGTTGGATCTCCTTGCAGTCCAAGGGACTCTCAAGAGTCTTCTCCAACACCACAGTTCAAAAGCATCAATTCTTCAGCGCTCAGCAATCTTCACAGTCCAACTCTCACATCCATACATGACCACAGGAAAAACCATAGCCTTGACTAGACGGACCTTAGTCGGCAAAGTAATGTCTCTGCTTTTGAATATACTATCTAGGTTGGTCATAACTTTTCTTCCAAGCAGTAAGCGCCTTTTAATTTCATGGCTGCAGTCACCATCTGCAGTGATTTTGGAGCCCAAAAAAACAAAGTCTGACACTGTTTCTACTGTTTCCCCATCTATTTCCCATGAAGTGATGGG
>SJXQ01004895.1:0-230895 GCA_006408695.1 Aepyceros melampus | reverse complement strand
CAAGAGGCTTTTTAGCTCCTCTTCACTTTCTGCCATAAGGGTGGTGTCATCTGCACATCTCAGGTTATTGATATTTCTCCCAGCAATCTTGATTCCAGCATGTGTTTCTTCCAGTCCAGAGTTTCTCATGATGTACTCTGCATATAAGTTAAATAAGCAGGGTGACAATATACAGCCTTGACGTACTCCTTTTCCTATTTGGAACCAGTCTGTTGTTCATGTCCAGTTCTGACTGTTGCTTCCTGACCTGCATACAGATTTCTCAAGAGGCAGGTCAGGTGGTCTGGTATTCCCATCTCTTTCAGAATTTTCCACAGTTTACTGTCATCCACACAGTCAAAGGCTTGACTTTGAGCGCAGGCAGCGGAGACGGCCGCCGCACTTGAGCGCGGCTGAAGCCACCTCACCCCCGAGGCCAGGAGTGGCAGCTGAAAGGAGCCACCCACGCGTGAGGCCAGGGCCAGCGGCCAGGAGGAGCAACCCAAGGAGTGGTGGCTGGGCAGGCACAGGAGGGCCTAGAGGAGCTATCCTACGTTGAAGGTCAGGAACGGTGGTGGTAAGGAGATACCCCTCGTCAAAGGTAAGGTGCAGTGGATGTGCTGGAGCAGTCGTGAAGAGATACCCCACGCCCAAGGTAAGAGAAACCCAAGTAAGATGGTAGGTGTTGCAAGAGGGAAGCAGAGGGCAGACACACTGAAACCATACTCACAGAAAACTAGTCAATCTAATCACACTAGGACCACACCCTTGTCTAACTCAATGAAACCAAGCCATGCCTGCGGGGCAACCCTAGATGGGTGGGTTATGGTGGAGAGGTCTGACAGAATGTGGTCCACTGGAAGAGAATGTCAAGCCACTTCAGTATTCTTGCCTTGAGAACCCCATGAACAGTATGAAAAGTGATAATTGAACAGTAAACAAAAGGGAAAGCTCATGTTAACTGGTACTGCTGGAGCTTGTTTATGTGCCAGTGGGAACTGATGAGTAAGGAAGCATGCAGTGATACAGAAAGGAGATTTTGAGAATTTCCAAGAGAAACAGAATTAGCAGAATGGGGGTATGTCTGTGTGTATGTGTGTGTGCATATACATAAATGACAGAAGAATCAGTTCATTTAATTCAGTCACTCAGTCCTATCTGACTCTTTGCGACCCCATGAATCATGGCATGCCAGGCCTCCCTGTCCATCACCAGCTCCCAGAGTTCACCCAAACTCATGTTCACTGGGTTGGTGATGCCATCCAACCATCTCATCCTCTTGTCCCCTTCTCCTCCTGCCCTCAATCTTTCCCAGCATCAGCGTCTTTTCCAATGAGTCAGCTCGTTGCATCAGGACAGACCCCCATGAACAGTATGAAAAGACAGAAGAATAGATGTATAGATAATTTATTGTAAGGAATTGGCTCATGTGATTATCAAGACTTAGAAATCCCAAGATCTTCAGGCAACAAGCTGGATGCACAGGAGAGAAAATGTGTAGGTCCAGTTCTAGTCCAAAGGCTTCAAAACCAAGAAAACTGATAAGTTCCAATCTAAAACCCAGCAGCCCCAAGACCCAAGAAAAGTCAATGTTTAGGTTTGAGCATGAGGACAGAAGGTTAGTGTTCTAGGTCAGTAGGCAGGTAGAAAATGTTTCCTTTTACCAAGTCTTCTATTCTGGTCTATAGTAGATTGGATGGGACCCATCCACCTTAGAGAGGGCAGTCTGCATTATTCAGCCTGCTGTTCAGTTGCTCAGTCATGTGTATTCTTGGGGACCCTATTGACTGCAGCATGCCAGACTTCCTTGTCCTACACCATATTCTGGAGCTTGCTCTAACTCAGGTCCTTTGAGTCGGTGATGTCATCCAACCATCTTGCCCTCTGTCTCCTCCTGCTTTCAATATTTCCCAGAATCAGGGTCCATTCTATTGAGTTGGCTGTTCTCATCTGGTGGCCAGATTACTGGTGCTGTAGCTTCAGCATCAGTCCTTCTAATAAATATTTGAGATTGATCTCCTTTAGGATTGACTGGTTTGATCTCTGTGCAGTCCAAGGGACTCTCAAGAGTCTTCTCCGACAACACAGTTCAAAAGCATTAATTCTTTGATGCTCAGCCTACTTTATGGTCAAACTGTCATATCCATGCATGACTACTGAAAAACCACCATACCTTTAACTATATGGATGTTTGTTGGCTAAGTAATGTCTCTACTTTTTAGTATGCTCTCTAGGTTAGTCATAGCTTTTCTTTCAAGGAGCAAGCATCTTTTAATTTCATGGCTATGTTTACCATCTGCAGTGATTTTGGAGTCCAAGAAAAAGCCTGTCACTGTTTCCTTGTTTCCTCATCTATTTGCCATGAAGTGATGGGACCAGATCCATGATCTTACCTTTTTGAAAGTTGAATTTTAAGAAAGCTTTTTCACTCTCCTCTTTCACTTTCATCAAGAGACTTTTTAGTTCCTCTTCACTTTCTGTCATAAGGGTAGTGTCATCTGAATATATGAGGTTATTGACATTTCTCCTGGTAATCCTGATACCAGCTTATGCTTTATCCAGCCCAGCATTTCTCATAATGTCCTCTGTAAATAAGTTAAATAAGCAGGGTGAAAATATATAGGTTTGACATACTCTAGAAACACCCTCCTTGATTCACTGAGAATAATGTTTGACTAAATTTCTGGGCAATCTCTGTCAAATTTATACATAAAATAAACCATTATAAGGAATAAAAAGGTAAAAAAAGAAATAGAATATAAAACCAAAATAAAATACAGAGCACCAGTAGGCAGAGTATTGTCTTATGATTTTTCCCCAAGTTTCTTAATTTTATCTTTAGATGTTTTTTGAATCTTTAATTTATAGCTATGTTTTAAATTATAGATAGTCTATTTTATTCACTTCTATTTTTTTTTTTCCATTTTCTGGTGAAATTCTCTATCTTGTCTTTTATTTCAGGCTCCTCTGTCCTTGGGATTCTCCAGGCAAGAATACTGGAGTAGGTAGCCATTTCCTTATCCAGGGTATCTTGCCAATCCAGGGATTGAACCTGGATTTCCTGCATTGCAGGCAGATTCTTTACAGTCTGAGACACCACAAAAGCCCTAGAATGTAAGTGAAGTGAGAGAAAGTCTCTCAGTTGTGTCCAACTCTGCGACTCTGTGGACTATATAGTCCAGGAATTCTCCAGGCCAGAGTTCTGGAGTGAGTAGACTTTCCCTTCTCCAGGGGATATTCTCAACACAGGGATCAAAACCAGGTCTCCCACATTGCAGGCAGATTCTTTACCAGCTGATCAACAAGGGAAGCCCCAACTCTAAGAGTCATTTGTATTTTTGTGTCTTTAATTCTGTTGAGATTCCCAGATGGTGCTAATGGTAAAGAATACAACTCCTACCAATGCAGGAGATGTGAGAGATAGAATGCAGGTTTAATTCCTGGGTCAGAAAGATGCTCTGAAGGAGGAAATGGAAACCCACTCCAGTACTGTTGCCTGGAAAATTCCATGGACAGACAAGCCTATAAGACTATATATAGTCCATGGAATCACAAAAAGTCAGACACAACTGAGCATCTGAACATACACACAATTCTGTTGTCTGGATTTGCTGTAGGGCTTGTCTTAGATGCCATAGTCATCTCTAAACTTCAGTTTTTGTACCACCTGCTTGACAAATCTATTGAATATGCTGCTCATCTTTTTAGCCACTATGTTTAGTATTAGCAGCTGCCTCCAGGAGACAGGAAAATTGGGGATCATTTATATAAATTTCCTTCTCTCTTATTTGACACCATAGTTCCTCGGTGCTCTGGGTAGCTCTCCAGTGCTTTCAAACATGGATTTTAATTTTTGTCTTATTTTTCTAGTTGTTCTAACTGGGGATTTGAAACAAACCAACCTAAGTCTGCTCCTTCCAGCAATGGAAGCTCCTCCATGTCACTTAAAGAACTGATTTGTCTACATCTGTAGTCTTAGCCAAATATGATTTTAAATCTTCCATTTCAAAACAAAGTAAAAATATAGCAATATAAAAAAGGAAGAATAAATTTGTCAAAGCAGCATCTTTTTGTTTGTTTTTACTTTTTATTGTCCTACTGTTAGAGAACTATCACTTTGCATAGCATACTTATAAATTTAGCTCTTTTCTTCTAGAAGTTAAAAACTAACTTTTGACAAGGCCATCACTTTTCTTAAAACATTTAAACATAATACAGAATTTTAAAAGATTTATTAGTGTACTTATTTTGGTTACATTGGATCTTTGTTGATGACACGGGGCTTCCCTCGTTCCAGTGAGAGTGGGGCTATTCTTTGTTGCTGTGCTCTGTCTGGTCATTGTGGTGGTTTCTCTTATGGAGCAGGGGCTCTAGGATGTGCAGGGTTCAGTAGCTGTGGCACCTAAAACACAGGCTCAGTTGTTGTGGTTCATGGGCTTGGTTGTACCTGGGCATGTGGAATCTTCCCAGATAGGGAACCTTTGTTTTCTGCATTGGCAGGCAAATTATTTACCACTGAGCCACCAGAGAAGCCCCCAATGCAGAATGTTTTAAACAGAGCTATGGTGAAAGGATGATGTTGGTTCTAAGTCATCATGCCAAGTAAAAATCTATAATGATAAATTTATCCTATTGCTCGTTAGGTGGTCAAGATGTAAGGGAAAATTATGGAAGCTTGGTGTCTAATTTTACATTATTCAGTATAACATTATATCTATGGATAGACAATTGTAAATGTTTATTTAAATAATAATTTCAAGAAATCAAAAGTCAACTTGTACATTTTACTCACTTTGTTAAATCTGTATATAATAAATCATTAAATACTCAGAAGGTAAATGAACATGTTCACAGAAACACAAGCAAGTAACATACACTA
The DNA here is from genome assembly GCA_006408695.1 of Aepyceros melampus. Lineage (NCBI taxonomy): Eukaryota > Metazoa > Chordata > Mammalia > Artiodactyla > Bovidae > Aepyceros > Aepyceros melampus. The sequence continues at coordinate 226,037 of SJXQ01004895.1, read as the reverse complement.
AAAAGAAACTTTCTAATGTAAAGGATGATATGAACTCTGAACATATCTTTAATCAAGCACAATGTTAGCCTAAATTGTGTTGTTGTTGTTCATTTGCTAAGTCCTATCTAACTCTCTGCGACTCCCATGGACTGTAACATGTGAGACTTCCCTGTTCTTCACCATCTCCTGAGGTTTGCACACATTCATGGCCATTGTGTCGGTGATACCCACATTTTAGCTGCTGTTTGCAACCTGAGAGATAGGGATGTCCTACAAGGCCAGCTCTTGTGTCCATTAATCAGCAGACATCAATGAATAATTATAGACATCAGTAGAATTCACAACTGACTCACGATTTTTAATAATGTAAACATTTTCGGAGTGCATTCAGTGTTGTTTTATCCATCACATAATCTCATTGGGTCACACTGAATTAATATTTTCTAAAAGTGGTTGCTGAAACATTTCCCCTCCCCCACTTCCTTTGGCAGTTGTTATCTTATTAACTCCCCCAGTATCAGGAGGTAAAATCTATGCCTTTCTCCCTAGAATCTAAGTGTTTTCAAAAATAGAACAAGGAAAAAGTGATGCTTTGGCATCCCTATATTTAGTCAGTTCTTAACTGGCCTGGAAACTTCTATTTCTTACCTTTTGAAAAACTGGTGGTAGTGCTGTGAAAGACCCAGGCTGTGTGCATTGCTCTCTTGCTGGCTGCTCCTGAGTTCCAGTCAGTGACAGTGACATCAGCAGTGAGTCAGCTATATTGTGTGTACTGCACAGGCAAACCTTCAGCTCACTCTGGACACAGCTACCATCTGACCCCAATCACAATAAAAAACTCCCCTGAACCCACTGAAGTGGAAATGAAAGTCCCTCAGTCATGTTTGACTTTTTGCAATACCATGGACTATACAGTCCATGGAATTCTCTGGGCTGGAATTCTGGAGTGGGTAGCCTTTCTCTTCTCCAGGGGATCTTCCTAACCCAGGGATCAAGCCCAAGTCTCTCACTTTGCAGGCATATTCTGTACCAGCTGAGCCACAAGGAAAGCCCAGGAGTACTGGAGTGGGTAGCTTATTCCTTCTCCAATGGATCTTCCCGACTCAGGAATCGAACTTGGGTCTCTTGCATTGCAAGCAGATTCTTTCCCAGCTGAGCTATCAGAGTCACCTATAAAGACATGAAAAACTCTGAAACTTTGTCGCTGTTCAGTTGCTCAGTTGTGTCCGACTTTTGAGACTCCATGAACTGCACACCAGGCTTCCTTGTCCTTCATCATTTGCCAGAACTTGCTCAAACTCATGTCCATTGAGTTGGTGATACCATCCAACCATCCCCTTCTCTTCCTGCCTTCAAGTTTTCCTAGCATCAAGGTCTTTTCCGATGGTCATCTCTTTCCATCAGGTGGCCAAAGTATTGGAGCTTCAGCATTAGTCCTTCCAGTGAATATTCAGGGTTGAATATTATGAAACCCCAGTAAGTAAGATTTTTTTGAGATATTAAATTTTGACTGTATTTTGTTCTGCAGCATTAGATGGCTCAAGCACATAGGCCTAATAGATATTGTCAATTTTAATGTCTTTGAAGAAATAATGTTTTGATCTGTGCTTATCCTAAATAGTCCATTTGCTCTCTCCCACCTCTACTCAGAATATTAGTGTTAGAAAATTTTCATCATTTTGTTCTACTTTGTTTTATAGATGAGGAAACAGGATTTTACAGGAAAAAATGGCTTAAATAGATCTTATTAAATGGAGTCCCAAACTTCTAATATTCATCTAAATCTCTGCCTCTAATCCTAGTTCCAGCATCTGAATGTTATTTCTTCCCCAACCACATGCACAGTGAACTCTCCCCAGATGCTATTGTTATAAACTTTCTGCAATATTTCTCCCTTATCCTTTCTTTCTCCCTTTTTTCTTTCTTCCTTCCTTTCTTCCCTCCTCTCTCCCTCCCTCTCATCCTCACTTTCATCATTTTGTTTGCTTGTATTTATGTCTACTAAAACATGCTATTTTTTTTTTCTCTTCCCATTGACTACAGGCAAGACTTAGTGATACGTTTGTAATGAATACAGTCGTTGATAGTGCACAGAATCTAGGCTATAAAGAATTATTGTGTCATATGTCTTGATTTCCCTCTCTCTGGGAAAATCAGTGTCCATACCTTGAGAGCACTAAGGCAGCACGAAGGAGAGACCAGTATAACAAAGAATTGAAACTCTCAGCCACAGACAGGTGAGTAAACCCTTTGGGAAGTAGATCCTTAATCCCCAATCAAGTCTTCAAATGACCACAGCCCAGCAGACAGCTTGTCTGAAACCTTATGAGAGACCCCAAGCTGGAAACTAACATCTGAACCACTCTCAAACTTCTGATCTCAAGAAACTTTAAGATAATAAATGTATGTGTTTTACGCAACTATATTTGGAGATAATCTGTTATGTTACAATAGATAGATAATTCAGACTTGCCTTTTTTTATGGTTAAAAAAATTTAAAAAACATAAGGCAAAGAAAGGCATTTATCTTTGCATGTAAATATGCATACTAATTGCTCACAAGCAAAGTGATTTCTAAAGAATCTAGATGTGACCTTTTAAATATTTTTATATGGCTTAATCATTTTTTTCTAAAACTTTATATCTAGCCATTATATCATAGCTATTTATGGAATGCTCTATAATTATTCCAGTTTCTACTCTATACATTGCAATATCTCCCCTGTAATTTCTAACTGTGAATTGTTATTATTTGAATCCCTAACACAAAAACAACATAGCTAGTAAGTACTTTTTCAGTACCTTGTTCTCCAGCAAATTGGATTTAGAATAGTTATAATTTTATACTCATTGTATTATAGTCATGATATGGAGTTCTCATTATTTTTTATTTCTCTTCTTTTAAACCTTAATTACTCAATATGAAAAAAGAAAATTAAAGTTGCTTTGCAACCTCATGGACTCTAGCCTGCCAGGCTCCTCTGTCCATGGTTTTCTCCAGGCAAGAATACTGCACGTGTAACCATTCCTTTCTTCAAGAGAGCTTCCTGACCCAGAGATCAAACCCAGATCTCCTGCATTACAGGCACATTATTTACCATCTGAGCCACCAGAGAAACCAGTACATCACCCCCACTGTCCCTGTGTATAGATGTATCTATGCAGCAGTGTGAATGAGTATCCTGGCATCATGGCATAATAAAGTAAGAATGCTTTGAGATGGAAATACCACTGAACATGGATTATTTCTTCAAAAGACAGAGCTGTAAAAAAAGCATTTTAGAGTCTTTATTATTATTAATTAATTAGTCATAAAGTGATTGTTTAATCACTGAGTTGTGTCCTACTTTTTTGCCACCCCACTGACTGTAGCTCTTCTCTCCAATGAATTTCCCAGGCAAGAATACTGGAGTGGGTTGTTTTTCCAGGGATCTTCCCAACCCAGGGATTGAACTTGTGTCTCCTGCATTGGCAGGCAGATTCTTTACCACTGAGTCACCAGGGAAGCCCTTAATTAATAGTACTAGCAGTACTTAAAAACATTTCCCTGATTATGTAGCAGTGGTAAAGGAGGAGCAATTCTGAAAGAGAGGAAAAGGGATAAAAATGAGTAAATACTAATTATTATAAGGGTATTATTCATAAGTAAATTACCATAATAGATCAAAGGAGAGTGAAAGAGAAAGAGGAACATAGGGTGGAGATAAAATCTGGAAACTGGCATTTATGAAGCACTTGCCAAGTACAAATTCCATTGAAAAACTCTTACATTATTTTCAGTTTTCCTCGAAAGAATCTAAAGAAAAAAAAAATTATCCCCAATTTATGGATGCAGAAGGAGAATGTTAGAAAGCCTAGGTGAAATTTACTATTTCTTACATTGAATTATTGAACTGAATCTAAAACTGCAACAATTTACTCCAAGTTTTCCTCATTTGAATAAAGCTTGGTAGGAATATAGAAACCAGGGCACAGGAAAAATAGTTGAAGGTGCTAGAAATGTTTAAAATAGAAAAGAGAAGATTTGGTGTAGGCAAAGTATCTTCAGGTATCTGAACAATCATCATTTTCAACATAGACACAATGAATCTTCACAAAAGGAGGTTTCTAAGCTACTAAAATAATAATTTGATAAACAGAATGAAAAGCAATCTTAAGAAGAGACTATAAATGTATGGTTCAGNAGCGGGGATGCTATATTGGAGCAAAGTTTTTGCATACTATCGACAAAATCTTGGTATTAATCTCAATTATATTTTAAAAACTAAGATGTTAGTTGTATTTTTCAGGAAAATTACCATGAAAATACCTCAAAATTTGTGACAGAAACAAGAGAAGTTAAATGTTAAACTAAAAGACATACAGAAAACAAATAAAAAAAAGAAGTAAATCTTTCCTTTGCTTCATTAGTAATTAATCAGTAAAAGTAAAGTAATTCAATACAGCAACGAAAAGGCTGAGATAAGTAAAATTTAGATTAAAAAAAAATCCAGGGCTTCCCTGCCAACTATTTAGCTTCTGCTCTAGAGCCCAGAAACCACAACTACTGAGCCCTCACACCTCAGCTACTGAAGCCACCTCAATGAGAAGCCCATGTAACTGCAACTAGAGAGTATCTCTCACTCCACAACTACAGAAAGCTCACAGAGCAACAAAGACCCAGCATAGCCAATAAATAAATAAATTATAAAAATAAAAACAATCCAAACTCATGTCATCTACAAGAGACACTTATTAGATCCAAAAAATAATTCAGTTGAAAGTAAAAGGACAGAGAAATAATATACATGCAAGTAGTAACTAAAAGAGAACTGCAGTGACTCTAACAATAACAGAAAATAAATATTAAGAAAAGAACTGCTGCTGCTACTGCTAAGTCGCTTCAGTCATGTCTGACTCTGTGCGAACCCATAGACGGCAGCCCACCAGGCTCTGCCATCCCTGGGATTCTCCAGCCAAGAGCGCTGGAGTGGGTTGCCATTCCCTTCTCCAATGCATGAAAGTGAAAAGTGATAGACACTTATTAGATCCAAAAAATAATTCAGTTGAAAGTAAAAGGACAGAGAAATAATATACATGCAAGTAGTAACTAAAAGAGAACTGCAGTGACTCTAACAATAACAGAAAATAAATATTAAGAAAAGAACTGCTGCTGCTACTGCTAAGTCGCTTCAGTCATGTCTGACTCTGTGCGAACCCATAGACGGCAGCCCACCAGGCTCTGCCATCCCTGGGATTCTCCAGCCAAGAGCGCTGGAGTGGGTTGCCATTCCCTTCTCCAATGCATGAAAGTGAAAAGTGAAAGTGAAGTTGCTCAGTCGTGTCCAACTCTTCGCGACCCATGGACTGCAGCCTACCAGGCTCCTCTGTCCATGGGATTTTCCAGGCAAGAGTACTGGAGTGGGGTGCCATTGGTACTATAGATAAATAAGGGTGCTATATGTACTAATAACAGGATAAGCTATCAAGAAGAAATGTGAAGTAGTGAAGTGAAAGTTGCTCTGTTGTGTCCAACTCTTTGTGAACCCATGGACTATACAGTTCATGGAATTCTCCAGGCCAGAATGCTAGAGTGGGTAGTCTTTGCCTTCTCCAGGGGATCTTCCCAACTCAGGGATCGAACCCAGGTCTCCCACAATGCAGGCAGATTCTTTACCAGCTGAGCCACAAGGGAAGCCCAAGAATACTGGAGTGGGTAGCTTATCCCTTCTCCAGCGGATCTTCCCAATCTAGGTATTGAACCGGGGTCTCCTGCATTGCAGGTGGATTATTTATCAACTGAGCTATCAGGGAAGCCTATCAAGAATATAAAACAATTATAAACATATACATACTTAACAGAGTCACAAAGTACTTGAGAAAAATCTGATAGAATTGAAAGGCGAAATAAATAATTAAATAACTCTATAAAACTTGAACACACCACTCTCAATTGTGGGAAAGTCAAGTAGGTAGATCACTAAAGAAATAAAAAGACTTAAACAACATTATAAAGGAAGTAGACCTAACACACATCTATGGAACATTTCCCCTAACAAAAGCAAAATACATAAACTTCTCAAGTGTATGTGGAATATTCTCTTGGGTAGATCATATTTTAAGGTATAAGGTGATCTGGTAAAGAATCCGCCTGCAATGCAGGAGACCCCTGTTTGATTCCTGGGTCAGGAAGATTCCGTGGAGAAAGGAACGGCTACCCACTCCAGTACTCTGCCTTGGAGAATTCCATGGACTGTATAGTCCATGGAGTCACAAAGACCCAGACATGACTGAGCGACTTTCACTCCATTAAAAAAAGACTAAAACCATATAAAGTATGTTCTGCAACAACAATGTAATAAAAATACAACTCAATTGTAAGTGAAATATGGGAAATTCTCAAATACATGATAATTAAACAACATACTCCACAAAAAACTAATTGTTAAGAAATGGTAAGTTAAATTAAAAAAAATACTTTGAGATTAAAAGGAAAACAAAACATGCCAAAATTTATGTGATACACCTAAATCAGTGCTCAGAGTGAAATTTATAGCTATAAATTTCTATATATAAAAAGATGTTTCAAATCAATACCTAACACCTTGCACCCTAAGAGATAAAAAAAATTACAGCCAAACAAAGTAGAATAGAGAGTATAGTAAATATTAGAACAGAAATTAATTGAATTTAAGCACAGGAAAAAAATTAGGCAATCAAAAGTTGGTCTTTGAAAATAACAAATTTTAAAAATCATTAGCAAGAATGACCAAGAAAAAAGAAAGAAAAGATTCAAAAATCATGAATAAAAAAGGGAAAATGCTCACTTTACAGAAATGTAATAAATGAATTATAAGAGAACACAATGTACAACCATATACAAACAAATTAGATAACCTAGAAGAAATGGATAAATTTCTAGAAAGATACAAACTACTTCAATTGATGAAAGAAGAAATATAAAATATGAATATACTTAAAGGGATCAAAGTAGGAATCAAAACATTTCCCACATGGAACAGCCAAAGCCCAAACAACTTCATTGGTGGAATTTGCCAAATATTTCATGAATAATTAATATCAATCTTCACAAAAATAGAAACGAAGGGAATAAAATACTTCACAAGCCATTCTCTAAGACTAAGAGAAATAAAGAATCATGTTTATGGTTAGTTGATTTTCAACAAGGTACCAAGATAATTCAGGAGGGGAAAGATATTTTTGTTCTTTATTTAGTGATGCATATAAAACAACACCTTGATTGCTGGAAAAGCATATTATTCTTGAAGGGAAAAACTCAATTATATGCCTTTTTCTAGAAACTAGAAAAAATAATCTGTAGTTCATTAGAAAATTAAAATGTGTAAAGCTTCCAAATTTTTTACAAATAGATATTTAATGAAAAATTGTCATATCAATTATTAAAAGGTACAGTTATACTTTTGCAATTAAAAAAATAGGAAAGTAGAAATATAGATAAACAAACATTCTGGCCAGCTTTCCCCAAAGCAAGCAATCCATGTAAGTCAGAGGTTGCAATGCTTTTTCTGATAAACCCTTCAAGGTCAGACACCATCACATCCATAATATCTCACAAGTCATATATTAACCTTATTTGATGTAGGAGGGGAGTATATGACAGCATGAACACCAGGAGGAAAGGATCAAAGGGAGTCATTTATAATGATAGTTACTACAAAATTTTAGTAAGAAATTTCTTAAAACTATTTTAAGTACATATAAAGTTTCATATACATAGTAAAATAAAATATGTGAATGATAAACTGATATAGAAATAACAACAAATACAGGGGAAAAGTACCTACTTGGACAGAAATTTACAGCAACATTACACTCTTCATCTGGTTGCAGAGTTCCACTGAGTGTGCTAAATTTGAATATACCATCTTTGAAAAGTTTGCCAGTATTTCTAATATCCAAATTCCACTCTACATCTCTTTTTGAAGTATTATGTAAGACCAGATTCTGTTCACACATAAAAAAATAAATGAAGAAATTTATAAAGATTACAATATGCAATCTAAAATTTAGTTTGTATTGCCATAGCAACTTGATGGTCCTATGTACAAAGTAAGCAATTAAAAGTGGTAATCACAGATAAAATGTTTTAAAAGTGAGTGTTAGGAAAATAAAGAGGTACATGAATATGTCCATAGCCTGTTAACAACTATGAATGTACTCAAAGGAGCTATGCTAGCTAGAAAGGATGCAGAGTAACAAGAACCTTCATTCATGATGGTAGAATGCAAATTGGCACAGTCATGTTGGAAGACAGTGTGACAGCTTCTTATAATGCTAAACATACACTTACCAAATGAGCCAGTAAACCTAGTCTTAATTATTTTCCTAAGTAAATTGAAAATTTATGTTTATACAAAAATCTGTATGTGAATGTTTACAATAGTTTGTTCATAATCACCAACCACTGGAAGTCGAAACAAACATGGTTTCTATCAAGAAATGAATGCATAAACAAACTGTAGTACAGACATAAAATAGGATAAAATTCAGCAATAAAATAAGTAAAATATTAATTCAAGGAAAAACATAAGTGAATATTACATATTTACTTAATTTTAAGTGAAAGATGCTGAGTCCAAATCTCTACATATTGTATAATTAAATTACCTGTCAGTCTGGAAATGCAAAATTTTGTGGAGGGAAAATAAAATCAATTGCTGCCAAATGTTGGTAGAAGGAGAAGTAGTTAATTGCCAAGGGGTTATAGAGAGATTTTTCAGTGTAATAAGACTGTTCTATATGGCACTGAAGTGGTAAACCCTTCTATACAATTTCCAAAAACCCAAACAATTATATATTGCAAGGAGTAGACTTAAAGATATCAAAATCAAAAGGAATCAACCAAGATGTCAGGGATCCCAGGATGGATTGTAGACTGTGACAAATTATATTGCAAAAGAATGAAATAACCTCACTGAAGGTACTGGGTAAAGAATGGCCTATGTAATTTTGGAAAACTGTGTTTTGACTGGAAACTATATAAAGCTAAAGACAAAAAGATACTCTTTATAAACACTGTACTCTAGTTGGAAAATATGTTAATCATTCTAAGAGAGTATAGGTTAAAAATCCTGAAACTTCTTTACTAAGTACACCAGAGTTAAAAAATAAGTAAATACATTATAAATGCAGGATGCTTGGGACTGATGCATGGGGATAATCCAGAGAGATGGTGTGGGGCGGGAGAGGGGAGGTGGGGGTCGGGATTGGGAGTTCATGTACACTCGTGGCTGATTCATGTCAATGTATAGCAAAACGAATACAGTATTGTAAAGCAAAACAAACCAAAAAATAAAAATTAATTAAAAAAAAAGAAAGAAAAAAAAGAGAGTCAGACTTCTCATTGTCAGAGAAGAGTTAAAAATGAACAAGGGAGAAAGATGGAATGAACCTTGTGGTGCAGGATAGAGTAAGAGCTATCAGTTAAAACTCATGTTTAGATAGACAAGTAGACAGGAAATAGTACATATAAATAGATGATAGGTAGGTAGATAGATAGAAAAAATACCAATATATTTGTATGCATGGATTTTTACACATACAAATATTTCCTGGCAGTATCTGCCAAAAGGACCTAGAACATGTGACACCACAGTAGCAGCTAGCCCACCTTGTATATAGACCTTGTTTTCTAAATACCATTCTCCCATAAAAGATACAGAGGTTTCTTGGAGAAAATGCTGACTCAAGAGCTAGAACAACTAAAATAAAAGTGACCCTGGACCATTTTGTAGTCATAGAAGGTAAGAGAAATGTTTAAAAATCATAAGGACAAGAGTAGGTCAAAGGGTCAACCTAAAAGATGTTCTAATAGCCAAAGTTGGAACAATTTCAGCAGCATAAACAAAAATGAGCATGGATTAAAACTGACAGTAGGAAATCAATAGAGGAGGGTTCATACTGACAAATAAAGGGAGGGAAGAAAGGAATAAGCTTTCTTAGAGAAAAATTCCAAATAATATACGGAAATGTCCCCTGCAGAAGGTGGAGCTTGACCCCTACCCCTTGAGTTTGGGCTGAAATTGATGACTCACTTCCACAGTATAGGGTGTGCAAAGGGGAAAAATAGCTTCTCCAGCTTTACAGTAGAGAAACACGGTGTGTTTATTGATAACATGTACTCCTTTCACATGATGTGACAAAATGAACATTTCACCTATGTGACATTCTTCCCCAAAGTCCATAGAAAATAAGAATGGAGACCAGTCAGGTGAAAAATATAAGACAAGCCAAAATTAAAGAACATTCTGAAAAAAACTACCAGACAGTATTCTTTAAAATTAACAGGGTCATAAAATACTAGCAAGTTTGAGAACCTATCATGTAATACAAGAGACTAAACGCCATATGGTTTGCTGGATTGGACCCTGGGCAGTAAAAGACCCTTAGTGAATAATTGGTGAAATCTGAATACAGTCTGTTGTTTACTAATAATATTTTACTAATGCTAATTTGTTAGTGTTAAAAAAATGTTTTCTGGTTGTATAAGGTGTTAACACTAGGGAAAGTTGTGTAAAGTGTATGCCAAATCTCTCTGCACTGTCTTTGTGAAGTTCCTGTGAATCTGGGAGCTATGAACATGACTTGTATGCAGACTCATCTTTCCAGTGCTAATCATTATGAAAATAAAACCTTCAACTAGGTTTTTAAAAACCCTGTTCTTCAAAATTTGAAGAGTATAGAATGATCTATGTAATCATCACCACAATAAAATAGCATACTTTGTTTCTTTCAAGGTATGATTGAGTTAAAATAATTAGGATTTTAAAAATCAGTCAATTTTATTCCCAGATGTCTGTATGTACTGAGACATCTATTTAGTCCTAATATTTGTGTACTCTGTAGGGAAGTTCCTTTGCACCTTGTAGAGAAAACATCTGTTTTTTTCTTTTCTTGACACAGAAGGTGGGCATGATATCATACTAGTTATGTGAATGCCTCCTTTTTCTCATTCTGAATTTGAGGAAATGGTATCTCTAAAATACAATCCACTTCTTTCTATATCTTATCCTAATAATAGGATAGCACTCATTAAAGGAAAAACATTGGTTAATTAATTTAGTATATGTGGTGGTTTAGTTGCTAAGTCATGTCCGACTCTCATGACCCCATGGACTGCAGGCCTCCAGGCTCCTCTGTCCACGGGACATACCAGGCAAGAAAACTGGAGTAGGTTGCCATTTCCTTCTCCAAGTATATGTAGTATTGTTATTTTTCTTTATAAATTCATCATAATGATACATGTACATAGTTTATACAAATAGTGAAAATATACTTATCAAAAAGTTGGCCCACTCAACTCTTCCTCATCAACAGTCCTGTTTCCCAGAAGCAACCAATTTTAACCAATTCTTATTTCAATTTTCTCTAAAATAGTTATAGCTAATTCTGTGTGATGCTAATATAGCTTACTTTAGGTTTTTTATTGCTTCCACAACAAATTACCACAACAGTGGTTTAAAACAACACAAATGTGTCACATTAGAGTCTTATTGATTAGAAGGTCAATGCAAATATCACTGGACTAAAATCAAGAAGAATAAAATCATAAGACTAAAATCATAGAGGAACTATGATACTTTCCAGAGGCTCTAGAGAAGAATCTGTTTTCCTGACATTCTCAGTTCAGATATATTCTTTGGCTGGTGCCTCCTTGTACCAGCAACATCACATTTCTCTGACCTCTCTTCTGTCATCACAACTTCTGACCACAGTCAAGGAAAGTTCTCTGTTTATAACTTATGTGATAAAACTGGGGCCACCTGCAAAATCTCAGATAATCCCTCTTGCTCAGGATCATTAATCTTAATTACATTATACATCGGCAAAGTGTCTTTTACAATATAAAGGATTCTATTCACAAATGCAGGAAAAGTGATATAGAAGACACAAAGAAGCACTACAAATACAAATTTCTACAATGTATGCCTGAGCTGCTTTCTTTCGCATGTCTTTATCTTTTCAGATGGATTCATAATTAGAAGAAAGGCAGAAATATCTAATAAGAAAAGCAGAGCAGATTATTACAGAAGTGACTATATTATAGATCTGGACTTTTTCAAATTATATTATTGCCTCTCAGTTTATTTCCCCACCTGTATGAAACATATTTCATGTGAATTTTAACCATAGCTTCTAATTGTATAAGACAGATAACCATTCAATTTATTTATATTTTAGTTTTATATTAAAATATAAATATCTAAATGACTTTATATGTGTTTATATACTTTATTACTTATGAGAAATATGCTCTCTCTCTATATATATATATACACACACACATATTCTTACAACACAGGCTTTAGAATAATTATCTTAATAAGCTAAAAACCATAATGAGAAAAAAAAATTGTAAACTGCATCAATTCTCTATACATACCTGAGTTTTTGTGACCCTGTTATTAGGATCCAGACTATGTGATGGGATTTCAAAGATATAATGAGTGCTGGATAATGTCAGTGGTGCTTCAACACTGCAAAAGGAAAGTAAAAGTAAAGTGAAAGTGTTAGTTGCTCAGTCTGTCTGACTCTTTGCGACCTCAAGGACTGGATCCTGCCAGGATCCTCTGTCCCTGGAATTTTCCAGGAAGAATAATGGGGTAGGCAGCCATCCCCTTCTCCAGGGGATCTTCCCGACTCAGGGATCAAACCCACACCTCCTGCACTGGCAGGCATATTCTTTACCTTCTGAGTCACCAGGAAACATATTGTTAAAATATTAATGACATAAGCTCACAGATAATTCTTACTTTACCTTAAATTTTCTACCTATTGCTATATTTCCAGCCAGGGAACAAAATTACTTTTAAAAACATTTCAGGAATAACTTGGATTATCATATCTATAAGTTCCAATTTTGTAAAGGTAGTTAATTACAAGTAAATATAAAATGTACCCTTGAGACAATAAAAGAACATAAAATATACTAAATATTGATCTCAGGGAAAAAAGTAGACAAAATTAAAATGATCTCCATAGTAAAGTTTGACCAATGCAGAAGTAGAGAAGTGAAAAGAAATATAGAAGTAAAAATTATTGTAATAAAGGGAAAATATATATATGGCATATCATGAAGCATACATGAAACAAAAAGCTCTCGGGAGAAAATGGTTATTCTATGGAAGACCAGGAACACAATTATCTATAAAAATACATTAGAGAAGGAATTATTATCTGCTGGAAAATCTTATATTTTTAAATATATTGTTAGAGTAATTTTAGTTCACAGAATTGTGCAGAAAATACAGAGATATCCCTTATATCCCCCTCCCCACTGCCACACACACACAGCCTCTTCCATTATCAACATCCTCTACCACAGTGGTACATTCATTATACAGGAACCTGCAATGATTCATTATTATAACCTAATGTTCACTGTTTACATTAGGGGTCATTCATAGCGCTGTACATTCTATAGGTTTGAACAAATGTATAATGCCATCCAGCATTACTGTTTCATAGAGGAGATTCACTGCCCCCCCAAATCCCTGTGGTCTACCTATTTGTCTCTTTCTACTCACAACCCTTGGAAGCCACTGATCTTTTTATTGCCTCCATGGTTTTGCATTTTCCAAAATGTCATATAGTTGGAATGATACAGCATATAGTCTTGTGAAATTAGATTATTTCACTCACTGCTATACATTTAAGGTTCATCCATATCTTTTCATGACCTGATAGCTCATTTCTTTTTCGTGCTAAATAATATTCCATTGTCTGCAAAAATTATAACAACTTTTTGGCCAACTCAATACTGCAGTTTACCCATTCAGCTACTGAAGAACACCTTGGTTGCTTCCAAGTTTTGGAAATGATAAAGTTGCCGTAAAAACTTACACACACATTTTTGTGTAAATATGAGTTTCCAACTCATTTGGGTAAATACAAAGGATAGCAATCTGCTGCACTGTATGGTAAGAATATGTTTAGCATTGGGGAAAAAACCACCAAATGACTGACTGTTTTCCAAAGTAGTAGTTCTATCTTTCAATTCCATCAGCAATGCAATCTCCCTAGCAACTGCATTCACACCAGTTCCTGTTGTCCACATCCTCATCAGCATTTAGCACTGTCAATGCTCTGGATTTTGGCCATTCTAATAGAGGCATAGTGCTATCTTACTGTTGTTTTAATTTTAATTTCCTTGATAACATATGGTGTGGAGCAGTTTTTCACATGCTTATCTACCTTTGGGGTATTGCCATTGGTAAGTTGTATGCTCATATCATTGGCCCAAGTTTAAAACGGTTTGTTTTTCTTACTGTTGAATTTAAAGAGTTCTTTATTTTGGATAATAGTTCTTTATTAGATATGTCTTTTGCAAATATTTTCTTCCAGTCAGTGGTTTTTCATTTTGGTATCTTGAAAGCATATTTTGCAGAGCAGAAATTATTATTATGAGGTCTAGCTTATTAATTTTCTTTCACAGATCATATCTTTTTTCTTGTAACTAAAAGGTCACTGTCAAACCCAAGGCCATTTTAGGGATGTTTTCCTATGTTACCTTCTAGAGGTTTATAGTTTTGCCTTTTACATTTAGGTCTGTAATCATTTTCAGTTAATTTTTGTGAAGAATATAAAATCTGTATCTAGATTCATTTTTTTAACCTTGTGGATATCTAGTTTTTCAGTTACATTCTTTAAAAAAGACTATTTATTCTGAGTTGTATTGCCTCTGTTTCTTTGTCAAAGATGAGCTTACTATATTTATGTGGGGCTGTTTCTGGGCTCTCTTTTCTGTTCCATTGATCTATTTGTCTAGCCTTGTCAATAAACTCTCTTGATTATTGCACCATTGTAGTTAAGTCTTGAAGTCAGGTAGTGTCTGTCTTCTTTGTTCTGTTCCTTCAATACCACACTGGTCATTGTGAGTCTTTTCTCTTTTCATATAAACTTTGAATCAATATGTCTGTCAATATCCACAAAATAACTTGCTGAGATTTTGACAATGCATTGAATCTCTAGATCAAGTTGGGAAAGACAGCCAACATGACAATATTGAGTCTTCCCATGCATTAACACAAAATTATTGCTCCATTTAATTCTCCTTTGCTATATTTCACCAGAGTTTTGCACTTCTCATATAGATCTTTAACTATACTGTTCGATTTATACCTAAGTACTTCATTTTTGTTGGGTGCTAATATAAATGGTATTTTGTATTTAACTTTCAATTTCATTTTTCACTACTTATATTCCCAGGTGGCTCAGTGGTAAAGAATCCACCTGCCATGCAGGAGACCCAAGAGATGTCAGTTGGATCCCTGGGTCAGGAAGATCCCTTGGAGGAGGAAATGACAACTCACTCTAGTATTCTTGCCTGAAAAATCAAACAAACAGAGGACTCTGGCGGGCTATAGTCCATGGGGTTGCAAAGAGTTGGGCATGACTGAGTGACTGGGCATGCATACAGAAAAGCACCTGACTTTTGTTTAGTGACCTGTATCCTGAAACCTTCAGCAATCAATGTAAAGAAATAGAGGAAAAGAACAGAATGGGAAAGACTAGAGATCTCTTCAAGAAAATTAGAGATTAAAATGAAAATATTGTTTACCTGTGTCAGGAAATCTGTAAAAACAAAATCAGTGTAGAAGGGAAGCCAAAAAGAAATTTTAAAAATTTTTCCTCAAAGATAACATATGCGCATATTCAGAAATACATATTTACACACACCTATATAACTACATTTTTATGTATCAGGTAGATATTACTTGTACAGTGAAGTCGCTCAGTCGTGTCTGACTCTTTGTGACCCCATGGACTGTAGCCTACCAAGGTCCTCTGTCCATGGGATTTTCTAGGCAATAGTAACTGGAGTGGATTGCCATTTCCTTCTCCAGGGGATCTTCCTGACCCAGGGATCAACCCGGGTCTCCTGCATTATAGACAGATACTTTACCGTCTGAGCCACCAGGGAAGTCCAAGGATATTACTTATAAATACCTATTCAAATCTTTGTAATTTTGTTCTCCTTGCGACTATCACAGGAAATTTCAAAGCCTGGAATATTTTCTTTGAGGTCTGACAAGATCATGGATTCCAAAATATTAGAATCTTCATTATATATTGCCTATGTTTGGTGGATATGCACAGTAATTATGGCTCAGATATACCAGCTTCTCTGACCCATTTAAGGACTGTGAAACTCAGCTGAAACACATTGATCCCTATTCTCCTTTCCTATCCTTTGCCAACAATAATATTACATTTCTTCCCACACCTCTTAGCTGCATTCTCTAGCCACAGGGTTCACTTGTGAGGCATTTTCCAAATAATAAAGATTCATTGCCACTCTAGGAAACAAATGAAATTAAGAATATAGCAGGAAATTTATTTGGTCTATCACAATTTAATCTTCAGCTTTAATAGTTTATTTGCTAATCTAACTTGACTAAATTCTTGCAGAGGTCTTTAATCTGTAATGATATTTATATCAATGCCCGCAAGCAGTACTATAGTTAATGGTCTGTTGTCATTTCCATTATAAACTCCCTATTGCATGAGTAACAGGAGAACCAAGAACCTGTGTCTTTCCTAGTTGAGGGCACATTTCAGTGCTCTTCTAAATTACAGTATTAGCCAGAGCACTTCTGTGAGGCAGTATTTTCAGGCAATTTAAGAAATAGCATTTAAAGGGGAAAAAAAAATCAAAATTCTACTCACTATCTTAACTATCAAATAAATATCTGTAGGTTAGTTTTATTCTGTTTTTGTAGCATCGTAGACATGTTAAATGTATATTTACAAATAATAAATAGTTTTGCATCATTATTGCATTACTAAGATACTGTCTTTAGGATCTGGCTTCAATTAAATACAAAATAAATTTAAAAATGAGGAACCTTTTATATTTATACTTAAGATTTTAAACAACCTATATTGAGAAGCCATGAATGAGAAGTATTACTGACATATTTTATGAAAGACAGTTTTGTAATGTAAACATTGGAAGGGGCTGATAATTATAATTGTAATGTGGTTGAAATGGATAAATATAACCATAATATTCTTTTCACTGAATAAATTATACAGCTGAGTGTCTCATTATGATGTTACAGTCTTGCTTTGCTTAATGGAGTAAAATATAGAACCAATAGTTCTGGTCTCTACTTGACTAAGCTGCTATGGTTTCTATGGGATGATAGATCTTAAAAGAACCATTTTCTTCATAAAATTAGGATATTTTACAGTGAACAAACAAAAGAAAATAAATTTTAAAAATACAGTGTTAATATTTTTGTTTAAATAAGTGACAGAAAGAAATGTATTATAGCAACTGTACCATTATTTATAAAATATTGTCAAAAATAGAACATGGAGAATACAATGTATATATTATTCAAGGATTAACATTTCATTACATAAGGCTAGGGTAAAACACAGTAGAGTTTGCTGAGGCTCCTGATTCATTAACAGCTGCCCTCTTTGGTCTTCCTTCTCCACTATGCTTACCAGCCATCTATCTATGAGGAAACATGAAGG
The DNA here is from genome assembly GCA_006408695.1 of Aepyceros melampus. Lineage (NCBI taxonomy): Eukaryota > Metazoa > Chordata > Mammalia > Artiodactyla > Bovidae > Aepyceros > Aepyceros melampus. Next base: position 208,547 of record SJXQ01004895.1, on the reverse strand, counting down.
GAGACAGGCACAGAACTTCACTAGGTTGTGGCTATCTCTGAAACAAAATACAAACATTCTGTGAATAAGCCATTTTGAATAATTTGTTATTATTTTTTCTAACATTTAAAACAAAGGCACTTAAAAATCATAGGCATTTTTTGCAATATACTTTTGAAATTTATTATATATTCTCCTATATGTATAAAGAGAGCACATTGAAAATGATTTAAACGGTCACTGATGATTCAGTAAGAATTTAAATTATTGTCTTGTGTTATAATATAGCAATGCCCCCAGGGCATACTGAGTTATGTAAGGCAATTTGCCATTATGTTAAATGAACTTACACTGAGCTATATTTGTAATTCTTACATTCTGATTCTGTGGATATTTTACATACTTTCCTCTGATGCCTGGCTTGCATATTTTATTGCTCTCACTGAACTGTTATTCTGTATTTCAATTTACTCTAATTTAATTCAATCAAGTTTTATGTTATTTTGCATTTTTAAAATTTAATTTAATTTTACTTTGCTTCTATTCTAATGGAAACCCAGAAAAAACTAGTAGGAATTCATATAAAAGATATTGCATAGCTGTGAATAAGAACTTGAGTGTATTTAGTACTTGAGCATTATTTCATATATTGTGTGACATGAATTATAGATCTTCAAAAGTTTTTTGTTCATACTCCATACACTTTGTCTGTGTATCCACAAGATATGTTTGGAAAATTACTGAATGCCAAGTAGGTGAAATGTTATAGTACAGAGAGACAATTTTATAATATATTAAAAGATTAATAGAACATCATGAAGAATCTTCAGTAATTCCATTACATAAACCTCAATGTTTTGTGGTTTTGTACACATTTTAGAAGATGGCAGATATCTCCCAAAGCTCATCTACTCCCTACATTAAAAACATAATAATAATTTGGATGCAAAAAATCTAATATATTAGGTAATATCTAATATAAAGTATATAACTCTACTAAATTTTTTCAAGACAGTATTGCATTGGCAATTATTAAAAATTGAACTCACACTCATATAAAATAATAATAATGTTAGCTCCATGTGTTGAGGGCTTACTATGTGTCAAATACTATTCTAAGTATTTGTCATTTAGTAACTCTTCTCATTCTCACAACAAACCCTAAAATGAGATACTGTTCTTTTAAATTTAGAGAAACCAAAGGTGAGTGAATATGAAAACTTCCCATGATCCCACAGGTAATAAATGAGGAGTAAGAATTTTAGCCCAGCTTTTCAGAACCAAAGCCCTGTACCATTATGTGCCTCAGTAGGAGACATGTAATAAAACACCCATCCAGTAAAACAAGTCACGGTTATAACAACCGCAGAAACAGAAAACATAGAAAGCAAAAATCCACATACTTTATAATTACACATCTTTTAATGTATTGTTTGCAAACTGATTGCTGAAAAACAGAGAAAATGACAAAAAATGACAGGTATAGAAGAAATATGGGGCTTTTTGCTGTTGCATATACATAGGTTTCTCATATATATATATATATATATAATAATTACCTTTTGAACAGACTTTTAAGTATACAGTATTGTTATTTATAGGCACAATGCAGTTATGTAATAAAACACCCATCCAGTAAAACAAGTCACGGTTATAACAACCGCAGAAACAGAAAACATAGAAAGCAAAAATCCACATACTTTATAATTACACATCTTTTAATGTATTGTTTGCAAACTGATTGCTGAAAAACAGAGAAAATGACAAAAAATGACAGGTATAGAAGAAATATGGGGCTTTTTGCTGTTGCATATACATAGGTTTCTCATATATATATATATATATATAATAATTACCTTTTGAACAGACTTTTAAGTATACAGTATTGTTATTTATAGGCACAATGCAGTACAGCAGATCACTAGAACTTAATTATCTCGCATAGCCTAAACGTATTCATCAAACAGAGGTGGTGTTGTCCTAAGTTGTGTCTGACTCTTATGATCCCATGGACTGTAGCCACTGGGGCTCCTCTATCCATGGGATTTCTCAGGCAAGAATACTTGAGTGGGTTGCCATTTCCTTCTCTGGGGGACCTTCCCCACCTAGAGACCAAACCTGCAGCTCCTACAGCTCCAGAACTGCAGGCAAATTCTTTACCACTGAATTACTAGAGAGGTCCTATATCCATTGAACAGCAAATCCGAATTCCTTCTGCCTTCAGACAATATTCTGTTCTCTGCTTCTGTGAGTTTCACAGTTTGGATTCCTCAGATAAGTGAAATCATGCAGTATTTGTCTTTCTGTGACTGGATTATGCTTTTTAGTGAGAACATATTGGTTCATAATAAAAGTGTTTGTATATTTAGATATATGTAAAGTACACAGTAAATTTAAGAAAATGGGCAAAAAGTTACATAAGCAAAAAATTACAAACACTGATGATATCAAGGACAATTGGATTTTTTGATAGTATGATTAATGCACAGAAGAACTGTACAAAACAATAACCACAAAGATAACCACAAAGGTGTGATCACTCACTGAGAGCCAGACATCCTGGAATGTGAAGTCAAGTGGGCCTTAGGAATCATCACTATAAACAAAGCTGGTCGAGGTGATGGAATTCCAGCTGAGCTATTTCAAATCCTAAAAGATGATGCTATGAAAGTGCTGCACTTAATATGCTAGCAAATTTGGAAAACTCAGGAGTGGCCACAAGACTGGAAAATGTCACTTTTCATTCCAATCCCAAAGAAAGGCAATGCCAAAGAATGTTCAGACTACTGAATAATTGCACTCATCTCACACCCTAGCAAAGTAATGCTCAAAATTCTCCAAGCCAGGCCTCAGCAGTACATGAACCAAGAACTTCCAGATGTTCAAGCTGGATTTAGAAAAGGCAGAGGAATCAGAGATCAAATCCAACATCCACTGGATCATTGAGAAAGCAAGAGTGTTCCAGAAAAATGTCTGCTTTTGCTTTATTGAATACACCAAGGCTTTGACTGTGTAGATTACAACAAACTCTGGAAAATTCTTCAGGAAATGGGAATACAAGACCACCTTACCTGCCTCCTGAGAAATCTGTATGCAATCAAGAAGCAACAGTTAGAACTGAACATGGAATGACAGACTAGTTCCAAATTGGGAAAGGAGTACGTCAAGGCTGTATATTGTCACCCTGCTTATTTAACTTATATGCAGCGTACATCATGCAAAATGCCAAGCTGGATGAAGCAGAAGCTAGACTCAAGATTGCTGGGAGAAAGGGAAGAAGAACTAAAAAGCCTCTTGATGAAAGTGAAAGAGAGTGAAAAAGTTGGCTTAAAACTCAACATTCAGAAAACTAAGATCATGGCATCCGGTCCCATCACTTCATGGCAAGTAGATGGGGAAATAATGGAAACAGTGGCAGACTTTATTCTCTTGGGCTCCAAAATCACTGCAGATGGTGACTGCAAGCATGAAATTTAAAGACGCTTGCTCCTTGGAAGAAAAGCTATAACCAACCTGCTGCTCCTGCTGTTGATGCTGCTGCTGCTGGTGCTAAGTTGCTTCAGTCATGTCCGACTCTGTGTGACCCCATAGATGGCAGCCCACCAGGCTCCTCCATCCCTGGGATTCTCCAGGCAAAAACACTGGAGTGGGTTGCCATTGCCTTCTCCAATGCTTGAAAGTAAAAAGTGAAAGTGAAGTCGCTCAGTCGTGTCCAGCTCTTAGCGACCCCATGGACTGCAACCTACCAGGCTCCTCTATCCATGCAATTTTCCAGGAAAGAACACTGAAGTGGGTTGCTATTGCCTTCTTCGAAATGACCAACCTAGTCAGCATATTAAAAAAGCAGAGATCTCTGCCGACAAAGGTCCGTCTAGTCAAAGCTATGGTTTTTCCAGTAGTTATGTATAAATGTGAGAATTGGACTCTAAAGAAAGCTGAGTGCCAAAGCACTCATGCTTTTGAACTATGATGTTTGAGAATACTCTTGAGAGTATTGCAGTCCCTTGGACTGCAAGAAGATCCAGCAGTCCATCCTAAAGGAAATCAGTCCTGAATATTCATTGGAAGGACTGAGGCTGAAGCTGAAACTTCAATACTTTGGCCACCTGATATGAAGAACTGACTCATTGGAAAAGACCTTGATGCTGGGAAAGATTGAAGGCAGGAAGAAAAAGGGATGACAGAGTATGAGATTGTTGGATGACATCACTGACTTTATGGACATAAGTTTGAGCAAGCTGTGGGAGTTGGTGATTGATAGGGTCACTTGGGGTGCTGCAGTCCATGGGGTCACAAAGAGTCAGACACAGCTGAGTGACTGAACTGAGCTATGATGATTAATGCATAAGAGATGTATACAAATGTTTGTGATACACCACAGGCAGGTTCTTTCCCTGCCACCACTTTATCAAATTCAAAAGCCCAGAAGTTATTCTAGATTGAATTAGACTTGGTAGACAATATCTTAAATCTTTGTGATAAGAATAGGTAGACTTTTTTTTTCTCTACCTCTCTCAGATAATGTGAACTGAATACAATTAACTAATTTCTTTGCTCCTTCTGAAACACAGTAATTAAATGACTCATTCTCTCTCTCTTTTCTTCCTAATTCCCATGTCCGACTCCCGTCCAAATCTAGCATCTTGATATTTAAGGAAAGGATCCAGTAAAATTTTCCCTTACTCAATCCTCCTTTGGCTAGAAAAATGTAAAAGATTTTACTTATTGGGAGCATAAAGGGGGATCAGAGAATATTGAAAATATGGAGAGAAATCTATATACACTCTCCCCCATGCTCAGTAAAAAAAGATACATGTTATCTTCCCCATGAGTGGTTCATAGAAACATTACTTCATAGAAGTATTACATAAGGATCTTCTATGATGAGATTATCAGTATTAAATGAGCCAAGTCAATCCCTCTCACGGAGAAAGTTTTAGAGTTCAGTTCAGTTCAGTTGCGCAGTTGTGTCCGACTCTTTGCAACCCCATGAATCGCAGTACGCCAGGCCTCCCTATCCATCACCAACTCCCGGAGTTCACTCAGACTCACGTCCATTGAGTCTGTGATGCCACCCAGCCATCTCATCCTCAGTCGTCCCCTTCTCCTCCTGCCCCCAATCCCTCCCAGCATCAGGGTCTTTTCCAATGAGTCAACTCTTCACATAAGGTGTCCAAAGTACTGGAGCTTCAGTTTTAGCATCATTCCTTCCAAAGAAATCCCAGGGTTGATCTCCTTCAGAATGGACTGGTTGGATCTCCTTGCAGTCCAAGGGACTCTCAAGAGTCTTCTCCAACACCACAGTTCAAAAGCATCAATTCTTCGGCGCTCAGCCTTCTTCACAGTCCAACTCTCACATCCATACATGACCACAGGAAAAACCATAGCCTTGACTAGACGGACCTTAGTCGGCAAAGTAATGTCTCTGCTTTTGAATATACTATCTAGGTTGGTCATAACTTTTCTTCCAAGGAGTAAGCGTCTTTTAATTTCATGGCTGCAGTCACCATCTGTAGTGATTTTGGAGCCCAAAAAAACAAAGTCTGACACTGTTTCTACTGTTTCCCCATCTATTTCCCATGAAGTGATGGGGCCAGATGCCATGATCTTCGTTTTCTGAATGTTGAGCTTTAAGCCAACTTTTTCACTCTCCTCTTTCACTTTCAACAAGAGGCTTTTTAGCTCCTCCTCACTTTCTGCCATAAGGGTGGTGTCATCTGCATATCTGAGATTATTGATATTTCTCCCAGCAATCTTGATTCCAGCTTGTGTTTCTTCCAGTCCAGCATTTCTCATGATGTACTCTGCATATAAGTTAAATAAGCAGGGTGACAATATACAGCCTTGACGTACTCCTTTTCCTATTTGGAACCAGTCTGTTGTTCCATGTCCAGTTCTAACTGTTGCTTCCTGACCTGCATACAGATTTCTCAAGAGGCAGGTCAGGTGGTCTGGTATTCCCATCTCTTTCAGAATTTTCCACAGTTTACTGTGATCCACACAGTCAAAGGCTTTGGCATAGTCAATAAAGCAGAAATAGATGTTTTTCTGGAACTCTCTTGCTTTTTCCATGATCCAGCGGATGTTGGCAATTTGATCTCTGGTTCCTCTGCCTTTTCTAAAACCAGCTTGAACATCAGGGAATTCACGGTTCACATATTGCTGAAGTCTGGCTTGGAGAATTTTGAGCATTACTTTACTAGCATGTGAGATGAGTGCAATTGTTCGCAGGCCGCGGAGGCTCAAGCCGCACTTCAGCGCAGGCGGCGGAGGCTCAAGCCGCACTTGAGCGCAGGCGGCGGGGGCTCAAGCCGCACTTGAGCGCAGGCGGCGGGGGCTCAAGCCGCACTTGAGCGCAGGCGGCGGGGGCTCAAGCCGCACTTAAGCGCGACCGAGCGCTACCAACATCGCCAGGAGAAGCCACCTCGCCCCGAGGCCAGGAGCGGCAGCTAAGACAAGCCACCCACGCCCGAGGCCAAGGCCGGCGGCCTGGAGGAGAAACCCGAGGAGTGGTGGCTGGGCGGGCCCAGGAGGGCCTAGAGGAGCTATCCTACGTTGAGGGTCGGGAACGGTGGCGGTGAGGAGATACCCCTCATCAAAGGTAAGGTGCAGTGTCTCTGCTGGAGCAGTCGTGAAGAGATACCCCACGCTCAAGGTAAGTGAAACCCAAATAAGATGGTGGGTGTTGCGGGAGGGAATGAGGGCAGACACACTGAAACCATACTCACAGAAAACTAGTCAATCTAATCACACTAGGACCACACCCTTGTCTGACTCAATGAAAGTTTTAGAAGATGCATTAATATGCATGTGTTTTTTATATTATTTGTTACAAATGTACACTTTTACTGAAGTATAAGCAGCAACAGAAGCCATGTTCTATTTTGAAACTGATTTTTTCTGTGTCACTATTAATAATTTTTAGTAGCCACTCCTCCATGTGTTGTGTACTTTTTGAATAATTGATATATGTCAGTCCTCACCCCCATCCTAAATATTAAGATAATGAATTTTCTTATAGTCAAGAGCCTTCTCTGGGCTTCTAACAACTGCCCTTTTACTGCTTTATCACTTGTTTCACACAATCAACAAGTCACAACCAACAAAAGCAACTGTCATGTATCAGTAGTTTATTAAGTTATCACCTTCTCCCCATATTCCCTGCTTATACTGTAACCTTTCCTTTGAGGGAAAAGAACTGTCTCGGCAAAAATAGGAATCTCAACCATCTGCATTTTCTTACCGGAAGTTTAGTAACATTAACTGAGATACAGGACAAAAAATATTTGGAGGGACATCCATTCATTTTCTTCCTCATAATAGAAAAAGGTTCCTCCACATGGAGAGTTTGGGGGAAAAAGAGTTGGAAAAATTATAAGGTATGTGGTGAAGGACTCTCTGAGAAGTGATTTCAAGTGTCTCTTTATCCAAGCAAGTCTCCAAAATAGGAAGAAAATTAGATCTGAGATAAGGTTTGAAATACAACAGTCAAGAGAACACTGCCATCAGGAACTCTGGGAAGGGCTGCCTCACTCTGGCCTCAGAATTGAGATGGTTGCATGAGCTGCCACAGGCAAAGAAGGCCCCAGATGGATCAAAGAGGTACTGTTCAGAAGCCACCAAATTTTCCGCCTCCTAATTTTATCTTTGCGTATGGCTTCCTAAGTGTCCTATTTGTGGTTCCATGAAGAGAAAACTGGTCCTTCAGTTTTGTAAATAATTTAGTCAAGCTCAGAATTCTTGCCTCTATATACTGAAACTCTAAGCTCTCTCTGTAGGTACCACACATAAAAGCACAAAACTAGCTACCTTATCTTAAAAGAAAAAGGGAAATAACTAGATGAAAGAGAGTGAATTATAGCAAAGAATATTATGTGCTGTGCTGACTGTAGCCTACCAGGCTCCTCTGTCCATGGCGATTCTCCAGGCAAGAATACTGGACTAGGTTGCCATGCCCTCCTCCAGGGAATCTTCCCAACCCAGGGATCAAGCCTAGGTCTCCCACATTGCAGAAGGATTCTTTACCAGCTGAGCTACCAGGGAAGCCCAACGAATACTATATTGATCCTGAAATATCTATATTCCCTAATTCCAGTTGCCTGGATTCTGGTGGTTATGGGATAGCCCTAGGTAGTCTTTTCATTTGACAAACCTGGCCTTTCTCAGGCAGTTAGAAAAGGGGAGCCAAAACACTGGGTTTTGGAAGAATAGGTGGCAAAGGTATTAATTTATTTTTATGTTTTTTTTTTTAATAAAATTTTGAGTTATAAAGAAAGCTCAATATGGGCTGCAATCTTTGTCTGCATGTGGAGGATAGAGTAAAGAAACAGAGAAAGTCAAGTTAGAATGTGAATGTGCCTCTGATTAAATTCTGGCCTCACAGAAGATGAGGGAAATGCCAGAAGCCACAGTCATCTGCCAGCTCTCTAGAAAAGGCGGGTCCAGTGGGAACAACCAACTTCTTTTTTGTTTTTCATGCCTTGGGTCAAAGTCGGTCGCCTTGGTGACACAGGTCCTCTTTCCAACACGGAACAAAGGGAAAACAACCTCAAGTGTGTCCATGCCCTCAGGGAGCCACATGAAGAAGAAAAATAGCCTTTTGTTTGGGAACTAGCTCTAGCTCCCTGTACCTACCAAGTGGCCTTAAGGTATGCAGTTAGGTTTTCTGAGAGGAAAATCTGTGGTTCAGAGAAGTAACATCTGCCTTGAGGCCTGCTTTCCAATTTTTGTCAGAATTCTGAAAATACTTAGTAGGAGGTGGGATGAGAAGGATATTGGGTAGAAATAAGTCATGATTTCTGTTCTATAGCCTTCTCAGTTTCCTGTACCTGAAGATCTTGCTTACTGAGCAACCTCACAAGCAGAGACGACTAGTCAGAAACCTGACAAAAATGTCTTTGTGAGAGGAGTGACATACCTAGGCACTTCACCTGAACTAATGAGGAGGAAAAAAAAATAAACAAAAACTTACTTCAATTATCTTGCTTTGCCAAGTATTCCTGTAGCCAGCGTCTTAATGTTATCTTAAGCAGTTTATTTTAATTATCTAGTTCCATTACCAAGTGCAATGACTTTGCTTTAAAAGGCACTTAAATATTACCTTCAAAACTATTATTTACTATGTTCACAAAAGTTCGCTTTCTAGGTTTTATAATATTCATAGAGAATGATGTATGTTTGTTTGAATTTAATTTAGGTTGAAGAGATAGATGAAAGAGGAAGCTGGCAAAACCCACAGGATAGCATTAAGAAAATGAGGCAGAATAATGCTGCCAAAGAAATGCAAATCTTTCTAAGTCCATTAGTACCTTTAATAAAGAAGAAAAGGAAGAGCAACAATGGCTTGACTAGGGCAAAGAGTACAACTCACCCACAAAAGCTCTGAGGGCCTGGTCTTTCACTAGGTGTTCTTAGACCTTACAGATTCAAAAAAGTGCCTGAGATCTTCATTAAATAAAGTTAGTGTACACTTTTTGCAGGATAAAATACAAAATTAGAATTTTTCTTCTGTAGCTGAATGGTGATTATCTGTTCATGTAGCTATGTGACTGAAGAATCAGGTCAAAGAGAAACAGTTTATTGCATTTTCCATGTTTTTGAGATAATTGTGAGATCCACTATGATTTCTATGCAGAGAAAATCACAGCAAAGTATATAAGACTTTTTAACAGAAAATTAACAGTGTAAAGAATGTTTTCAACAGCTCACTCTGTCTAGTGGTAAAATTTCTGGTTCTGTGTGTGAGCAGACACTTTATCACTCCCAGATTTTTATCCTGGATCATTTATTTAGAAAATGTGATGTCAGTGGGAAAAGCAATGAGTGAGTCTTCTGAAAAACAAAATAGAAGTAAATCTCTTCATTCACTCTACAAATTAAGGGTCCAGACATTAAAATATGTACTTGCAAACACATCTGAACTCTTTCAATCTAGAAAGATCCAGCTCATTAAATATAGCTCTAAGAGACTGCTTTATTTGCCTGAACATCAAGTTGACCAAATGTGTTAAATGCTTACATTGTAAAAAACAACGTAGCATTGAAAAAGTTCAAAAAATAATAGACAAGCAGACATTACCCTAAGTTCACCACATAACTGAGGACAGAGACCATATGCACTTGAAAATAAACTCCAGCATTATCACCTCTTTATTGACACAGAAGCTAAGTACATATGTGTTAACGAGATAATTAAATGGACTCCTCAAGCTCCTTACTAACTTCCTAATTTCCTAGTTTACTAAGAGGGAGTGATTTTGTAAGTGACTTTGACATTAAAAACAAACTGGTTCAATAAGAAATTGCTCAACTGGATCTGTTTTTGTTTCCTTTTTTTTTTGTTTGTTTTTAAGTTGCCTATTAGCACATTTAGGTAAGATTATTCTATTAACTGATTATTTGCTGTCTGTTGCACAAAAAGACACCTATTACTCTACTCTTGCATTGCAGGTTATGTTGGCTAAAGTATTTATGTAGCTATTGTTACAATCTTGTGGTGAAAGTTAACAACTGCACTTACACTGTCAGCACACACTTCCATAAAAAAAAGAGAATCTCTTTCCTTCTACTACTCTGTCCATCAGCTACATCAGTGCTGGTGAGCTTCTGCAGAATAAACCCTAAATAAATTTGTCACCAAAATTAGCATTTATATTTGGAATCTCACTGACATTAAGTTAAATTTACTCTTACCAAACCCTATTATCCTCTTCTTCCTTTATGTGAAAGTATAAATAGTTGCTAAAGCTGTGTTTCTCAAACTGGATTTGCCAAATCAGGTATTCAACTAAGTGAATTTCCAATGTCAAATAAACTTGAGAAAAACTACTATTTCCTCTTTTTAGAGAATCATAATACGCATCAGCATATGCAGAATGTAGGCACTGAACAGTCTTGCTGTAAAGAAATTTGTCTTCACTAGGGCAATATTTCTGAACATGATTCCTTCTGTCACATTTTTATTTTGTAAAGTCTCTTTATGCTTAAGAATAAATCTGAGGAATACAAGAGGGAAAGGCTGGAATCAAGACTAAGCCTTTCCTGGGGTAAAGGTGAGCTTTCAAGTCTTGTTCATCCATGGAAAAGAATGCAGTAGGGGTGAGAAAAGAGAAAGTGGTGGCAAGGCCTCTCTTCGTCATTAACAAACTGCTCATCCAAGATGTACACAGACTACTCTGGTCATTCCAATGTTAGCTAGAAAGCACTAGGTGCTTTGTGTGGACAGAAAGTTCTCTAAAAATACAGAATTTTGGTGAATCTTTGGTGAATTCTGCAGTGAAATTTAGCAAAAAAAATTCTAAGCACTGAGAAAGGTACTCGTCATAATCTTTAAACGCAGCACCATTCTCATTAAAAGCGGACTTCATTGCAAGCAATTGAAAAGGCTAAATGAGAAGGAACTTTGGATTTAAGATGTAAAACACTGTCTTAAAACTTGCTTTCAGTTCAGTTCAGTTCAGTCGTTCAATAGTGTTTGACTCTTTGCAACCCCATGAATCGCGGCACGCCAGGCCTCCCTGTCCATCACCAACTCCCGGAGTTCACTCAGACTCACATCCATCGAGTCAGTGATGCCATCCAGCCATCTCATCCTCTGTCGTCCCCTTCTCCTCCTGCCCCCAATCCCTCCTGGCATCAGAGTATTTTCCAATGAGTCAACTCTTCGCATGAGGTGGCCAAAGTACTGAAGTTTCAGCTTTACCATCATTCCTTCCAAAGAAATCCCAGAGTTGATCTCCTTCAGAATGGACAGGTTGGATCTCCTTGCAGTCCAAGGGACTTGCTTTAATACTTCCTAAATCTAAATCTCAATATGTCTTCCCTTTATGTGTTTGTATAATTGGTAAACAAATAAAAAACTGGTATGTAGTATGTGGTTTTAAAAAAAAGGTGCTATGTTACACACTTTAGTTCTGAACTTGACTTTATGTGAGATAAAAGTATCATCGAACTGGAGATTGAATGTTACTAAAATTATATAAAAATTTAGTTATAGAACAAAAAATGAGTAGAGTAACAAATGATTCACACACAGTTTATAAAAAGTGAAAATAATAAACTTTATATTTTTAGATCAGCTTTAGGTTTGCAAAAATATTAAAAAGGAAATATAGAGCTTTCCCACATATTTTGTACACTGCATGCTGCTGCTGCTAAGTCACTTCAGTCATATCCGACTCTGTGTGACCCCAGAGACAGCAGCCTACCAGGCTCCCCTGTCCCTGGGATTCTCCAGGCAAGAACACTGGAGTGGGTTGCCATTTCCTTCTCCAATGCAGGAAAGTGAAAAGTGAAAGTGAAGTCGCTCAGTCATGTCCAACTCTTAGCAACCCCATGGACTGCAGCCTCCCAGGCTCCTCTGTCCATGGAATTTTCCAGGCAAGAGTACTGGAGTGGGTTGCCATTGCCTTCTCCGTGTACACTGCATAGCCTTCCCCATTATCAACATCACAAAATGGTATACTTTCACCAAGGATGAGCTTACACTGACACATCATAATCATGCAAAGCCCACAGTTTACATTTCACTCTTTGTGTTGTACTTTGTATGGGTTTGAACAAATGTTTAAAGGTGTATGTCTATCTTTACGGTATCATATAAGTATTTTCACTGAAAATATTCTGTGCTCTGTCTATTCATCCTCTGGCAACAATCTCATGCAACCACTGATTTTTTTTTACCATCTCCCTAGTCATATAGTTGAATCATTCAGTACAGAATATTTTCAGATTGGCTTGTTGTTCAATCTCTAAGTCATGTCTGACTCTTTGCAATTCCACAGACTGTAACTTGCTAGGCGCCTCTGTCCATAGGATTCTCCAGGCAAGAATAATGGACGGGTTGCCATTTCCTATTCCAGTCTTCTTTAACTTAGTATGCATGATATGCACTGAAGCTTCCTCCAAGTCTTTCCATGGCTTTGATAGCTCATCTCTTTTAGCACTGAATACTATTCCATTGTCCGGATGTACTAGAGTTTATTCATTTACTTACTAAAGGAAATCTTGGTTGCTTTCAAAGTTTGACACTTATGAGTAAAATAATTATAAACATCCATGTGCAGACTTTTGTGTGGACATAAGTTTTCTGCTCCTTTAGGTAAATACCAAGAAGCACAACTGCTTTGTCATAAAGTTAACAGTGGACTTTCCAGGTGGCACTAGTGGTAAAGAACCTGCCTGCCAGTACAGGAGACATAAGAGTGTGGGTTTGTCATTGGGTTGGAAAGATCCCCTGGGAGGGGGCGTGGCAGCCCACTCCAATATTCTTGCCTGGAGAATCCCATGGAGAGAGGAGCCTGGTGGTCTACAGTCCATAGGATCGCTAAAAGTCAAACGCAACCTAAGCAACTTAGCACACACAAAGTTAAGAGTATGTATAGTTTTATAAGAAATGTCAAACTGTCTTCCAAAGTGGCTACAACATTCTGCATTCCCACCAGGAAAGTATGAGAATTCCTATTGCTCTACAACCTCACCAGAATTTAGTGGTGAAAATGTTCTAGATGTTGGCAGTTCTAATAGGAATGTAGTTGTATCTCATTGCTGTTTTAATTTGCATTTCCTATGACATGTAATGTGGATCATTTGTTTATTTATTATCTGCATATCTTCTTTAGTAAAGTGCCTTTTAAAATCCATAGATCATTTTTTAAATGGGCTGTTTGTTTCTTAATGTTGAATAATCTTCTTTTAATAAACCTGAAATACAAGTGTGGCCACCATAGCTTTTGCCATAATATGTTATAACAATACTTCTGTTAGTAGCAGACTACAAAAGATACTACATTGCTGGTATTTCAGAGATCTGAGATGGAATTATCTTTTTTTTTTTTAAGTTTAATATCACACGATTCTTCATGAAAAGTTTATGATGATTTGTCCAGTGTCAGTGGTACAGAGGACTAATAATAAGTGAGAAGCTGGCAATTCAAGAAAATGTGATCAATTTATATTGAAAACTACAGAGTCATGTGAACAAAAACACATGAATGTGTGTGTGTAAAAGGTAAAGCAGGCATCCAGCATTTTAGAGAAGTCCATTGACATGAACTGATTTACTTAAAGTTTGAACACTCTAACTGAAGATGCTATCCAAATAACAATAGGATTATAAAACAGGCAAATGCACATTATTTCTGAATGAGGGTATTTTGGTTTTGACAGAAAATCTTAGGCTAAACTTTTTTTTTTCTAATTATACATAGATCTATAAAGAGGCATCCATCCAGTTCCGTCAACATTCTAGTGCACAAGCAATAACTATATAATAATTATTATGAAAATCATTTTATAAAAACCACATAGTATTTTAACTTACAGGTTTTATTACAATACAACTGGAAAACTTACTAAACTTAAGAAAATTACACTCAGCTACTTTACTGAGGGAGTGAAAATTTAGTTCCTGTTTCACTCAGGTAAAGCCTCAGGCTCAAGTAATTAGGAGTTAACAAAGAAACATATAAGCAGGAAGTGTGTGTGGAAGGCAATTAGGGAAACTATCTACTAGCATCTTGAAGGGAAGAGTCTTTTGCAGATTTCTATTTAGGTGTGATGCCCTCTATCCACAGTGCCTCACCTACAAATAATTTTTGTGAGATACTCAAATGAACAATATTTTTCCTAAATGAAAAATAATATATTGACCACATTAAAAGCTATGGCAAAATTAATGAAGCCACCTGGTTTAGGACAAGTCCAAGGATGTACTATTCTGCACAACAGGTAAATGAAAGAGAATGGGAATATTAGTGACAAAATGAATCCCTTCATTTTATGTATAATAAAAGGAGGTCATAGATGAGAAGCTTATGACAGTGCATAGATTGGAACTTTCTAATCTCTTTGTCCCTAGACTCTTTTCTTGAAAAAGAAACCAAACTTTCAATATTTAACCCAATCTTAATTTTTTGTTTCTTTATGATTTTTAAAGCAATCATGAAACATTTGATTACAAATGATCTGCTACTGCTAAGTCACTTAAGTTGTGTCCAACTTTGTGCAACCCCATAGACGGCAGCCCACCAGGCTCCCCCGTCCCTGGGATTCTTCAGGCAAGAACACTGGAGTAGGTTGCCATTTCCTTCTCCAATGCATGAAACTGAAAAGTGAAAGTGAAGTTGCTCAGTCATGTCCAACTCTTAGCGACCCCATGGACTGCAGTCTACCAGGCTCCTCTGTCCATAGGATTTTTCTTTGTCCCTAGACTCTTTTCTTGAAAAAGAAACCAAAACTTTCAATATTTAACCCAATCTTAATTTTTTGTTTCTTTATGATTTTTAAAGCAATCATGAAACATTTGATTACAAATGATCTGCTACTGCTAAGTCACTTAAGTTGTGTCCAACTTTGTGCAACCCCATAGACGGCAGCCCACCAGGCTCCCCCGTCCCTGGGATTCTTCAGGCAAGAACACTGGAGTAGGTTGCCATTTCCTTCTCCAATGCATGAAACTGAAAAGTGAAAGTGAAGTTGCTCAGTCATGTCCAACTCTTAGCGACCCCATGGACTGCAGTCTACCAGGCTCCTCTGTCCATAGGATTTTCTAGGCAAGAGTACTGGAATAGGGTGCCATTGCCTTCTCCAGAAATGATCTACTGACTTGCAATTTACTTGCATATTCCACTTTGTAGACTTCTTTTCTGAAGTACTTGTCATTTCTTCTGAGATATATAAGGCTTTATTATAAAGAATAAAGCAGATGTGGTTTATGTATAAAATGAAATATTACTTATTATAAAAAAATTCAATCTTGCTGTGGATGGACCTTGAGGGTAGTCTGCTCAGTGTAGTAGTCTCCCTCAGATAGAGGGAAAAAACAAACTATGATTTCATTTGTATGTGAAATCTAAAGCATAAAACAAACGGACATAACAAAAATTTTCTGCAGAGATGCAGAAAACAAATTGGTTACTAGGAGAGTGAGAGGATGCTAGAAATAGCTGAGGAAGATTAGAGGTACAAACTAAAAAGAGAGAGAGATTTATTTTAGTTAGGATATTTAAGATATCTTAAGAGCATTTTTACACTTACAAAAACAATCCAGAACCTCCAATTGCCTGGATTTCCTTAGAAATATTAGATTTGGATTAGCCAAATCTAGGATTATTTACACTAGATTATTAGAAAAATGGCATGTCACCTTCTCCTTTTATTATTATCTTTATTCCTTTACTGTCTCCACATTATGAAAATATTGGGGGCTCCTTGAACAAAATAAGAATTCTACACTTTTTTCAATCCCACAAAGTGCTTAGCAAATGCAGTAGATTTAGTAAAACTCTAATGAACATTTCTTATTTAATTGACTGACTCATAAGCTTAAGAGTATATGCAAAACTTATTTTGCTTCGCTTATTCTAATATGATTAAGCATTGGCATTTTCTTTGTTACCCATTAAGATATGAATTCTGGAACAAAAATGTTTTTTATAAAACACACGTATATATACACACACGCAAATGCATTTTAACCTAAGGTCAGAAAGACACAAACAAATAAAAAGCATAAGTGATTTTTTTCTTTTTACTATTCAAAGGATAAGAAAAGATAGCAATTACAACCAAAAAATTAACTAGCTATAACCTGTCCCTGTGCCCATGATAAGGAAATTCCCAACTATACTATTGTCAGCTAAAAGAAAATGTACCTCAGGGAACCCAGGTGCAAGTGGTTTGACTGCAATTTCTTAGAAATCTAAGATGACTTCCATATCTTTTCCAAATCATTCTACAGTTTTTTTTGTTATTGTTATTTGTTTTGCTTTTTTTTTTCTTTTTCACAGCTATTTTTGAGACGGTGCAGCTGCAGCTGTAAGCATAACAATAGTTCAGCTTACTGGCATCTATTGCCTGATTTAGACTCAACAGGGAAATAATTGTCAAGACTTGAAGTGCAAAGCATACAATAGTTGTACGTTTAAAGTTTAATATAAAACTAATTGTATCACCTAGAGATTTTTTTTTTTAAGCAATACTTCAACCTCTTTGGGAATAACTAAATTTTAATTTGAAAATGTTGTGGATAGACTTATTTATGTGGAACATTTTTATCCTTTTATCTTTCATTATGATGATTTTAATCTAAGCATTAATAAGACTTCTCTGTGGCATTTTTATACTTATATAACTTAGCTATTATAAATGGTCAATACAAATAAGTGATAAAATGTTGAAAGCAAATGCATTTTTTCTAAGAAATGTTAATTATTCATTTTATGTCTGGAAATCATGTAGTTAATTTCCTTATTACATATGCTAATAACTATGTCATTGGAAACTAAAAAATTCATAAATAAAGATATTACTTTGAATCATTTTCTGAGAATAAGCCCTCTGATATCTTAGAAAGTGATGCAGGGAAAGGGCTACATAATGCAAAACAAAATATTGGGGAGAAAAAAATACAGTAAAAATATTGAAAAAGTGGATTTATTTTATTTTACTACTCAAACTAATATATGCCAACTAAAAAAACGTGTGACTAGTTTTAGTCATATATTCATGTACTGCCTATCATATAGACTATATTTGTGTTTACAGTAAACAAACAGTTACATATTCAATGGTTACCATATGCTACACACTGTTCTTAGTTGGTCACATAGATCATCTCATTTAATTTTCACAACTTTTCTTTATGTATTATTACTTTCTGCATTTTACAAGTGAGTAACAGATAGTTTACAGAAGTTAATATGACACCTACCTTATAGAACAAAAATTCTAACCATATTTTGCCATGTTTTCACAAATATATCATAGAGTTAAATTAGCTTGATTACAAATAGAGAAAAAACTCATATTGACATATATTTTCACATTAAAGTATAATAGCTTTTTATAAGTATTTTTTGTATACTTTAAACATGCCACTTAATTGACTTAAAGCTCATGTTGGTGGATGGTTTACCTTAGCAATCCAAGTACTTTACAGAAGTTTTTCTATTTCTATTTGTTGTTGTTGTTTCTGCCTTTTTTGAGGAGTATGTGGGTATAGATTCTCTTATCTCTTGCTGTTTAACTTGCTAAAAAACCTGACCATCAAAACTACTAACTTAAATGTTTAAACAATACAAAGAATCTTTTAGTTTTCTTCAGAACTACTTTTCCAATGTTTTGAAGCAGTAATGCTGTTAATGTAAAAGTTCCTTTGACATAGTAAATTTAATCTGGTTCTCTCCATCTATCGCTAAATAGTTAATGACATAAAGAAATCCTTGATTGTATATGAATCCCTAATTATAAGTAAATTATTTTAAAAGTGATTTTATCAAATGAACTCAATTATACTATTGAAATCTAAATATACCATACTATTTTCAATGCTTCGATTAATTAATCTCGCTTTAGGAATCTTCTAAAGAATTCTGGAGCTAAATGAGATATCTGCTAGACTCATGGTGCAATTATTGACAGATTAATAAGGTTCATTCATTTAATGATCCATTAAACAAATATTCATTAAGTGAAAATTATACTGGTCACTGGGATAGATGCTAACATTACAGTACTGGTATGCAAGATACTCAATCAACTGTAGGGCAATGGGGTGGTACACAGACTGTTATAACTGACGTAATCAATGCCATGGAGAAGTTCAGCTAGTATGACTGAAGACCAGTAAAAGAATTTGGAAAGAGGTGATGATAAACCTGAATGTCTCAGTTCAGTTCAGTTCAGTCGCTCAGTCGTGTCCAACTCTTTGCGACCCTATGAATCGCAGCACACCAGGCCTCCCTGTCCATCACCTACTCCCAGAGTTCACTCAGACTCATCTCCATTGAGTCCGTGATGCCATCCAGCCATCTCATCTTCGGTCATCCCCTTCTCCTCCTGCCCCCAATCCCTCCCAGCATCAGGGTCTTTTCCAATGAGTCAACTCTTCGCATGAGGTGGCCAAATTACTGGAGCTTCAGCTTTAGCATTACTCCTTCCAAAGAAATCCCAGGGTTGATCTCCTTCAGAATGGACTGGTTGGATCTCCGTGCAGTCCAAGGGACTCTCAAGAGTCTTCTCCAACACCACAGTTCAAAAGTATCAATTCTTTGGCACTCAGTCTTCCTCACAGTCCAACTCTCACATCCATACATGACCACAGGAAAAACCATAGCCTTGACTAGATGGACCTTAGTCGGCAAAGTAATGTCTCTGCTTTTGAATATACTATCTAGTTTGGTCATGACTTTTCTTCCAAGGAGTAAGCGTCTTTTAATTTCATGGCTGCAGTCACCATCTGCAGTGATCTTGGAGCCCCAAAAAATAAAGTCTGACACTGTTTCTACTGTTTCCCCATCTATTTCCCATGAAGTGATGGGACTGGATGCCATGATCTTCGTTTTCTGAATGTTGAGCTTTAAGCCAACTTTTTCACTCTCCTCTTTCACTTTCAACAAGAGGCTTTTTAGGTCCTCTTCACTTTCTGCCATAAGAGTGGTGTCATCTGCATATCTGAGGTTATTGATATTTCTCCCACCAATCTTGATTACTTCAGCAATATGTGAACCGTGAACTTCCTGATGTTCAAGCTGGTTTTAGAAAAGGCAGAGGAACCAGAGATCAAATTGCCAACATCCGCTGGATCATGGAAAAAGCAAGAGAGTTCCAGAAAAACATCTATTTCTGGTTTATTGGTTATGCCAAAGCCTTTGACTGTGTGGATCACAATAAATTGTGGAAAATTCTGAAAGAGATGGGAATACCAGACCACCTAACCTGCCTCTTGAGAAATCTGTATGCAGGTCAGGAAGCAACAGTTATAACTGGACATGGAACAACCGACTGGTTTCAAATAGGAAAAGGAGTACGTCAAGGTTGTATATTTGTCACCCTGCTTATTTAACTTCTATGCAGAGTACATCATGAGAAACGCTGGACTGGAAGAAACACAAGCTGGTATCTCTAGTAGAATTAATTGAAAACTTATCAGTAAAGAATGAGATGGCTATATGTAGCTATAGAAAGCAGAAAATAGCACTAAAAACAAACAAACAAAAAAAAAACAGCATAATGAAGATTTATACAATGTAGAGGAGTGACAGGAAGCTGGGGAGGTAGGCATAGTTCTTGTATGTCTTGCTAAACAGTAGATTTTATCCTAAGACTACAGGGAGTGATTCAAGAGGCTATATAATGTAAATGATATAAAAATATCATTTAAAAAAGGTCAGTAAGTCAAGAATGTGGAGAATGAATTGAAAATAAAAGGGGAATAAGAGAAATGAGGTTTGGAAGTAAGACACAGAAGAAAAAGAAAGGCTTTGTTTGAGGGATGTTAGTATGTGGAAATGGTTAGAATTTCTGAAAAATTGGGTGTGAGGGGTATAGAGAGACAGGGACCTGGGTTAACTCTGGGTTTCTAGTTTTGGTACCTAGTTAGAGGAGGCAAGGTGGAACATATTTGAAGGGTACAGGCAGTGATTTAAAATGTGGACAAATTTATTATTTAATGACCAGGAACCTTCCAAGGGAGATCCAAGGGGTGATGGACAATGGATAGCTGGGAAAAAAAGTGACCACTTATTAAAAAGGAACTTTTTAAAAGAAAAATTCCACAGCTAAGTAGAGTAGTAAGAATTTTTTTTTTTGCTTTTGTTTTGATTGATTTGATCCATATAGAAAAGATAATCATAAATTCAAGGATACTGTTTTTTTTTTTTTAATCTGGATTTTTTTTGACCCAGCATTTTTATTATGACTGTATGATTTTTGGGGCTTCCTTGGTGGCTCAGAGAGTAAAGAATCCTCCTGCAATGTAAGAGACCTACATTCGATCCCTGGGTTGGGAAGATCTCCTGGAGGAGGGGATGACAACCCAGTCTAGTATTCTTTCCTGGAGAATCCCCTTGGACAGAGCAGCCTGGTGGGCTACAGTCCATGGGGTCACAAAGAGCTGAGTGACTAAACACAGTACAATTTTTAGGAAATCTGAAACTGACTACTAATCAGGCAGTATGAAGTCTTGTATAGTATAAAGCTCTCTCAGATGGCAGATAATGAAGTAATACTCTGTGCTTGCTGTTGGAATAAAAACCTACTCCTAAAGAAAGTTAAATAGTATATTGAGAATAATTCAATGTAAAGAAATGTTAGTAACATCATTGCTAACATTAACGTCATAAGATATAGTAAATCTTGAGACTGTCCTCGTGGCAAAGTCACCTTATTAAATCTTCAACTATTCATTGGAACAGGAGAGATTTTTGCCATAACATTTAGACTCCAATTTGCGAGTGGTATGTTTATCTGGCAAAAGCCTGACTCAATGTTTAGAGTTATCTGCTAACTACATTGCAAAGTATTTCATCCTTATGAAGTTCATGTACCAAAAATCTCAGTGAGGTGTGTTTACTAGAATATTAAACTCAATCTAAATCTATTACCACTCTTTCAGCAAGTCAGTAGCATGATCTTTATATGGGAAAGACAGCACGTTATAGTAATTCTTTCCTTATTTGACTAGTAGTATACATTTATCACTTTCTTCATGAAAAATATATGTAAAAATATGCAACATCAAACATAAAATATTAAATGTTTAATTCTACAGAAGAAATTATTGAACAATTCTTCTGAAAATATTTTAACAAAATTGACTTGAAATTATAGCTATCTCTGCCATCTGTACTAGCACTGTGTTCTAAGGCAAATAAAGAGTTAATAAAGCCAAAGCAAAGTACTGAGAATGTGATCTTAAATAGCAGGTTACGCTTTGAAAATCAACTCTGCACAATCTCTAACAAACTACAAAGTTTATGCAAACTGAGAATACTGCAAATTCAGCATTAATCAAATTACTCTATAATTAACGTTATCAGCCTTACCCAGAGTGTAACCTGCTAACCTTACTTTTAGGATATTATATTTTCATTCTGCAGTCACTCAGGTTATAGCTCGTTTGAATTGTAATTCATTATGTTACATAATCCCTGATATTTAAATTATCAGTAATTTTGAGAAGTTTAAAAGGCCATGCCTTCATATTTTATGTTGGGAAATTTGGTAAACCTTCCTTCTCAAACTGATATTTTCAGTATGTTTATGGGTATTATTGTTAAAAGGAGACTGAATATTTGCTTCCCTAAATGCGATTTTACACGTGTCCCTAGACATATTAAAATAAGAAAAATGATTATGTATACATTCTTTCTATATGGAAGTCTGGCCTTCCTCAAATACAATCATGGCCTCATTTAATACACTTTAGAAATAGAAAATTACTCTTTGATATAACTGAATTATTTGTATTCTAGATAGCCTGGTATGATTGGATTATAATAACACCACATTTTGGAAACATGACTAGTTTTTAAGTAAAAATGTTTAATTATATGATCTAATCATTTTGTAACTAGTTAAAGTTTATTCTTATAGAAAGCTTAAAATGTTCATAGATATTAAAAAAAAAGTATACATTCAAATCTTGAGGTACAGGATTTATAAATTTAATTGTGTTTGCTCCTGGGAAGAGAATAGTTCTTATTGGTAAATGTCATTATCTTAGTTGCTTTTTTCTTTCATTCAAAACAAAGAAAAGAGGGGAGGGGGGACGAAGCAACTGAGGCTTTGAATGTCCAGTGCAGAAGTGGTGGCAGAAAAAAGTCCTAGGAAAATGGACAACTTTATTTAACATTGCTACCAGAAGATAAATAGTACAAATGAAGAAATCAGTGCTTTTGTTCTCATGAACAGATTTATGAACTGTGCTGGATTTGGTCTTTTCAAAGTAGTAATAAAATATCAATACCATAAGTAAAGTTACAAAGAAGCATTCTGGTAAATAAGCCAGATCCTCTCAGCAAGATTAAGATGATTTTCTGGATTACCAGAAGACTATGTTATATATACATTCATTGTTTCAAAACATATCCTGCTGTCAATTATGATTTGGTAAAATACATCTTATATTTTGGATGATTACCTGGTGTCAGATTATGGTGAAAACTTTAGAAAAAGAGATCAGTTAAATAACACTTTCTATTGCATTAGAAATTTGAACACAAATAAAAAGTAAGACAGCCAATGATAAGCACCATTTTTTTTGGTGTCTCTCTCATTCATTTTTGCTCTCTTTATTATTGAAATTAATTTTAAAATTAATATTATATCTTATTATATCTTACATGTCCACCTATTAATGCAATGAATAAAAGAACAGAAATATTAAGCAGAACTTTAAAAATATTGGCAACCACCTTAATGATTATACATTAAAAACAACTCAACTCCACTTAATCTTCTTTTAGTGTCTTAAGGCAAACAGACATGACTTAGCAGCATAGAAAAAAATAAAGAGAGAGAGACCAAATAATTTGTAGTTTACTCAGTAATATTAAGAATAAAGTGGATTGTGATTTTTATCTGTGTAATTTTTATGGAAGTTTCATAGAGTAAAACATAAATAATGCTTTATCGTGTAGCAAAATTTGATTAATAAATAATATTACTACTAATAATATACAGAATGAAAGGTTGAGAACAACAGCCACATCACATCATCAGGATTTAAATTTATGATACCTGCTACATTACACACAAGTTTACTTTCTGTTTCATACTCACTAAATAGAACAAGAGTACCTCAAACTTAAGATATTTCCTACGGCAACTGTAGGTTATCATAGATGGAGACCCCAGGGATTTTCATGACTTAGCAGCATAGAAAAAAATAAAGAGAGAGAGACCAAATAATTTGTAGTTTACTCAGTAATATTAAGAATAAAGTGGATTGTGATTTTTATCTGTGTAATTTTTATGGAAGTTTCATAGAGTAAAACATAAATAATGCTTTATCGTGTAGCAAAATTTGATTAATAAATAATATTACTACTAATAATATACAGAATGAAAGGTTGAGAACAACAGCCACATCACATCATCAGGATTTAAATTTATGATACCTGCTACATTACACACAAGTTTACTTTCTGTTTCATACTCACTAAATAGAACAAGAGTACCTCAAACTTAAGATATTTCCTACGGCAACTGTAGGTTATCATAGATGGAGACCCCAGGGATTTCTTTTTGTTTTGATGAATAGGATTAAAAATTACAGATTATTCAATATGAATAGTTTTGTGATTTGTATTATAATTACCCGGAAAAGGCAATGGCACCCCACTCCAGTACTCTTGCCTGGAAAATCCCATGGGCGGAGGAGCCTGCTAGGCTGCAGTCCATGGGGTCGCTAAGAGTCAGACACGACTGAGCGACTTCACTTTTACTTCTCACTTTCATGCATTGGAGAAGGAAATGACAACCCACTCCAGTGTTCTTGCCTGGAGAATCCCAGGGACGGGGGAGCCTGGTGGGCTACCGTCTATGGGGTCGCACAGAGTCGGACACGACTGAAGCGACTTAGCAGCAGCAACAGCAGCGTTATAATTACCAGTTGGACCAGAATGAATCTATGTCATGTGTTTTAGTTGAAACCAAAACTACCAATTTGCTGCCACTTCTTATTGATTTCCTTTCACTATATTCTCTCCATGGACATTCCAACACCTGTCCTCAAGTTGCCAAATTCTCACCCTGAGCATCTTTGCCAACTGTGTATCCTGTAAGAGTTCTCAAATCTTTCTTCATTCCTCAGCTTGCCCCTTGACTTAAATATGAATCCCTGGAAACTGGCACAACTTTCTCCTTTTTTCCTTGAAGAACAAAGAATTGGGACTTAGAATGACTTGATTTTACTCCAGTCTTGGCCCTGAATAAGCCATGAAAACTTAAGCATATCACAATATGATGTTCATCTCTTGGGCTTTTTAGCTTCAGCTGTCCAATTGTTTTACCTTACTTTGGCAGTAGCATAAAAACAAGTCTCTGGCAAAAATATTGATTTCTAAGCAATTGTCCTGCACTTTCCCACTTTGAGACTGGTACTTTTGTCTTTTGTCCTTGCACTGGTCTTTCTTTGTTAGCAGACTCCATATTCTGACTTTGTATTTGTTTTTGTTCTCCCATTTGATGATTTTTTTGAAAGCTCTCTTGAATTTCTGAGGTTTAGATTCCCTCTTGGCTTTTGAATTTCTGATTTTTGCATCTTCCAATATCAATGACAAGTAATGACAAGCCCCCATCTTAAGTACTAGCTCATGGGAGGCCTAAATAACATCTCAGTCCTAATCTTTTTTTGTCCTCAATTGGGGTTTAAAGTAAAGTTTGTGTGTTATTGCAGAAAAATCTCTCTGATTCTGAACTTACATGCTGTTGTTATTCTTTATATGTAGTCAAGACTATTTCTGCTGGCTTCTGACATAGCGATCTGGGGGATCTTCTTGCTATAATATGAATAGATATTGGAAAAGCACACTCTCTAAGGAAATGAGATAGATACAGTTTCCAAGAATATAATTCAGCATAATAATGAGGAAAAAAATCATGGCTAAATGCTATATACAAGATTAAACATGCTCATTAAATAAATTGATAGACATATTCTCAACATAATTATTAATTGGGAGAATGGAAATTCAAATCACAGTGAATTCCATTTTTATATACCAATATTGTCGATAGACAAGGAACCTGATAATAACAAATAATGGAGAAGATGTAGATTAAAGAAACCTTAAATACACTTTAGTTAGTATGTAAATTGATGTATATACTTTAGGAAAATAGTTGCCATTACCTTAATAAACATATCACTAGATTTACCAATTATATGTTTTAAATAATTGTCTTCTAAATGAATTTTCTCTCATATTTCTCCCTACCTTGACCATAAGGTAGAATAGTATCTCAAGTTTTGTATTTTTTATTCTTGTGATTCTTATAACTCTATAATATTTACATGCACGAAGTAAATATCTTCAGATTTACTTTATATATGCAAGATATCTTGCATATATCTTCCAGAAGATATATAAAAAAAAGGTTAGAGCAGCAATTTTGTGATATCAAAAATCTGAAAATAATAAAAATATAAATTGACAAAGAGTAGACAAATAAAAGTAGCAGAAACATACAATGGGAAATTATACACAAATAAAAAGCCATAAAGGTACAATTACTCACAACAATATGTATAAATGTTAAATTAGCATTTATTGAGCAAAGTAATTGCAAGAACACTACCTGAGATATATTTCAATAAAGATCAAAAACAAAATAAATATTATATCTATTGGCATGCAAGTAAATAATATAGAATTATAAGAATCACAAGAATAACAAATACAAAACAAGATACTGTTCTGCCTTGTGGTCGAGGTAGGGAGGAATATGAGAGAATATGCATTTAGAAGACAATTACCTGGTAATGCTCTTGTTAGACTTGGCAGTGGGCTCTTAGGAGTTCACTATATCATTATTCTTTTTTTTTTTTTAACATAAATTATTTTAATTTGAGGTTAATTACTTTCCAATATTGTATATCATTATTCTTGATAACCTTGTATATGTGCTACATAAATGTCAAATATCATGTAAAAATATAAGGAAGAAATATATTTATATATTTTCAATAAAATTTCTCAGTGCCTAGGTAAGAAATTTTCTTTACTGATTTTTGTATCATGAGTAGTTGTTTGCTTTTCTTCCCTCAATTTTATTAAGATATAATTGGCATAAAGCACTGTAAAAAAATTTAAGGTGTACAGCATAATGACTTGACTTACACATATCAGGAAATGATTACCACAGTAAATTTAGTAAATCCATCACTTTACATAATAATTTATTTTCTTGTGATAAGCACTTTTAGGATCTACTCTTTTCAGTTCAGCTCAGTTCAGTTCAGTAGCTCAGTCATGTCCGACTCTTTGCAACCCCATGAATCGCAGCACGCCAGGCCTCCCTGTCCATTACCAACTCCTGGAGTTCACTCAGACTCATGTCCATCGAGTCAGTGAAGCCATCCAGCCATCTCATCCTCTGTCATCCCCTTCTCCTCCGGCCTCCAATCCCTCCTNCAGTCATGTCCGACTCTTTGCAACCCCATGAATCGCAGCACGCCAGGCCTCCCTGTCCATTACCAACTCCTGGAGTTCACTCAGACTCATGTCCATCGAGTCAGTGAAGCCATCCAGCCATCTCATCCTCTGTCATCCCCTTCTCCTCCGGCCTCCAATCCCTCCTGGCATCAGAGTCTTTTCCAATGAGTCAACTCTTCGCATAGGTGGCCAAAGTACTGGAGTTTCATCATTCCTTCCAAAGAATTCCCAGGGCTGATCTCCTTCAGAATGGACTGGTTGGATCTCCTTGCAGTCCAAGAGACTCTCAAGAGTCTTCTCCAACACCACAGTTCAAAAGCATCAATTCTTTGGCATGCAGCCTTCTTCACAGTCCAACTCTCACATCCATACATGACCACAGGAAAAACCATAGCCTTGACTAGACGGACCTTAGTCGGCAAAGTAATGTCTCTGCTTTTGAATATGCTATTTAGGTTGGTCATAACTTTTCTTCCAAGGAGTAAGCACCTTTTAATTTCATGGCTGCAGTCACCATCTGCAGTGATTTTGGAGCCCCCAAAAACAAAGTCTGACCCTGTTTCTACCGTTTCCCCATCTATTTCCCGTGAAGTGATGGGACCAGATGCCATGATCTTCGTTTTCTGAATGTTGAACTTTAAGCCAACTTTTTCACTCTCCTCTTTCACTTTCATCAAAAGGCTTTTTAGTTCCTCTTCACTTTCTGCCATAAGGGTGGTGTCATCTGCATATCTGAGGTTATTGATATTTCTCCCACCAATCTTGATCCATGTAGCACTGCTTACTATGATCCTGATGTTGTATGTTTATTTATGAATATATTATAGGAACTTATAATTCATGGGATGAAGTATTAACTACAAAGAAGATGATGAATGCATACTTACTAATTTGGTAGGGTAGATATTTTCATTTTTCTTGGGGATTTTAATTTGTAAGCAAACACCTTTTAACTTTTTTCCATTTTTATTTCTATCACCCCACTCCAGTACTCTTGCCTGGAAAATCCCATGGACGGAGGAACCTGGTAGGTTACAGGCCATGGGGTCGCTAAGAATCGGACACAACTAAGCAACTTCACTTTCACTTTACACTTTCATGCATTGGAGAAGGAAATGGCAAACCACTGCAGTGTTCTTGACTGGAGAATCCCAGGAATTGGGGAGCCTGGTGGGCTGCCATCTATGAGGTCACACAGAGTTGGAACGACTAAAGAGACTCACCAGGATTCTATCTCATGTCTCATTAAGCTTTGGATAGAGGTAGGTATATATAATATTATAGATAGTATAACAGTAGACAATGCCCTGTCAAAAGAATTCTTTTGAGCTCTTCCTTTAAACTTTAGATATATGTAACAAGACATTGTTCATTTTATGTTTGGTTCAGAGTAAGCTCTTTGCTGTCAATATGACAAAATCAAGTAAAATACTGGCTAGCTGAGTGCAGAATCATTTATCCTCTACTGCATATCAAGGAAAGTTAAAGACTCTAAATTCTGACACAGCCTTTAAGCACTTGTAACTGACCAATGGATAAAATAACAAAGAATGAAGTATTTTATTCAATAGCACCAAAGGAACTCAAGTGACTGTTAGTGACTGCTTGCTAGATCAGACAGTACTGTCATATTCTAAGAGGCTCTCAGATTTTTAGAAAATAATCTGTGTAAACACTTGCCATTGAACAAATTACAAGAGGAATCATCTCAGGTCCAAATGATTGCCACTAGGTACACTTACTAATAAACACCATTATCAGCATTATCACCATTATCATCATTGCACATGCCGTGCAATAAATTTACTTCTTCCTCTTGTATTTCACACTTTATGAATGAACAACGTAGAAAAGTAGGGAAGAACTCATGTGTAGATATTAAAAACATTAAAACCAGAAGAACAACAAAAAATACATCTTATGAACCCAGCCTTAACTTAATCTTAACCTCATATTCATATGATCGCATTTCCCATTCTCTGAGTTCTCTTAAAGTTGCTGTGGTAAACATGTTATAATCTTTTGACACTTCACTTTCTTGTGACTTTTGTGATCAATTACTCTGTCATTCCTTTTTTAGAAGGGCCTTATGGGTAGGTAAGTCTGTTTATTTCTTATAATTGTTTCTTAAGCTCAGCCCTGTGCCCCACTAATTGGGCAGCTGCAGCACATAAATATAACCTTTCTTCATGAACTTTTACCTTTTCTTCAAAGCAACTTATCCATAGTCAAGGGTAAGTGACTGAAGGCCCCAAGAGGATGATGTAGTCTTGCCCTACATCTTTACCCTGGCACTAATGGACCATCGTTGTAATAGGAGTGTGATGGATGACCTCTGTTCATCAGAAGGGTTGACACACTCTTATTTTCCTATCCTTAAATAAATAAAAATATTCTGTTAGAAAATACATAGATTTACCTTTTAACTCTTAATGTTCATGAAGTTAAAATGAGAGAAAAAAAAAAATAGCCTGAGACAACTCAAAGAGAGCCATAGACATTTCTGGCTGTTTTGATATAAACATAGATAGGAAGAAAAGATCCTGAATGGTGGGTGACATGATACTTCACACTGAAGTTTGTGTCTTTTCTACCACTCCAGTCACTGGGCTGCTCTATTCTATAATCCTCTCACCCTTAATTTCTATCAGAACCAAATCTTGGACCAATAAGCTTATTAAGGAAGGGTTAATGTGCTGTCCTATCATGTGAAATGTTGGACTGGATGAATCACAAACTGGAATCAAGATTACCAGGAGAAATATCAGCAACCTCAGATTTGCAGATGATGCCACTCTAATGATAGAAAGTAACGAGGAACTAAAGAGCCTCTTGATGAAGGTGAAAGAGGAGAATGAAAAAGCTTGCTTGAAGCTCAACATTAAAAATACTAACATCATGGCACCTGATCTCATCAGGGAAAAATGGATGCAGTGACAGATATTATTTTCTTGGGCTCCAAAATCACTGTGGGTGATGACTGCAGCCATGAAATTAAAAGACATTTGCTCCATGGAAGGAAAGCTCTGACAAACCTAGACAGCGTATTAAAAAGCAGAGACGTCATTTTGCCAACAAAGGTGCATATAGTCAAAGCTATGGTTTTTCCAGTAGTCATGTGCAAATGTGAGAGTTGGACCATAAAGGAAGCTTGAGTGCTGAAAAATTGATACTTTCAAATTGTGGTATTGGAGAAGACTCTTGAGAGAACCTTGGACTGCAGGGAGTTCAAACCAGTCAATCCTAAAGAAATCAATCCTGAATATTCTTTGGAAGGACTGATGCTAAAGCTGAAACCCCAAAACTTTGGCCACCTGATGTGAAGAGCTGACTGATTAGAAAAGACCCTGATGCTGGCAAAGATTGAGGGCAAAAGCAGAAGAGGGTGGCAGAGGATGAGAAGGTTAGATAAATTTGACTCAATTGACATAAATTTGAGCAAACTCTGGGAGACAATGAAGGACAGGGGAGTCTGGTGTGCTGTAGTCAATGGGATTTCAAAGAGTCAGACACAACTTAAAGACTGAATGACCACAACAATTTTGCCTTATAATATGGGTTAGTAGACTTTTTCTGGATAGATCATGAGGTTTTTGTCCAAACCAATCAACTCTGTCATTGTAGTGGGAAAGCAGCTATTGCCAACACTTAAAGGACATTTTGTGCTCAAACAAAACTTTATTTGTGAGCACAAATGTGAACTTTCTATAATTTTTCCTTGTCTCAAACTATGTTCTTTTGATTTTTATCCAACCTTTTTAAAAATGTAAAAACTCTTCTTAAATTTTAGGCTATATAAAAGAGAAACATGGGCCTTATAGCATTCTTAGTACATAAACTGCTTATGACAGTTGAGACATATGGTAATATGTTCAATTTAATGCAAGATGCCATTATTACCTTTATGTAAACTATAGCAAAGCAACTTTTTCACTTGCATATTCACACTTGCATATATCATGGACTTTCAACAATAATGTATAAGCTTTTCAAAACTATATTTTCTTCCTATCAGTCAAATAAAATATGAAGAAAAATTTTAAAAGCCCTCTTTAGGAGAAAGCAGAAACTTTCTTTCAGATTCAATAGTGATATGTTTTGCATTATAAATATCCTTAACTAATGCTCAACCAGGAATGATGCACAAGTGCAGTGACTAGCCATATCTTCAGAGAATTTAAATAATTCTCTATCTACATTATAAATCTGGTCACTTCTTTTAGAAGCACATACCAAATAAATTTCAGAGTTAATGTACTAAATCTACATTCGAAATCCAGTATCTTAGAGATATCTCTGATTAACTAAGTAATGGGTTATGTATTGCATAGTTATGGCACTGCTGGGTCCTTATAAGGATTCCCCTTTTCAGTACTGAGTGCTTTTCAGGAAAGTATTGGAAATCAGCTGTCATCTATCTATTCTTAGCTCTGCTTTAACAATATTCTTGTTAAAATCTCTCCTCCATATACTTCCTTAATTTTTGACTTTTGTAAATTCCTGTTCACAGCTAACTCACTGATCTCATTGGCATACTCTGATTTTCTAATAAATCAGTGGAACAGCAATATCATAATGCTTAACAAAGATGCTAAGGTTAATTTTGAAGCAATCCAAGTGTTTTCTTTAGTCAGCCTTGCATGTCCTTACCTCTTTCTTTTGCCTTTGTTTGTTTCTGATTGTCTGTTGTCAAAATACCTATGATTGCTGTGCATTCTCCTTCCTCTAACTTCTCTGCTATCAGATACAGTGATTTCTTTTTATCTACATCTTATTTGCATCCTCACCTGAAAGATACACTATTTCAGTAAGTCATGCTTCCCACTGAACCCAATTACTCCCATGGTATAAAGTAAAGTGGGCCTGAACATCCCAGATGGAATAGGCAACATATGTTTGCTACCATCAACACAGCTGGAATATCTGTATATAAATTCATGGAGTGTGCATCACTTTAGTTGCATACTCTTATGTGAGGCTGAGAGGATCTGCAATTAGGAATAAGGTTTACAGATAATATAAAAAAGAAATAAAGAAGTGGATTTTAGAGATGTGTTTACCTAGTGACTGCAGCAGCTCTGTTCTCCTTTGTTGGTAGAACTAAGGAAATTGTAATTACTCACTTAAAATTTTCTCAACCTCTTAACTTGAAAGAAATTTCATAAGTGATTTAGAAAGAGCTGGGAACATGATATCAATATTGCTTGACTGTGTATCAATCTCCCTGCAAAAAACAATGGCATCATAACATTAGCCATACTTATATATATCCATCAATATTTAAAATTCTTTAATAGATCATATTATCCAATGCTTTACATGGATCACATTATTTAATGCTTCCAGAACAATATATATTAAGTCATATTATCATCCCTATTTGATAGAGGAATAAACTGGGACACCAGTGTGTTAAATTGCAGAATTTTAAGAAGCAAAACCAGAATATAAACTGATATAGCTGACATATATATATATATATATATATATATATATAAAACCATAATTAGGTCAGATTATGTAATTCTTTTTCTATTAGTGCTACTACTCAAAGGAGTCGGGAGTATACTAGGAAACAATGGTTATTTTATTTTATATTATTATTATTATTATTATTTTTGCAAAGTACCTGGAAATGAATCGGGAATAACAGAGAGTAGACAGAAGGGAGATTAAAAACAAGTTCAGTTCAGTCACTTAGTCGTGTCTGACTCCTTGCGACACCGTGAACTGCAGCACGCCAGGCCTCCCTGTGCATCATCAACCCCCAGAATTCACTCAAACTCACGTCCATCGAGTCAGTGATGCCATCCAGCCATCTCATCCTCTGTCGTCCCCTTTTCCTCCTGCCTCCAATCCCTCCCAGCATCAGAGTCTTTTAGGCATGACTAATGGGGAGAATAACTCTCTTTCCTTCTTTCCCATCAGTAAATGGCAACTAACCAGATGCTTTTTTATTAGGATCTTCTCGATCTTGGCAAGTGAATGGGCATGTGCTTGCTGTACGAAGACATAAATGTTATAAGGAAAAACTTGAGGAAAGAAATACACAAAATATCCAAATCTTTAATCTAACTGTTCTCATTAAACATCTAGCTGGCATTGAATGTTTATAAGGAACTACTATAACTAATTTTATTTCAGTGCAGTTTCACAAACATTATTGATTTCCTCTTTTAACAAGGCTCTTATGTTATCAGAATATTTACATTAGAAATACTAAAAATATATATAATAGATTTGGACATGAGTTATAGCCTTTTCTTTTCCCTTTGTTCTGGTTAAAAATTGGCAAATAATTAAAAAGAAATCAAAAAAAAAGCAGAGGAAATACAAATGAATGTTTTAAGGGGAAATGATCTTTGCAGTATCCAAATGTAAATGGAATGTTTTTATCAGCGATAACTATAGTGAACTTTTAAAATACATTTTGTAGCCTGTATCTCTTATAAATTCTGAAAAAATCACTTCCCAAAACACAGAAAAAACAGTTATTGTCTTAAAGAAAACTAGACTCTATCTATCTATATTTAAGTCCTTTATGGTACAAGGAACATTTGAAGTTTAATTCCAAAGCTAATGCTGAAGATGTATAAAGTTAAGCAACTTTATTTACAAATGTTGAAGGAATTGAAAGCAAGGAGAGGTGGTCATGCAGTAACATAAATCAAAGTGAGTCTTTCCTATATGTTGAAGAAATTATAGAATACAGTTTGAATTAGACATGGAAATGTTTCTGATAAGTGAAGTAACAAAGTGACAATTAGCACAATTTTGAAGGTGGCTTGCCTCAAAAAGAGGGCTCAATTTGAGAGAGTTAATAAAATTAAAGTGGCACTATGAATTGCCTTCAGTATTACATGGAAAATCAATTTTTTCCACCTGATGAAGAATAATAGAGCCCCATAGTAAATTTCCTATTAAAGGAATCCATATTATGTGAAAAGCTTTGGGGAATATCAATTCATCAAGAAAGTGCAAGATCAGCAATAAGTTATAAGAAACAAAATTATTGGAAGCCAAGAAGACAAGGTAGAAGGTCATGAATTTACAGTGTGACATAAGAAAAATACTGAGAAAATGAAGAGGATTGGTATAATGTTATGGAGGATGGAAAAAAGAAAAAATAACTCCAAAAATTAGAAATTTGAGGACAAAGATTACAGTACTAATGATAAAAATAAAGCTATTGCCTAAAGAGAGAGTTCTATCATGAGGCACAAAATTTTTTCTTTTAGACATTTTGACTTGTTAGTGATGACAAATAAATGTAGCTGTTATCTAGACAGGTGAATCTGAAGGTTGTAAAGATCATATTGACAGAGAGGAGATGGAAGGAAGCGATAAGCGTTCAAAATCAGTAAGTATAGAAAAAGAGCAGAAGTTCAAGGTCTGAGTGAAGGACAGAGAAATTGAAGGAATTAGAGAAGGAGCAACCCTAAAGTTCAGTTAATGACAAGAAAAGAAAATGGTTCAACAATGAAGGAGTAGCTGACTGTCATTAACTGAACAGAGTTAAGGAGGAAAATAATTGAAACACTATCTCAGTGTATTTATAGAAAGAAAGAGTTTTTGATGACTTATGTATATATTTATAAAATGATTTATAATCCTCAGTTACAATACTCATCACATAATTATTGATAACATGGGTATTATATCCCTCCCTGTATAGTGTGGGTTTCCCAGGTGGTGGCAGTGGTAAAGAATCTGTCTGGCAATGGAGGAGACAAAAGACACAGATTTGATCCCTGGGTTGGGAAGATCCCCTAGAGAAGGAAATGGCACCTCACACCAGGATTCTTGCCAGAAGAATCTCATGGACAGAGGAGTCTGGCAGGCTATAGTCCATGGGGTCACAAAGAGTTGGATATGATTGAGCATCTGAGCATATATATGTATTATACAGAGATTAACTATATATTATAAATTCTT
Organism: Aepyceros melampus; assembly: GCA_006408695.1. Taxonomy (NCBI): domain Eukaryota; kingdom Metazoa; phylum Chordata; class Mammalia; order Artiodactyla; family Bovidae; genus Aepyceros; species Aepyceros melampus. The sequence goes on along the minus strand of SJXQ01004895.1, from coordinate 173,694 downwards.
CTAATCAAAATCGCCTACCTTCATCACCTTTTATATGTATATTTTATATTGGTACATGTATATATAAAAGCAGGTAAACAAGAAAAACACTTTATACACAATAATATAGGCTAAAATCTCAAACAGCAAAGAATCTTGATGCTTCCCTTATTAAACTATGTTCTTACGGGCAACTGATTTATCTGTTCCTCATTTTCATTATCAAGAGAATAAGAACAGCATACTTATTTACTTAAAGACTTAATGATTCATAGTTTTATTATAAACATGAAATGAGCTATCACATGGAAACTGTTAGGTAGTTAGAATAGGAAAAAGGAGTCCAAAATGGTGGTGGCTAAAAGACAAAGAAAGGGAAAAGCCCATGAAAATGGAACAAAAGAAAATCCATAGACTGGAGTGTGAGAACTTTAGGTGAAACAAAATGTCCCCTTCTTGGCTAGTGCAACATGCATAGGGCAGGCTCAAATGGGGGAGAAGAGAAGCATATAAAAGCAAGAAGCCAAGAAGGATTGAGGCCTCTTCTTTTAGGGTTGGACTGCCCTCATGCCTCAAGGGTGTACTACCCTTCACTTGCCAAATAAAACTGAATTGTAACTGAGCTGTAACACTGGTACTGTTTCAAATCTTTGAGGCAGTGAGACAGAACTGAGGAAATTACACACTCCCTTAACATATCTAAACAGTAGGTTTTATTACATAGTTATATATCCCACATCTCTATGTTTACGTGAATGTGTTTAAATTATATATAATGTTTGCATATGATACATATAATATACATGTATATGTGTACTCCTTATGTATATATAATTATAATGACTGTTTAGTTTATATTCATATATTTATGTATATATGAGTTGCTGTAGATGAAAAAAAATATAATACTACTTAATCATTTTTCTTCACCCACAAATGAAATAGATTTTTCAAATACAACTTATTTATTTATTTTTACTAAAGAGATTTTTTATTTTTATTTACTTGAACTTTCAAAATACACTTTTATATTCAGTTCCAAAGTCTGAAATTATACATTGGTCAAAACTTTAGTTGTCATATACTTGTTCCTGGTGAGGTATGGAGAGCAGGGAATGAGTTTCTTCAGCCAGTCACCAATGTCAATGAGCTAGGTATGGCTTCTTATACTAAATAGTTTCTTGAATTTTCCCACAACAAATGGTGCAAACATTCAAAGTTAGTAGTAGTTTAACCCACAATCAAAGCAACAGCATTTCACAGTGGTAATCTCTCTGCATGGTTTTCAAGTGCCAGGACAAACATTGCTTTTACATACTCAACTGAATGCTCTTTTTGGATGGATGACGATTATAGTTTATTCATAAATTTTGATATTTCAGCAACAGTTAAAATGTCTACAGTAATGTTCTTCACAGTTGTTAATAATGTTAATTTTTAAACATAAATCCTTGATAAAGTACAATTAAACTAATAATATATATCCTTAGATTTAATGATTAAGTTAGAAAAATAAGTGTAATGTATTTCTACTCTTCAATCAGGTAATCATGATTTTTTGAGTACAGATCTGATGCTGCCTGCTAACATAATTTTTTTTATTTGTTTGTGCCTTTCATAAAGTAGTCTATAAATGTCTCTGTAATAGCCACAAAAATTTAAGATACTTGAAAACAAGAATCAAACTTTTCATATCTTCTTTTCCAAATTAAAAAGAAAATCTGCTTGACATAATTAGTAAATGTTCATTGAATGAAAAAATTAATATCTCCATATTTCATAAAAATGTCAATTACAAAGAACATTACTTAAGGTAACATGTAGAATTAAATAAAAATAAATGGTATATATTCCATATTCTTGGGAAGATGCTAGGACATGTTCTTAAGGCCAATTCTCTGGAAAGTATATTCAATAGGTAAAGTTTTTGTTTGATTTGGTGTGTATTCAGTCTTCTTTCCTCAATGGTCTGGTTTGTTTCCCCTATAGCTTGACCTTCCTCTCTCCAAATATCATTACTCTGCAGGATCAGAAAAGACACATAACCCATATTTTCTCTTTCCTTCTCTTCAGTGAATTCTATTATTCTTAGCTCATCAGACTTAACTAGTTTTTTAATGCATATTTAGATGCATTAAAACATTTTTAGATGTTTCTTATTTAATGTATTATTAGATAAATAGTAATAAAGTGTTCAAGTAATCAAATTTGGCCTTGGAGTATGGAATGAAGCAGGGCAAAGGCTAATAGAGTTTTGCCAAGAGAACACACTGGTCAAAGCAAACATCTTCTTCCAACAACAAAAGAGAAGACTCTACATGAGGACATCACCAGATGGTCAATACCAAAATCAGATTGATTATATTCTCTGCAGCCAAAGATGGAGAAGTTCTATACAGTCAGCAAAAAGAAGACCAGGAGCTGACTATGGCACAGACCATAAAATTGCTATTGCCAAATTCAGACCTAAATTGAAGAAAGTAGGGAAACCACTAGACCATTCAGGTATGACTTAAAGCAAATCCCTCATGATTATACTGTGGAAGTGACAAATAGAGTCAAGAGAGGAGATCTGATAGAGTGCCTGAACTACTGTGGATGGAGGTTTGTGACACTGTATAGGAGGCAGGGATCAAGAACCTCCCCAAGAAGAAGAAATACAAAAAGGTAAAATGGTTGTCTGAGTAAGCCTTACAAATAGCTGTGAAAAGAAGAGAAGTGAAAACCAAAGAGGAAAAGGAAAGATACCCATTTGAATACAGAGTTCCAAAGAATAGCAAGGAGAGATAAGAAAGCCTCTTCAGCTATCAATGCAAAGAAATAGAAGAAAATAATAGAATGGGAAAGTCTAGAGATCTCTTCAAGAAAATTAGAGATAACAAGGAAAAGTCTCATGCAAATATGGGGACAATAAAGGACAGAAATGGCATGGCCCTATCAGAAACAGAAGATACTAAGAAGAGGTGGCAAAAATACACAGAAGAAATATACAAAAAAGATCTTCATGACCCAGATAATCATGATGGTGTGAACACTCACCTAGAGCCAGAATATCCTGGAATGAGAAGCCAAGTGGTCCTTAGGAAACATCACTACAAACAAAGCTAAGGGAGGTATGGAATTCCAGTTGAGCTATTTCAAATTCTAAAAGATGATGCTGTGAAAGTGCTGCACTCAATATATTAATAAATTTGGAAAACTCAGCAGTGGCCACTGGACTGAAAAATGTATGTTTTTATTCCAATCCCAAAGAAAGGTAATGCCAAAGAATGTTCCAACTACCGCACAACTGCATTTGTCTCACATGCTACTAAAGTAATGCTCAAAATTCTCCAAGCCAGGCTTTAAAAATACATGAGCCATGGACTTTCAGATGTTTAAACTGGATTTAGAAAAGGCAGAGGGCCAGAGATTAAATTGCCAACATCCACTGGATCAATGAAAAAGCAAGAGAGTTCCAGAAAAATATCTACTTGTGCTTTATTGACTATGTCAAAGCCTTTGACTGTGTGACCACAACAAAATCTGGAAAATACTTAAAGAGATGGGAATACCAGACCACCTGACCTCCCTCCTCTGAAATCTGTATGCAGGTCAAGAAGCAACAGTTAGAACTGGATATGGAACAACAGACTGGTTCCAAATAGGAAAAAGAGTATGTCAAGGCTGTATATTGTCACCCTGCTTATTTAACTGATATGCAGAGCATATCATGAGAAATGCTGGGCTGGATGAAACACAAGCTAGAATCAAAATTGCCAGGAGAAATATCAATAACCTCAGATATACAGATAATACCACCCTTATGTCAGAAAGCAAAGAAGAACTAAAGAGCCTCTCGATGAAAATGAAAGAGTACAGTGAAAAAGTTGGCTTAAAACTCAACATTCAGAAAACTAAGGTCATGGCATTTGGTCCCATTACTTCATGGCAAATAGATGGGGAAGCGATGGAAACAGTGACAGACTTTAATTTTTTAGGCTCCAAAATCATTGCAGATGTTGACTGCAGCCGTGAAATTAAAAGACACTTGCTCTTCGGTAGAAAAGCTATGACCAAATTAGACAGCATATTAAAAAGCAGAAATAAATTACTTTGCCAACAAAGGTCCATTTAGTCAAACCTGTATGTATGTGAGAGTTGGACTATAAAGAAAGCTGAACACTGAAGAACTGATGCTTTTGAACTGTGGTATTGGAGAAGACTCTTGAGAGTCCCTTGGACTGCAAGGAGATCCAACCAGTCCATCCTAAAGGAAATCAGTCCTGAATATTCATTGGAAGGACTGAGGCTGAAGCTGAAACTCCAATACTTTGGCCACCTGATGTGAAGAACTGACTCATTGGAAAATACCCTGATGCTGGGAAAGATGAAGGCAGGAGGAGAAGGGGATGACAGAGGATGAGATGGTTGGATGGTATCATTGACTTAATGGACATGAGTTTGGGTAAACTCTGGGAGCTGGTGATGGACAGGGAGGCCTGGTATGCCGCAGTTGATGGGGTTGCTAAGAGTTGGAGATCACTGAGTGACGAACTGAACTGAACTGAATGGCATCAAGTGCTGTTTTCCTCTAATTATATTCACACAACTAAAAAGTCAAGTTGTGACTGTTTTAAAAGACCATGTAGAATTTCCATATGGGAAGATAAATGTTACTTCATTTACTGGACTGAGAACTCCTTATCAACAGACACACTACGTCCCTGACTGTAATTACCCTAAAGCTTGCTACTGCAGGACACTTTTGATATAAATTCAATATATATGTTTAAGCAATTAAATAACCTCAAATCCTAATAGAAAATAACACTTAATAACATCTGTACTATTTATTGTTACATAAAATTTGTAACTGTCATTATTTCAATCTGGCACATCATTGTGAGACTGCTAGAAAAGAAAAAGGACTCCATTCTCATTTTGAGTTCTGTGTCCAAAACCAGTTTACTGGTAATACTAAGAGATAACTCAATGGTGATCTGATTTAAATTTAAATAAAAGACTTAAAAAGGAAAACTCCTCTGTTACATTGACCTTAGCTGATATTGTTATGCTACTCCTAAATATGCATCATACTGTTAGAAGCTTAAATGATCAACAGAAACTGTTTTTTTTTCCAGATTTATTTTTTGCCATATTTTAAAATTAAGCAAGTTTAGTTTCCTATTTATATATCTAATTTCAGTTAATGTACCCAATAGCAATATAAAGAAACAGAGATGTTTTAAAAGATTCAGCTAATCAGTTAAACACAACTTCCTATTGACATTGACATTGAAATTGTCCAGTCCTGTCTGACGCTTTGCTACCCCATGGACTTAAACCTACCAGGCTCCTACGTCCATGGAATTTTCCAGGCAAGAGTACTGGAGTGGGTTGCCATTTCCTTCTCCAGGAGATCTTCCTGACCCAGGGATCGAACCCAGTCTCCCTCATTGTAGGCATGGGGTCACAAAGAGTCGGACATGACTGATCAACTTAACTTTCAACTTTCAACACTTTTTAGCATATTTTGTTTTGAAATATATTAAACTTTGCCTATATTAAAGATAATCCTTGAAAAGGAATAACCTTTTTTTATAAGCCAAACATATGTTCATTGTGATTGCAATTATTTCATAAGAAAGAGCAAGTTAAAAAAAATACCATTATTGAATGTACAACAAACATTTACATCTCCCTTTTCCAAATGGTACTATCATTTATATATTACTAATGTGGTCAATATCAGTATAATACATAAAGTAATAAAATTAATTATTTCAGAATTAAGGTATAAAATAATAATTCAGTTTACAGGCAAGGCTCCATTTTATATTATGTTTATGGCACTATAGGGAACCATAAAGGAAAAACTCAATTTTCCTCCTTCAGTATAGGGAAAAACCCAGGTCTTTCCTACCCTGTATTTTTTCCATATGAGTCTCTTTCTTATTTCTTCTGACACTTCTGATCACCAAATATGTGGCGGTTTTTCTCATAACATGCTATGTGGCGGTTTTTCTCATAACATGCAATTCTCTGTGACACCAGCTGGGTATCCTATAATTTAACTCAGTTCTGACCCTATCTATCCAGAGATATTGTCATATCCCAAAGGATAAATGTTCAATATCACAAAAATTGCCCCCCCAAATCCTAATTCAGAGGTTCATCACAAGCCAAGAGTATTTCCTGTGCTTCTGACCAACCAGCTACAGATCAGAGATTCCAATGACTCCTCTTTGGATTCAATTAATTTACTAGAGTGACTCACAGAACTCAGGGAGTATTTACTTATGTTTACCAGTTTATTAAAGGATATGATAAAGGACACAGATGAATAAGAAAATGAAGAGATACACAGTGAGGTCTCCAAATTCCATGCTTTGGGGATTTTCTGGAGTCTTTATCTCATGGGCAGAACTGATTATTAATTTCATTTTCAGCTCTTCTCTTTCCTCAAGAAAAGGAGGTGCAGAGTAAAAAATTCCAAACTTCTAATTAAAGCTTCTTAAAATCTTAAAGAGATGGGAATACCAGACTACCTTACCTTCCTCTTCTGAAGTTTGTATGCAGGTCAAGAAGCAACAGTAGAACTGGACATGGAACAATAGACTGGTTCCAAAAGGGAAAGGAGAAAGTCAAGACTGTATATTGTCACCCTGTTTATTTAACTTATATGCAGAGTACATCATGTGAAATGCTGGGCTGGATCAAACATAAGCTAGAATAAAGATTGCTGGGAGAAATATCAAAACCTCAGATATGCACATTAAACCACCCTTATGTCAGAAAGCAAAGAAGAACTAATGAGCCTCTTGATGAAAGTGAAAGAGGAGAGTGAAAAAATTGGCTTAAAGCTCAACATTCAGAAAATTAAGAATATGACATCTAGTCCTATCACTTCATGGCAAATAGATGTGGAAACAATGGAAACAGTGACAGACTTTATTTTGAGGGGCTCCAAAATCACTGCAGATGATGACTGTAGCCATGAAATTAAAAGACGCTTGCTCCTTGGTAGAAAAGCTATGACCAACCTAGACAGCATATTAAAAAACAGAGATATTACTTTGCCAACAAAGGTCCATCTAGTCAAAGCTATGGTTTTTCCAGTCATGTATGGATGTGAGAGTTGGACTATAAAGAAGGCTGAGAGCTGAAGAACTGATGCTTTTGAACTGTGGTGTTGGAGAAGACACTTGAGTCCCTTGGACTGCAAGGAGATCCAACCAGTCCATCCTAAAGGAAATCAGTCCTGAATATTCATTGAAAAGACTGAGGCTGAAGCTGAAACTCCAATACTTTGGCCACCTGATGCAAAAAAACTGACTCATTGGAAAAGACCTTGCTGCCAGGAAAGATTTAAGGAAAGAAGAGAATGGGACAACAGAGGATGAGATGGTTGATGGCATCACTGACTCAATGGACATGAGTTTAAGCAAGCTCTGGGAATTGGTGATGGACGAGGAAGCCTGGCGTGCTCCAGTCCATGCAGTCACAAAGAGTCAGACATGACTGAGAGACTGAACCAAACTGAATTATGGCTTGATCTTTACAGAGACCAGCCTTCATCCAGGAACCATTCAGGAACCCACACAGAACTGTCACATTCAACAAAAAAGGGCTTCCCTGTTGACTCAGTGGTAAAGAAACTGCCTGCCAATGCAGGAAACATGGGTTCAATCCCTGATCCAAGATTTTGCCCTCTTACCATCTTGCTACAGCTTCTTGTGTGTCTTTGGACATGGGGTATCATTTTTTGGTGGGTTCTAGCATTCCCCTGTGAATGGTTCTTCAACCATCAACAAACAGTTTCAATTTTGGTGCTCTAGCAGGAGGAGTCTAGCCAAAGCTATGGTTTTTCCAGTAGTCATGTATGGGTGTGAGAGTTGGACTATAAAGAAAGCTGAGTGCCAAAGAATTGATGCTTTTGAAATGTGGTGTTGGAGAAGCCTCTTGAGAGTCCCTTGGACTGCAAGGAGATCCGACCAGTCCATCCTAAAGGAAATCAGTCCTGAATATTCATTGGAAGGAGTGAGGCTGAAACTGAAACTCCAATATTTTTGGTCACTTGATGCGAAGAACTGACTCATTTGAAAAGACCTTGATGCTTGGAAAGATTGAAGATGGGAGGAGAAGGGGACGACAGAGGATGAAATGGTTGGATGGCATCACTGACTCAATGGACATGAGTTTGAGTGAACTCTGGGAGTTAGCGATGGACAGGGAGGCCTGGCTGGTTGCCATTCATGGGGTCACAACAATTTGGACATGACTGAGCGACTGAGCGACTGAACTGAGCAGGAGGAGATGACCACACATCCTTCTACTCTGCCATCTTGAACTCTACCTATTTTTTACTTCTAATACTGAGACTTTGATAATAAGTGTTAGTGAAATCTAGCAAGGCCCTGTTACATCATTCAAAAATACTGTCAATAATAGTTATTATAATACATATATTTTAGCAAGTTTATGTCAAAATTTGCAAGTGCTTATGCACTTCTGCAGGACTTTACAATAACCTAATTTCTACATGCCAACACAATCTGGTGTATACATATCACCCATTTAGATTTTAATGCTAAAGATAAAGGGATTTAAACACAAAGGGATTTCAGTGATATGAAAGATATTTTTTCACTTATGGAAAAGCACATTTCAAAAAAGGCCACCAGTTAGTAAAGAAATTGGTTCTAATTATGCACTTTACTGCAGGTCTCATTTTGAGCCTTATTTTTTGTCTGCATTTTTCTCCCCATTATTATGCCTCTAATTTATTTCTCTCATATTATTAAATTGGCTAAGATCTTACATGCAATGTTGAATAGAAGTGATGATAGTGGGCCTCCTGTCTCATTTTTGAATTTAAAAAGAATATTTAAAATATTTTACTTTATTTTATTGAGATTACTGAATTTCAAGGTTACCAATATAAGTGACACAAAGCTAAACAGGATTCTAATTTTATAGAATTTTGTCCTGAAATAATAACCTTAACATCAAGGTCTTTGACTTTGATTATCTGTATCAGTTCCCCAGAAATTAGATGAGTAATGGATTTAGAAATCTCAGCCTGCCCCCAAAGGCACACCTGCACAGACATACCCTTGGTTCAGCCCAGGTACCTGGTTAGCAAGGGAAGAGAGACTTAAATGCTTTCATCTTCTTAAAAATATAGATATAGATAAATAAATCACCTCACTACCAACACTAATGAAATTGATTTCCCCTGCTGATTTTGTGTTTAACCTCTCTATCCAATACTTTATTCATTTTCTTGTCTTGCCCCTGTTACCCTCAGGATTAAAAGTAACAAAGAGGAGAGACTGCAACCAAGTAATTCCCTAATGGGATTTTCTCAGTAACAGACCACTTTTTGTTTCTCATCTCTTGCTTAACGAAATCTTTAGGTTCCTGAACCTTCCTTGAGTTTCAGAAAAAGTCTGGCTCAAGTGTTAATAATCAGATGAGTGACAACATGTAAAGACAAAGAATAGCAGTCTGGCAGAAGAACATGTAACATTTTATATAACAGATCAGCCATATAGCAGAGTCACAGGACCTTTAGTTCCTACCTGAAGGACATAGATAGCAATGTCTGACACACATATATAAGCTGGTTTTTATGGAAGCCAGACTCCCACCAGATGGAACTACTGACTCCAAGACACGCCTGTAGACCCTAGACCAATTGGAACCAGAAGGTTGATTATTGAGATTCTCAAAACATCGCCCTGTTACTTCACCATCAAACAGGCTGAGACTTGTGTACTAACAAATCACACACCCTGTGACTCTGTCCTTCACATAGTTTTTAAAAAACCCTTCACTGAAAGCCATCTGCGAGTGTGCGTCTTTTGAGCATGACTTTTGAGCTGCCCATACTCTTTGAATGGTACCTGCAATAAGCCCTGTACTTTCCTTTACCACAAGCCCATATCAGATTACTTTTGCTGCATGTTGGGCAATCAAACACAAGTTCAGTTTGTTAACACTATTGGTACAATGTAGAAGAATATATATATAATTTTAAGAGTAGAGTCTTACACTTATGAAGATGTACTTTATATATTGTGATATTATATTACTAATTATTACTGGGCAACTGTGCAGTGCCCAGGTGTATATTGCAAATCAGATCTTTGCAAACTAGCTTCAGGCCTGCAAGTATTCCCTTTCTTCTCTTGTTTTCACTCTACATTAGTATAATAGAAAAAATAAGACTCCTTGTGGTCGAGAGAAAAATGAAAACAAAAAATCAAAGAAAACTGGTGGCAGGGATCTGACCAAGCCTATGATATACCCATTAAACTGAAAACTACCAGTGATACTGGAGAATCTTATTTATTGACTTGGAAAAAGCTGTTGAAAAAGCTACAAAAGTTGGTGACTGAAACAGAAGAGCCACAAAATTGTACATAAAAAGATGAATTATATTATTAATACTAGATAATATCTCAAAAATTTTATATGGAAAAATAAGACTGTATAAGTGTTTATGTTTGTTATAAAAATGAAATATACTTTGAAACTAATTATAAAACTAGATGATAAATAGTTTCATTATCATAATTTTTGAGATAAAAAGTAGTTATGATTAAGTAATCAAAAACAGGTATTTTATATACATACATCTCGCTCTCTCTGATTCCTCAGTACAAATGTATAGAAACATTGTATACATTTTGTGTATCTAAAATTTATACACATGATACATTTCTCATGTATAATGAAAATGTCATATCTATGTGCATTTCTGATCCTGGAGCAAAGAATATATAATAAAAAATAATTTCATGAAATTTATTAAGGAGGAACAACCACTGTAATTCCATACTTGCCATTACTGATGAAAATGACAAATCATGGGTTGGAGTCCAAGTGCTGTAAATGGCATGTTTCAAACAGCTGGGATCAAAATGCCTTTGGAACTGGAATAAAGAACAGGAATCTTTGAAAATATGACTCCCTACAAACAGTTACATGTAGCAGTGTGCGTGCGTGTGTGTGTGTGTGTGTGTTCTGTATATAAAAATATACTTGCAATTGATAATAAATAGCTAACTTTCTGATTTCTAGTGACTACCTGCCTTTGCTAAAAAAAAAAAAATGCTCCAAGAAGGATTCAAAATGATCTATAGAAAGTTCTTTACACCAAATTATGTTCCATAATTATATTAATAGTTTCAGTATTCAAGAAACATCAGTCAGAAACAGGTATTGGGATGATATAAATCAAAGTAGAGCCTCAAAACAAAAATAAATAAGGTCCTAATGCTACTTCTTTTGATAAAGGTGACTTTCAGCAGCAAAAATTCTATATTCTGTGGAATGCAACCACTTTGCCCGCTGAATCAAGCAGAGTGTAGAGATACACAGGAAATACTATTGATTTTAAGCATTATTTGAACCAACAAACAGATTTAAAATGACCTTCCACTGTGATAACAATATCTATAATTTGAAAAGAGTTTGTAGAGGAAGAAATGTTGCAAGGTCTGGAGTAAGATAAATGGCAATTTATGGAGGTCAGTTGGCCAATTTCAGATCAAAACAGTTGATATTGCTACAAACCAGTAAATATATCAATGCAATTTCTGGAAAAATCACAATCTGAGGATACTTTAATTTTCAAGAAATTGTTTTACTAGTCACTCTGGAATTGCTTTATCTATAAAGCTAATCTTATAACTTTGCATTTCCTGCTTTCAGCTATGTTCACAGCAATGGAATAGACTGGCTCTTAAAAAATCTAACTAGAGAAATTGATCTATTTTCAGGTTTGCTGAAATGACATTATATAATGACCTGTAAGTCTCAGGTCATTCCATGATTCAAAAAGTAGAAATAGTAATAATGAGTATGTTTTGACAAGTTAACTTCTTTTAACATGGATATTTTTCATTTAAACCTGGGAATGTTCTTTGAAGGTCTTTCTGTTCCCCTGTTTTATAAATAGTTGGACTTGGTACCCATGATTTCTATAATTGGTCTGGAATTAAGTTTAAACTTACAAATAGAAGTTAGTTCAACAATGCAGGATGAACAAATCCTGGAGAGGTACTGTACAACACAGGGTCTATGTGTAACAGTACAGTATTATATACCTACAAATTTAATAACCAAGTAGAGTTTATGTTAAATGCTCTTACCACACACACAAATGATATAAAAATAAACTAATAAATAAAGGAGGAATGAGGTATCTTATAGGTATCTTGGAGAAGTGAGGGATAATTAATGGCCTTGATTGTGGTGGTGATTTCACAGGGGTAGGGGTATACTTGTCTTTTAATTTATAAAGTTAAATATCTGTAACTTTTAAAATCTCAAATATCTTTCAATAGAGTGTTCTTTTTAAAAATAGTTTAAAATAATTCAAAGTTTTCCACATATATTCAGTAATCTAAGTTGGAAGAGCTTAGTGTAAATCACCATGTAGAGCTTTAGAGGTTACACAGCTTTAGAGGTGTATAATAATTAAAGATGCTAAACAGAAAATAGGCAGACTAACCCTTCAAAAGGCAAAGTCATGTAGAATGAACACAAAATACTTCTAAAATTGCCCAGAGAAGGGATATTCTTCTAATCCAACAGAAAAATATTTGCCTTTCTAACCAGCTTCTACCTGGACACTAAGAAATGTCTAATTTCTCATTGTTTGCCTTATTCTTTCAGCCTTCATCTGTCAGAAAACTCCTTTCAGTCTCATGTTGGAACTTGTATTCCAAACACATCAAATTATTTTCTTGTTCTCTTACTCAACACATTATTTTGTCAGCTCAAACACTGTGCTCTTGTTCTTGTTAATCTGGTTTAAAGCCAAAACATATTCTAATTAATAAGAGCTGAAGGAAGTATTTTAAGTATTTCCTGCTGATTGAGTCCTTTGAGAATTACTTAGAATTTCCTTGGTTGGATTTTTAAAGTCATGATAGTTTTGGTTATTAGAATTTCCTTAAGAATGATTTTCCTAGAGGAAAAGCTTATAGACTTTTTTGAGGGCTCTCCAAATGTTTAATTGCATTCAGTCAGTTCAGTTGCTCATTTGTGTCTGACTCTTTGCAACCCCTAAGCTGCAGCATGCCAGGTCTCCCTGTCCATCACCGTCTCTAGGAGTTCACTCAAACTCACGTCCATCAAGTCAGTGATGCCATCCAGCCATCTCATCCACTGTCATCCCCTTCTGCTCCTGCCCCCAACCCCTCTAAGCATCAAGGTCTTTTCCAATGAGTCAACTCTTCGCATGAGGTGGCCAAAGTACTGGAGTTTCAGCTTCAGCATCATTCCTTCCAAAGAAACCCCAGGGCTGATCTCCTTCAGAATGGACTGGTTGGATTTCCTTGCAGTCGAAGGGACTCTCAAGAGCCTTCTCCAACACCACAGTTCAAAAGCATCAATTCTTCGGCGCTCAGCTTTCTTCACAGTCCAGTTCTCATAACCATACAGGACTACTGGAAAAACCATAGCCTTGACTAGATGGACCTTAGTCAGCAAAGTAATGTCTCTGCTTTTGAATATGCTATCTAGTTTGGTCTTAACTTTCCTTCCAAGGAGTAAGCGTCTTTTAATTTCATGGCTGCAGTCACCATCTGCAGTGATTTTGGAGTGCCCTAAAATAAATTCAGCCACTGTTTCCCCAACTATTTGCCATGAAGTGATGGGACCAGATTCCATGATCTTAGTTTTCTGAATGTTGAGCTTTAAGCAAGTGTTTATTATTGTATCCATTCATCTGCTAAAACAAAAATATTAGGTAGACTTAAAAAATCATCTGAAAATATTGTGATGTTTCTTATTTCAGTGTATCAAAATCTGGAGAGCACAAAGGGGTAGGCAATAGTAATTTTAAAATACTTTTTAAAAGGAACTTTGCTGTTATCCTTTAGCTTTATTTGCCCCCATTTGGTTTATTATTCTCTTTATCAATTAACATATATGTATATTGCTTTGTCTGAAGCACTGAGAGTGAAATGGAGACATCATTATCCCAACCTCCATCATTAAATACTTCATGGTGTATTATATAAGAACAAGGTCATTCTTTTTCAAAACCCCATTAATGAACTTTAACATTGCTATTATGTAATCCACAATATATATTCCATTTGTTAATATTTAGCTTTTCTTTCTTTCTTTTTTTTTCTGACTCAGGATCTATTCCAGGACTACTCATCCCATTTGTGCTCTTGTTGTTCAGTCATGTCTGACTCTTTGTAACCCCATGAACTGCAACACACCAGGCTTCTCTATCCTTCACTATCTCCCTGAGTTTGCTCAAGCTCATGTCCATTGAGCTAATGATGCCATCCAATCATCTCATCCTCTGTCACCTCTTTCTCCTCTTGCTCTCAATCTTTCCCATCATTAGAGTATTTTCCAATGAGTTAGTTCTTTGCATCAGGTGGCCAGAGTATTAGGAACATTGTTTCAGATTTTCTTTGTCTTTCTTGACCTTAACATTTTTGTAGAAGATCCCACAATTTGAATTATTCTAATTTTCTCTCATGATTAGATTCATGTTATATTTTGAGGATGGAGGCAATGATAACACAGAAATGATGTGTCTATTACATATTTTGAGGACATTTTTTGTATAGTTCAGGTGGTCTCAGAACTAATTAACTGGAATCATGAAAGGAGAAGTAATGTATAAAAGATTACTCTGCAGAGAGGATAAACTGCCAGAACATAAATTCATTTCTTTTTAATGAATTATTTATATTAATCCATAATACATGCCAGGAACTGCAATAGATATTGAACAATATTGATAAAGATGCTGAATGAGTAGCATCAGGGATCAGCAAACTACAATCTTCTGGCCAAATCCAGCCATGGCCATTCATTCCTGACTTGTTTATGGCTACTTTTGTGCTGCATTAGCAGAGTGGAGTAGTAGTAACAGAGACCTTTTGGACAACAAAGCTTAAGATATTTACTATCTGGTTTTTAAAAAAAATTTTTTTTTTCCAATCCCTATTTTAAGATAGTGTAATTCTAGCTAATGTATTTTTTTAAGATAAATAATCATTGTAAATATATGAGCAATGAGAAAAATAGGTTGCCAGTCATGTGGCTTTATTTGGGGGAAATGAGTAGATTTTGATGTATCTTATAAATATTGTACTATCTATGAAGTACAAAATATGCAGTACTTTAATATCTTCTATTATAAATATCCTAGGCCTTACTTGGGAAGAATAAGTGATGCCATTTAGCCAGAAATCCCTAATGTTTCTGAGTCTACTCTTCCCTACTGTTGTTCTCTTGTCTACTGCCAACCATAGACCTTACTTCAAAAGACTAAGCTCAGAAAGCTTCAGCATTTCCTGTGTCAGCAAAGACTTTCTTTTTGCTTCAAGCAATTTATTAAAGCAGGAATCCGATTGACTCTAGTGAAATATATTCCATCTTTCCTGAAGACAGAATTTTGTCCCATTTAAGAACTCTTCTGCTTATGTGTTGAGCAGAATCACATTTTCAAACTGGTGTCTGGACACGCGGATAAATCCCATTACCCAGTAATAGGATTTGTCTGCAAACCTCCTGTGCACTCCTTTGGTAAGTAAGAAGTCCTTCACAGTGGGCTGCTTTTTTTCTTTAGGTTTACTCTGACATCTGTCCAACTAATTTCACTCTATGATGCATTTGTTTCATTTAAACCCACCAAAAGTGTGAGAAACTAGTAGTTGATAAAATTTTTGAATAGCATCAGTATTCTCCCTCAGTTTCGTTCAAGGAGATGCTCTAAATTTAACCTTTGTCTGGGAAAGAACCACAATCAAAGTAACTTGCAAAAGAAACCAACAGCTGTGTTCTTAGAAGATGTATTAGTCACTACCATTTATAGGTCTCTGTCATTCAAGCTGCCTCAAAAATGTGGTTAAAAAACAGTTAAAGAATAGTAGTCTGAAAAATAGAAATGCTGCTGGTAACTTGATAGTAGAAATATACTATCAAGTATATTTGGGAATTAATGACAACATGATCTAGTTTTCGGAGTAGAATGATAATTTTCATTAAAAATAGTGTTACCAAACCAAACTTGGGTTTACTCACTTTCACACCATAAAACCAACCTACTGACACCAGGTTGTGGTGAAAGAAACTGCACTATATATTGTAGGGTGCCAAGCAAGGAGCGAATGTTAAAGAGACCTGAACTCCCTATGGCTTCAGGGAAATATTTTTAAAGATGGGGTTAGGGCTTGTGGTCAGCTTATGGGCACCTTAGTTAAACTAGATCAGTAAGATTAAACTAAGTAAAGCTGGATCAAAACTCCAAAGTGTCCTTATGTGATAACTTCTTTGCCTAGACCTTCAATGCTAGTTGCTCACAAGAGGAGCCCTCTGTGTCTTCCTTTGAACATGTCTCTTCTCTGTTTTCTGTCTAAATTTCTAAAGATAACAGTACTAGTAGTTGCTAGAAAGTGATATTCTGTACCATGTCCCTTACTTATTTTGTCTGTAATTCCTACGATCTTTTTGCCAAGCAGATATCATTGTCTCATAGCTAGGTGAATGGGCCATGGAATGACTTTAATTCTTTAAAGGGCAATTAGTAATTGACAGAATTAAGATAAAACATATTTAATGCCAAATCCCCTTTATTTTTCCATCAGTGCTTTATAATTGCTATTGGTGATTGTTTGCATTAATTAAATGTAGGACAAATTTTCACAATATTAACTGAAATTTGAATGCTCTTTGTTCTCACTGAGCTTTATTTCATGCCAAAATCCCATTTTTCCTAATTGCAAAATGATACGGTAACCAAAAAAGCTTTGCAGTGACAGTGGGACTCATTATTTGTGCATTATTTGAAATCTACTGATTACTTTATTGCCTGATAGATGCCAACCTGACACAAACAGGAAGACTTCTGGATATTGAATTTTTTCTTGTCAAATTATCTTAAAAATTTCTTGTCAAATGATGTCAAACCTTAAATATACTTCCAACTATGTACTCTAAGTTTTATATTTCTCATGTTTTATAGAAACTGTGTCTTCAAGTTAGTTCAAATATTAGTAAATTTAGTTGTTTTAATTAATCTTCATTTTAAAAGTTTTAGTTGTTTTTAGAGACAAAGCAAATAGCCATAATTTTATATGGATCCATACAAAATTAAAAAGTAATACTTGCACATAAATTTACCAGGCTAAGTGGACTTTACTTATTACCATGTTAAATGCACACTAATTTTAAACAGAAATAACAGATGTTACTGGAAACCTCCTCCTGAGACTTACTGTGAGATGCTGGAACCATCTCTACAAATATCAGACACCATCTCAACCTCTTCTACTTCTGACTTTATAATAAAAATGAGTGGAAAAAGACAACAGAAGTAGAAAACCATTTATTTTAAAGAAAATAAGTGTTTATAGTAAGAGTTATTATCTTTGCCCAAAATAAGTTGAGGAATGTCAGGAAAGGGACAAATGAGAAGTCTCCAAGAAAATAACTTGGGTTGCATAATGTCTATAAAAGGAGAGACTACCTGATTGAATTTCTAGGTCTTCAGAGCCATGAATATTGGAGTGACACATGAGCAGTAAGGTGGAAAGGGACTAACAATGTGGAGTCCAAATAGAAAAGAAAAAGCTCTAATGGGCTAGAAGATCATAAAAGGAAGAAGAAGAAAATAGAGTTGTTCAAGTGGCCACTAGTTCAATAAAGTCATGCCTCAACAGGAGAGAGAAGTGGAGACATAGGATCACTGGGAGACATAGTCACTCTCTATGAGAGAGACCTTATTAAAAGATAGGATGGTTGTGAGGAGTTGAGGAGTAGCCCAAACACATACCCACTCCTTCCTACATGATAAAGACCACTAGAATGAAACAGGACCAAGCCAAAGCCATGCAAGGATCTTGTCCCATCACTAGCATGCAGTTTAACAAACTGGAGTCGTCTCCTCTATCTGAATTCCATATCCTCATCCTGTAGGCAAATGTTGAGGAAGAAATAGAAGAGCAGTAGAAAATCAGACCATTATTTTCCTCCCATTTTGTCTTTCCCAAGCCATACATTTTACCAACAGTTCAGTTCATTTCAGTCACTCAGTCATCTCCAATCTTTGTAAACCCATGAATCACAGGACGCCAGGCTTCCCTGTCCATCACCAACTCCCGGAGCTTACCCAAACTCATGTCCATTGAGTCGATGATGCCATCCACCCATCTCATCCTCTGTTGTCCCCTTCTCCTCCTGCTCCCAATCCCTCCTAGCATCAGGGTCTTTTCAAATGAGTCAGCTCTTTGCATCGGGTGGCCAGGGAGTATTGGAGTTTCAGCTTCAACATCAGTCATTCCAATGAACACCCAGGACTGACCTCCTTTAGGATGGATTGGATCTCCTTGCAGTCCAAGGGATTCTCAAGAGTTTCTCCAGCACCACAGTTCAAAAGCATCAATTCTTTGGTGCTCAGCTTTCTTTATAGTTCAGCTCTCATATCCATACATGACTACTGGAAAAACTGTAGCCTTGACTAGACAGACTTTTGTTGGCAACGTAATGTCTCTGCTTTTTAATATGCTGTCTAGGTTGGTCATAACTTTCCTTCCAAGAAGTAAGCGTCTTTTAATTTCATGGTTGCAATCACCATCTGCAGTGATTTTGGAGCCCCCCAAAATAAAGTCTGACACTGTTTCCCCCATCTATTTGCTATGAAGTAATGGGACCATATGCCATGATGTTAGTTTTCTGAATGTTGAGCTTTAAGCCAACTTTTCACGCTCCTCTTTCACTTTCATCAAGAGGCTCTTTAATTCTCCGTCACTTTCTGCCATAAGGGTGGTGTCATCTGCACATCTGAGGTTATTGATATTTCTCCCAGCAATCTGATTCCAGCTTGTGCTTCCTCCAGCCCAGCATTTCTCATGATGTACTCTGCATAGAAGTTAAATAAGCAGGGTGACAATATATAGTCTTGACGTGCTCCTTTTCCTATTTGGAACCAATCTGTTGTTCTATGTCCAGTTCTAACTGTTGCTTTCTGACCTACAGACAGGTTTCTCAAGAGGCAGGTCAGGTGGTCTGCTATTCCCATCTCTTTGAGAATTTTCCACAGTTTATTGTGATCCTCAGAGTTAAAGGCTTTGGCATAGTCAATAAAGCAGAAATAGATGTTTTTCTGGAACTCTCTTGCTTTTATGATAATCCAGTGGATGTTGGCAATTTGATAGGGCTCCTCTGTCTTTTTTAAAACCAGCTTGAACATCTGGAAGTTCACGGTTCACGTATTGCTGAAGCCTGGTTTGGAGAATTTTGAGCATTAGTTTACTAGCGTGTGAGATGAGTGCAATTGTGTAGTAGTTTGAGCATTCTTTGTCATTGCATTTCTTTGGGATTAGAATAGAGGAGAGGAATGCTTTGAAGCAGGCAAATTTTTTTTTTACAAAGTTAAATAGGACTGATCAGAACATTATTTATTCACTCAGAATAATTTTAAGTAAATGTAAAGGAGGGTTGCATATAGGCCAACTGTAGGACAGTGATTAGTATAAATTCAAATATTATCATTTTATACATCACTGAGACAGAACTTAAGTAGCAGGTTATAAAAATTTAAAATGCCAATGTCATAATCATGTTCCTTTCAAAAACTGATTTCTTGTGGTTCTCATAAACCATAAAAGCTGTTGTCACTTAGGTACAATAATTTATATTATCAATTGTTCCTTATGATCAAACAGAAGTGCATCTTCATGACATGGTATGTGTCTTTTTGTGACATAGGAAGGAAAGAAATAGATAGATAGGCAGGAGGAATGGATTTAAGCCATAATAAACAGGAAAGGTAACTGTTATAGCAATAGTGAACATTTAAATGCTTTTATTTTAATTCTCATTATTCCTGTATCTNATGTGTCTTTTTGTGACATAGGAAGGAAAGAAATAGATAGATAGGCAGGAGGAATGGATTTAAGCCATAATAAACAGGAAAGGTAACTGTTATAGCAATAGTGAACATTTAAATGCTTTTATTTTAATTCTCATTATTCCTGTATCTTGGAGAAGGCAATGGCACCCCACTCCAGTACTCTTGCCTGGAAAATTCCATGGATGGAGGAACCTGGTAGGCTGCAGTCCATGGGGTCACTAAGTCGGACATGACTGAGTGACTTCACTTTCACCTTTTACTTTCATGCAACTGCTAAAATGATAATACTATTTTAGCAAAAATTTTGGGGCTAGCTAGTATTTCTCTGGTGGTTTAGATTGTAAAGAATAGGCCTGGCAGGAGACAGGAGACCCAGGTTCAATTCCTTGGTTGGAAGGATCCCCTGGAGAAGGGTATGGCAACCAACTCCAGTATTCTTTTTTTTTTTCCTCGCTTTACTTTTTTTTAATTAATTTTATTTTTTAGTTTGCAGTGCAACATGTATGATATCATAAGTGAAATGAATCGCCGGTCTAGGTTCAATGCAGGATGCAGGATGCTTGGGACTGAGGGACGGGGATAATCCAGGGAGATGGTGTGGGGCGGGAGTGGGGAGGTGGAGGTCGGGATTGGGAGTTCATGTACACTCGTGGCTGATTCATGTCAATGTATAACTCCAGTATTCTTACCTGGAGAATTTCATGGACAGAAGAGCCTGGCAAGCTACAGTCCATGGGGTCAGAAAGACTCAGGACATGACTGAGCAACTTTCACTTACCCATACACTTCCTTATTAGAGTAAGAGGAAAGGGATTTGATTACTCTTGAAATGTATACATTACATATAATCTTATTGGTGGGGAAGGAGAATTCAATTGAGGCTGCTTTTCATAAAAGAACAGGCAGGATGAGACTCTCTGAGAGTGATTCTCCATTAAGAATTGGAGTCTAACCAGACTGGTGACTCCCAAACTGTTTCCTGAAGAAAGCATTTGTCTAGGCTCTGGCTTGTGTCCAGTGGAGCCTATAATTTTCACATTTTACCTCTCTCATCCTCTTCCTTGAGTTAGAGTAATAAACTGCTAACTTGTTATTCTGTTCCCAGAGATCAGGTTATTGTTTTGTTGAGAAAGAATTCAGAGATGGATGTAAGAAAAGCAAAGCAAGAATTTGTTAAGCCATAGTGTGCTCTTAAGGGAAGAGCAGGCAGATTCAGGTGAGTAGCTATGCTGAGGCTGAGTGTCTTTGGCAAGTTGGTAATATGGGGTGTGAAAATGAATGTACAGAATATTCATTGGAGAGGAAAGGGTTTGGGGTCTGAAATTTCCTAATTTTTTTTTTTCCTGATTTTTCCTCCCAGCTCCACCTTCCTGAATAGAGGAGGAATTTTGGCCTTATTTAGTCTTTATTTTTCCTAAAGCTTTTTTTTTCTTTTTTAAATTTTTTTATTGAGGCATAGTTGATTTACAATATCATGTTAGTTTTAGGTATACAGAAAGCAATTATTTTATAATTATATATATATATATATATAGTCATACTCATATATATGCTTTTTTTTTCAGATTATTTTCCCTTGTAGGTTATTACAAAATATTGAACATATTCCCTGTGCTATATAGTGGGTCCTTATTGGTTATCCCTTATTTAGTTTTGATTGAAAGTTCAAGATGTTGGTGCATGATGGGTAATTCTTATCTACAAGGCTAATTTTATTGTAACGGGGGTGTAGTGAGCAGAGGGGTTACATTCTAATGCTGGAGATTCCTGCCTTTTCCCATCTTTCTTTATATGCCTCTATGACCTTTGTCACTTCAAAATTTATGGTTTCTTGTCAGTCCAGAGGTTCTGGCTTCTCTTTGTCTGCCCAAGGACGCCCTTTGTTCATAAGACTTATGGTTTCCTTCCACATGGCCTGTGCCCACTCCCTTTTTTCTGCTCATATCTAGCTATCTGCCTTCTCTAACAGTTCTACAGCCTATTTTAAAAACAGAAACAGAATATCTCAATAAAATAAAACAGATCATTACACAACTCTGCTTAAAAAAAAAAGAAAAAAATGAAGTCCTTAAAATGGCCCATTTGGCCCCACAAAATTTGATTTACTGTTATCTGTTTAATGTAATTTCTTTCTAACCACCTGTCCCCCTGCTCCACTATTGTTTCTTTTCCATTAACCTTATGCTGATATCTTATGCTTTTCTTCACTAACCTTATGCTGATCTTCAAGCACATCAGGCCACAGGGTCTCTGCAATGACAACTCCCTCTATCTGGAACACTCTTTTCCCAAATACCTACATAATTTGTATCCTCACCTTGAAGTCTTCACTCAAATATCACCTGTAATCTGAGCACTCTATTTACATTTGTCATGTACCTCACCCAGTCCCTATTTTGTAGATACTTTAATATAGCAGAACCAATTGGTCAATAACCCTATCTTTTAATTTTCTGATCTTATTTTAATGAGCACTTTTAGACTCAAGTGTCCCAAATTCATGATAAATTATGTCATGAATTAATTTTTACATTTAAAGCTGATGAGAGCTATGAAGGAACATTTTAAAAGAACAAGCAAGACATTATTTATGAAATACATTTTGTAAGGATATAGCTACCATAGAGCTATTGGGTCACCAGATGCACTGTCATTGAGCAGTAATATTTTGAAAGAAATCTTTTTTTCTGATCAATGGTAGATCTAAACAATGGGCTTAAAACATTCAATAAACCATATTGTTAACAGATGTGCTGTCATCTGAGCTTTGTTGTTACATTTATAGAGCACAGGAAGAATAAACATTATAATTCTAAGAGTTTTCACAATGGTAGGTGAACATTGGCTTCAACTTGAAGTTGTCAGCTGGATTAGCCCCTAACAAGAAAGTCAGAATGTACTTTGAGACTTTGAAGGCAGATATTAATTTATCCTCTCTAGCTATAAAAGTCTTAGATGGCATCTTCTTGTCTACATTGAAATTCTATTGTGATGAGACCCAAAAGTGTCCAGAAGTTGTCTTTGCCTCATTACCATGCTAAAATTTCTACCCCAAAAGGGGGAACTGGAGCTTTTCTAGACATGATTAGTGTCTTGTGCAAAGGAGCACTATGGACTGCACATGTTCTGGCTGTTTCTGGAAATCGCTGCCCCTTTCCACAAATTCTGATGGCCCACTCCCTTCTTACCCTTTAAAAGTTTTCTATTCCCTGCCTTCCACCCAAGGAAAGGTAGTCTTTAGAGTAGGAGCCCTCCCTTTCCTATTCCTGATCAACAAATATAGTTTCCGCTGTGCTTTGTAGAAAAACTAAAGAAAATCTATTGCTTAGTGTGGGTTTAGTCACTAAGTGGTGTCTGATCCTTGAGACTTCATAGACTGGCTCTTTTCTCCATTTGATTTTCCAGGCAAGAATACTAGAGTGGGTTGCCATATCCTTCTCATGGGAATATTCCTGACCAGGGATCAAACCCATGTCTCCTGTGTCTCCTGCGCTGTAGGCAGATTCTTTACTGACTGAGCTTCCAGGGAATCCAACATTGTTAGTGTGATCACCTTCATTAATTTTCTTAGCTAGATCTACTGAATAGCTTGCTTCAGCTTTTCCATCAGCTCTTGCTGCTTCACTTTGTACTTTTATGTTATAGATATGGCTTTTTCCCTTAAATTTCATGAAAGAAACTCTTTAAGCTTCAAATTTTCTCCTGAAGTTTCCTTACCTCCTTCAACCTCCATGGAATTGAAGAGAGTTAGGGCTTTGCTCTGGATTTAGGCTTTGGTTTAAGGGAATGTTGTAGCTGATTTGTTCTTTCCAGGTCACTAAAATGTTCTCCATTATCAGTCATAAGGCCATTTTGCTTTCTTATCATCCATATGTTCACTGGAGTAGCACTGTTAATCTCCCTTAGAAGTTTTCCTTTGCAATCACAGTGTGGTTGACTGTTTCAGCCTGTCTCAGCTTTGAACACGCCTTCCTCCCTAAGGTAATCATTTCTAGCTTTTGATTTAAAGTCAGACATCTAAATCTTGCATTATAAGATTATTAGTTGGCTTAATTTCAACATTGTTATGTCTCAGGGAATAGGGTGATCTGAACTGAAGGAGACAGAGCAGTTTTTAAGTTCATCATCAGTTCTTCCAATGAATAATTCAGTATTGATTTCCTTTAAGACTGAGTGGCTTGATCTCCTTGCAAGGGACTCTCAGCAGTTCATGGTGACCCAAAACAATCACATGTACATCAAAGTTACACCAAAGTAGTGACACAAATATTGCTGATCACAAATCACCATAACAAATGTAATAACAATTAAACATTTGGGAATATTGTGAAACTTACAAAAATGTGATGCAAAGATAGGAAGTGAGCAAATACTATTGGAAAAAAAGGCACCAGCACACTTGCTGAATGCATGGTTGACACAAACCTTCAATCTGTAAAAAATGCAATATGCATTCCAGAGAGTCAAGGATGGCTCAATATTTGAAAATCAGCCAAGGGGGGGGGGGGAAATATATATATATATATATAAACAGACTAAAAAAAAAACATGATCAAATAAACTGTGCATAAAAATATTTGACAAAATTTAATAGCACTCTTTAAAAAAAAACTATCAGAACATAGTAATAGAGGGAACTTTCTTAACTTGATTTAAAAAAAAATCTTTTAAAGAATTGCCACATCTAATAATGTAGGATTGAATAACAAAAAATTGAACATTTTTCTTCTAAGTAGAGAAAAACATATCAAAGCTCATTCTCATCTTTTCTATTCTATGCTATAATTTTAGCCAGGAAAATAAGGCAAGAAAAGACAATAAAAGGCACACAGATCAGAAGAGGAGAAATAAATTTGTATATGACATAATGATCTATATAGAAAGCCCTAAGAAATTTACTCAAAAAAAAAAAAGTCTAAAATTAACAAATGAATTCAACACATCAAAAAGCTCATACATCATAATCAAGTTGGGTTTATTCAAGGGATGCAAGGATTCTTCAATATATGCAAATCAAACAGTGTGATGTACCATATTAACAAATTAAAAGATAAAAACCATATGATCATCTCAACAGATGCAGAAAAAGCCTTTGACAAAATTCAGCACCCATTTATGGGCATAGATGGAACATCCCTCGAGTAAAGACCATATATTATAAGCTACAGCGAACATTATTCTCAATAGTGAAAAACTGAAAGCATTCCCTCTAAGATCAGGAGCAAGACAAGGGTGTCCACCTTCACCACTGTTATTCAACATAGTTCTGGAAGTCCTAGCTATAGCAATCAGAGAAGAAAAAGACATAAAAGGAATCCAGATCAGAAAAGAAGAAGTAAACTCTTACTGTTTGCTGATGACATGATATTGTACATAGAAAACTCTTAAGATAGTATCAGAAAATTACTAGAGCTAATCAGTTAATTTAGCAAAGTTGCAGGATACAAAATCAATACACAGAAATCACTTTCATTTCTATATACAAACAATCAAAAATCAGAAAAAGAAATTAAGGAATCAATCCCATTCACCATTGCAACAAAAAGAATTAAATATCTAGGAATAAACTTACCTAAGGAGACAAAAATCTGTACACACAAAATTATAAGACACTAATGAAAGAAATCAAAGATGACATAAACAGTTGGAGAGATATTCCATGTTTCTGGGTAGGAAGAATCAATATTGTGAAAATGACTATCCTACCAAATGCAATATACAGATTTAATGTGATCCTTATCAAATTACCAATGGTATTTTTCACAGAACTACAGCAAAAAATTTCACAATTCATATGGAAACACAAAAGACCATGAATATCCAGAACAGTCTTGAGAGAGAGGAAAGGAACTGGAGGAATCAACCTTCCTGATTTCAAACTATTCTACAAAGCTCCAGTCATCAAGACAGTAGGGTACTAGCACAAAAACAGAAATACAGACCAATGGAACAAGATAGAAAACCCAGAAATAAACCCATGCACCTATTGGTACCTTATTTTTGACAAAGAGGGCAAGAATATACAATGGAGCAAAGACAGCCTCTTCAATAAATGGTGCTGGGAAAACCGGTCAGAATGACTAGGCTCCTCCATCCATGGGATTTTCCAGGCTAGAGTGCTGGAGTGGGTTGCCACTGCCTTCTCCAATCAAAAAATATACAAACAATAAATGCTGGAGAGGGTGTGAAGCAAAGGGAACACTCTTGCACTGTTGGTGGGAATGTAAATTTATACAGCCACTATGGAAGATGGTATGGAGATTCCTTAAAAAACTAGGAATAAAACCGCCATATGACCCAGCAGTGCCACTGCTAGGCATATACCCTGAGGAAATCAAAACTAAAAAACAAACATGTATCCCATTGCTCATTGAGCACTATTTGCAATAGCTAGAACATGGAAGCAACCTAGATGTCCATTGACAGATGACTGGATAAAGCAGTGGTACATCTCCACAATGGAATATTATTACCCAGCCATAAAAAGGAACATATTTGAGTCAGTTCTAAT
The DNA here is from genome assembly GCA_006408695.1 of Aepyceros melampus. Lineage (NCBI taxonomy): Eukaryota > Metazoa > Chordata > Mammalia > Artiodactyla > Bovidae > Aepyceros > Aepyceros melampus. Next base: position 147,322 of record SJXQ01004895.1, on the reverse strand, counting down.
GAAGTGGATGAACCTGGAACCTGTTATACAGAGTGAAGTGAGTCAGAAAGGCAAAGATAAATATCATAATCTAATGCATATATATGGAATCTAGAAAATGGTACTGAAGAATTTATTTACAGGGCATCAGTGGAGAAATAAACATAAAGAACAGAACTTATGGACATGGGGAAAGGGGAGGTGAGGGTGAGATATATGGGAAGCATAACAAGGAAACTTACACTACCACATGTAAAATTGATAGCCAACGGGAATTTGCTGTATGGCTAAGGAAAGTGAAACAGGGGTTCTGTGTCAGCCTGAGGGGGTGGGATGGGATGGGAGATGGGAAGGAGGTTCAAAAAGGGGGGGGGAGATATATGTATATATATATATATATATATATATATATATATATGGCTGATTCATTTGAGGTTTGACAGAATCCTGTAAAATTCTGCAAAGCAATTATCCTTCAATAATAAATAAATTATATAAAAAATAAGTAAGAACTAAGCAAGGTCACAATACTCAAGATCCACATAGAATAATTATAAACTTCAGATGACATAGGCACAAATCTTTGGGATCTAGGACTGAGTGAAGAATTTTTAAACTTGACACTAAATGCATAATCCATAAAGGAAAAAGTGATACATTGGGTTTTATCAAAATTTTAAACAACTTCTGTGATATTTTCAGTTAATAGAAAGAGAAGCTAAAGTCTGGGGGAAATTATTGCAAATCACATATATGACAAAGAACATATGTCTTGAATACATGAAGAATTCTCAAAGTCAACTCTAAAGAATAATCCAATTAATGAATGAGTAAAAGATTTGAAGAGACATTGCCATTTCACTGATTAGCATCTAAGATTGGCAAATAAACACATGAAAAATTATCACCACGATTCAGTTCAGTTCAGTTCAGTTACTCAGTTTTGTCCAAATCCTGGCACCCCATGGATGGCAGCACACCAGGCCTCCCTGTGCATGACCAACTCCTGGAGTTCACCCATATCCATAACCATCGAGTTGGTGATGCCATCCAGCCATCTCATCCTCTGTTGTCCCATTCTCCTCCTGCCCACAAACCCTCCCAGCATCAGAGCCTTTTCCAGTGAGTCAACTCTTCACAGAGGTAGCCAAAGTATTGGAGTTTCAGCTTCAACATCAGTCCTTCCAATGAACACCCAGGACTGATCTCCTTTAGAATGGACTGGTTGGATCTCCTTGCAGTCCAAGGGACTCTCAAGAGTCTTCTCCAACACCACAGTTCAAAAGCATCAATTCTTTGGTGCTCAGCTTTCTTCACAGTACAACTCTCACATCCATACATGACCACAGGAAAAACCATAGCCTTGACTAGATGGACCTTAGTTGGCAAAGTAATGTCTCTGCTTTTGAATATGCTATCTAGGTTGGTCATAACTTCCTTTCCAAGGAGTAAGCATATTTTAATTTCATGGCTGTAGTCACCATCTGCAGTGACTTTGGAGCCCCCAAAAATAAAGTCTGACACTGTTTCCACTGTTTCCCCATCTATTTCCCATGGAGTGATGGGACCAGATCACCATGATTAGCCATCAGTAAAATCTAAATTAAGACTGTGATGAGATATCAGTGTATAATAATAGAAGAGATAAAATTTAATACCATTAATAATAATAATAATACTCCATGCTGACTAATATACACAGAAACTGAATCTCTGTCTAAGCTTTGTAGTAATGTAAAATGGTACAGGCAGTTTAGATAATAGACTGACACTTTCTTGTTAAAAAAAAAAAAAAAAAACTACCATAAGACCCAGCAATTGTATGTTTCCTAGAGAGCTGAAAACTTATGCTCACTGAACATGGATTTTCATAGCAGCTTTATTTCTAATAGACAAACCTTAGAAGCAATTGAACAATGCTTCAGTAAGGGAATGGTTAAACAAACTGTGACACATTCATATCATTGAATGTTACTTAGCAATAAAAAAGTAATAAAATATTGATACACACAACAATTTCCATGGCTCTTAAGGGCATTGTGCTGAGTGAAAAAAAGCCAATTGAATCAAGTCAAAAACTGCATGCTTCTATTTATATAGCATTCTTGAATATTGGAATTATAATAATGGAAAACAGATTCATAATTGCTGGAGAAGGGGGGGACAATGTAGATTATGCTAGTGGTTATGAATGAATATAAAAGGGTGCTAGAGAGAAACCACTGTGGTGAAGTAATCTTCCTATGCTCATTGCAGAGGTGGTTATGCTAATCAACCCAGGTAATAAAGTGACATAGAATTAAGCATGTACATTGTACCAGTATTGAATTCTTCATATTGATATTATACTATAATTGTGTAAATTGTAGCCATTAGAAGAAACTTGTAAAGTGTACATAGCTCTTTTCCAAACTAACTTAACAATCTCTGCTGAATCTAAAATTGTTTCCAAAAAATTAAGGAATTAAGAACATATAAACTTGAGATAAAATCTTCTAAAATATGTTAAACTGGATAGAATAATGAAAATAATCATAAGCTGGAATTCTCCTGGGTCTGTATTGATGCCCATATTTATTTTTTGTGTTACTTGAATGTAATAGAATTTTACTAATTTTAAGTGTTTTTATTTAAAGGCCAAGAGATAGCCTCTTTGTGGGGAGACAGTTTCAGTTGCATTAATTTTGGAACAGGATGTATGAGCAGCATGACTGGAGTCATGGTTTAGTTTGGACAATTTAGGTTTATCAAGAGAGGTAGGCAGAAACAGCCAAGGTCTCATAAATGTTACAGTTAAGTACTTATTTTAGGCCTTCGAGGTGTTTCGTGGTCATCTTTTGGCCAGCATAGGACTGACTTATGGTAATAGGCTTAAGCCAGATCTCTGAATCTAGATATTTAACTACTGAATCTATAGAACAAGAAAGTTCTGTGGTCACAGATTCTTGAGTAATGAGCACAGCTGTTAGTTTTTCATTTGAGTTTTGGTTTTCCTTGGTGACGTCAATCATTGGTCCAGGTTATCAGCTGTATAGAGCCATTTAAGACTGGAAAGGATGTAACATGGAACTGTAATGCTGATGAAAATAAAAAGTAGAGTCATAAAGAGATACTCTCCCATGCACCAATTTTCCACAGTCCTAACTAGGGAAACAAATATCAGGCTCCCTCTGAATTGCCTGAATGAATGACTCAAAAGTAATAGTGGCAAAGTCTCAAAGTTTTATTTTCTTTTCTTTTTTTATCATTAGTCAGGCATTGATATGCCGAAGATTATCTTTTAGAAACTAATGTGTGGAGTTAAAGAAAAATAAATTTCAGTTCCATTTTTTTATAATCAGAGGTTTAGAATTTTAAACTAACAGAGGAAAAAAAAAAGTTTGTTCTGAAAATAAAGTTTAGAAAGAAGATGGCAGTCATTGACTCCTAACATTTGGGGGTCATTGTCCACAAAATTGGGAGGTAGAAGTTATTTACATATGAAAGTCTCCTGCCAGATACTAGATGCAAGTTTCTTGAGAAATCTGTCTCTTTCGTGATGCTATTTTCTCTGGAGTATTTTGAGAGAGTCCCAATTATAGATGTCTTAGTTGTAAAGACCTCTGGTTCATGGGAATAAAATATTTTCAGTGGGCAAATGAAGTTCCAGGCATCCAACCCTTGTAATTTAATTATAGTATTTGTAGTTAATATTACCTGATAAGGTCTTTTCAACAAATTCAAGAGCCAATTTATGCTGACATCATTTTTAGTAAAACTAGGTTTCCTGATTGAAGGTTGTGTAGGGATTCCCTGGTGGCTCAATAATAAAGAATCTACTTGCATTGCAGGAGACCAGGGTTCAATCCCCGGGTTGGGAAATTCCCTTGGAGAAGGAAATAACAACTCACTCTAGTATTCTTGCCTGAAAAATCCCATGGACAGAACAGCCTGGCAGGCTATAGTGCCTGGGGTTGAATAAAGTCAGACATGACTTTGCACTAAACAACAACAAATCCCTGAGAAGTCACTTGGACCTGTTAGTTATAAAGACGAGTGTATTGCTTTAAACCTCCAAGTATTTGATTATTTCCTATGGATTAAATCATGTCCCTCCAAATTCATAGATTTTTTTTTTTTAAATAAAACTCTTAAACCTCCTGCATGCCAATGTGACTATATTTGGAACTAGGGCCTATAAAGAGGTTCAGTTCAGTTCAGTCACCCGTCGTGTCTGACTCTTTGTGACCCCATGAATTGCAGTCTGAGTTCACTCAGACTCATGTCCATCGAGTCAGTGATGCCATCTAGCCATCTCATTCTCTATCATCCCCTTCTCTTCCTGCCCCCAATCCCTCCAAGCATCAGAGTCTTTTCCAATGAGTCAGCTCTGCATGAGGTGGCCAAAGTATTGGAGTTTCAGCTTTAGCATCATTTCTTCCAATGAACACTCAGGACTGACCTCCTTTAGAATGGACTGGTTGGATCTCCTTGCAGTCCTGAGGACTCTCAAGAGTCTTCTCCAACACCACAGTTCAAAAGCATCAATTCTTTGCCACTCAGCTTTCTTCACAGTCCAACTCTCACATCCATACATGACTACTGGAAAAACCATAGCCTTGACTAGACAGACCTTTATTGGCAAAATAATGTCTCTGCTTTTTAATATGCTGTCTAGGTTAGTCATAACTTTCTAATTAAGGTTAAATGCAGTCACAGGATGGGGCCCTGATCCAATCCAATTAGTATCCTTATAAGAGAAGACAACAAAGAGTACTGTCTCTGTCTCTCTTCTGCTATGTGAAGATGCAATGAGAAGGTGCCTATAGGCCAGGTAAATGTCCATTATCAGAAATCAAATCATCAAGCACCTTGATTCTTACACTTTCCAGTTTCTAAAATGATGAGAAATAAATTTTTGCTAATTAAGATACTCATTTTATGACATTTTTCTATGGCACCTTGAGTGGAATAATGTACCATTTATACTTGTAAGAAATTATAATCAGTTATGGGAGGTGTAATTCTACTCTCACAGGGTGAACTCTTATTGGTTCATATGTGATAGCCTCTGATTTCCTTTGCTAAGATCTGAAAGACATTACAGCTAAGGATATGTCCCAACACCATGGCAGTCTTAATTCTTTAGATAATTTTCAAGATTTATTTTACATATGTCAGTTATTTTTTCTATTTTTATTGATGACTAAAGAAATAAGGATGTGGTTTTTCTGGATGATGGATAGTGTTTACAAAGCACTCTGATTATTGTCCCTGTAACATCTTATGGAAAAACCCAAATTAACTTTTTGCCAACTCAATAAGTAGTCTTTTGGATCTTATCTTTACACTTTTACCAGGTTTATAAGTTTAGCAGTTGAAACATATGCCAGAAACATCCTTAGGAATTTTGAGTGAAATAGTCTTACGAACGGAGAAGGCAATGGCACCCCACTCCAGTACTCTTGCCTGGAAAATCCCATGGACGGAGGAGCCTGGTGCGCTGCAGTCCATGGGGTCGCTGAGGGTCGGACACGACTAAGCGACTTCACTTTCACTTTTCACTTTCATGCATTGGAGAAGGAAATGGCAACCCACGCCAGTGTTCTTGCCTGGAGAACCCGGTTCTGGGGTCGCGCAGGGTTGGACATGACTGAAGCGACTTAGCAGCAGCAGCAGTCTTACAAAAGCTGATTGAAGACTTTAGGTAATTTATCTATGTTTTGGGGATAAAATGAAACTGTTTTGGATAATGAATTATGTTAGCCAGCATTATTAGAATGAAACAGAATGTAACACTCTCTTGAGGGAAAGCACACAATTAGTTTATAAACAGATAGTCAATGATTGCCTGGTAGTGAGACATGATACATGCTGAAGACATTGGCAGTTGTCTAGGGCCTTTTGATTTATACCATAAGACTTAGCACAGTGGATACTGATTGTTCCTGAGTGACTAGTGCATAAAATTTAGAGACACAAATCAGATGGTAGACAAATATTGTATCAGTCCTTGTGCCTGAACATTAACATGCTTTTGAACTAAGGAGTATACAGTCATTAAAATGTATTTATATTATTACATCTTATTTATAAATAATACACTATAAAAATTGAAATGCAAAACATATCTGATTGCTTTTACAATCTTTGTTTCATAAGCAGAACAAAGCAATCATTTTGGTACTGGTGGTCATTCTAGGGAAACTACAGATCTCTGTTATTCCTAATTTGATGCCTGAGTTTGGGAAAGAAAAAAAAATACTTAACAGGAATGTAAGACACAGATAAGTCATATTTTTTTAAAGTCAGAAATAGGACCAGCAATAAGGAGCAATGATTTTGGTAATTTAAATTGTATTCCTCAAAATAAGGACATTGAAAACATTATTTAGCTCAAGAATATGTTAGAAGCACTGAGAGTTAACAGAATATTTTCATAATAAAATCAAAGCCTTTTCTCTGGGAAGAGAATAACTTTGTCATTTACAGGAAAAAAGATTTATTTTACTTTTTTTATTTATCTTGTAATATTTTGCAGAAATGGGATGATACCATTTTCCCTTATGAGTAAATCTATTAAAATAGAGTTATTAGAATGTTTAACATATCTCATTATTTTTATTATTCATATTTATATTCACATTCATAGTCTATATGTAACATTATATATGTGTGGGATAAGACATATAAAAATTTGTTATCTGTATAAATAAGAAAATGAAACATTGAGGGTAGCTGTAAAATATAATTAACAATATCAGTATATAAAATAAATCAATATGTATATTTTATATTCAGTATTCTATCTTAATAAAATGGCATATTATATTCATTATTCTGTATATATTTTTGTATCTATAATTGCTATACTTAATATAATCTCAAATGTTTATTATAATCTCATCAGTAATCAAAACAATCAACTTTTGTTCCTGCAGACCAAGATAAATTAGATAGAAGAAAAATTCAAATGTCTCAACTATTTATCATTAAGAAAAATTTCTTTGAGTTATATTTACATATATATAAATATGTATATAATGTCAGCCAAAAGAATTTGAGTATGTTAATACATTTTAGTTCTTCTGCAATGCATATCAATAAAGGTAAATGGAATCCGAGTTGAGGTATTTCAAATTCTAAAAGATGATGCTGTGAAAGTGCTACACTCAATATATCAGCAAATTTGGAAAACTCAGCAGTGGCCACAGGACTGGAAAAGGTCCGTTTTCATTCCAATCCCAAACAAAGGCAATGCCAAAGAATGCCCAAACTACTGCACAACTGCACCATCTCACACGCTAGTAAAACAATGCTCAAAATTCTCCAAGCCAGGCTTCAGCAATATGTGAACCGTGAACTTCCAGATGTTCAAGCTGGTTTTAGAAAAGACAGAGGAACCAGAGATCAAATTGCCAACATCTGCTGGATCATCGAAAAGCAAGAGAGTTCCAGAAAAACATCTATTTCTGCTTTATTGACTATGCCAAAGCCTTTGACTGTGTGGATCACAATAGACTGTGGAAAATTCTTCAAGACATGGGAATACCAGACCACCTGACCAGCCTCTTGAGAAACCTGTATGCAGGTCAGGAAGTTAGAACTGGACATGGAACAACAGACTGGTTCCAAATAGGAAAATGAGTATGTCAAGGCTGGATATTGTCACCCTGCTTATTTAACTTATATGCAGAGTACATCATGACAAATGCTAGGCTGGAGGAAGCACAAGCTGGAATCAAAGTTACTAGGAGAAATATCAATAATCTCAGATATGCAGATGACATCATCCTTATGGCAGAAAGTGAAAAAGAACTAAAGAGCCTCTTGATGAAAGTGAAAAAGGAGAGTGAAAGATTTGGCTTAAAGCTCAACATTCAGAAAACGAAGATCATGGCATCTGGTCCCATCACTTCACGGGAAATAGATGGGGAAACAGTGGAAACAGTGTCAGACATTTTTTTGTGACTCCAAAATCACTGCAGATGGTGATTGTAGCCATGAAAGTAAAAGACGCTTACCCCTTGGAAAGAAAGTTATGACCAACCTAGAAAGCATTTTAAAAAGCAGAGACATTACTTTGCCAACAAAGGTCCATCTAATCAAGGCTATGGGTTTTCCAGTAGTCATGTATGGATGTGAGAGTTGGACTGTGAAGAAAGCTGAGTACCAAAGAATTGATGCTTTTGAACTGTGGTGTTGGAGAAGACTCTTGAGAGTCCTTTGGACTGCAAGGAGATCCAACCAGTCCATCCTAAAGGAGGTCAGTCCTGGGTGTTCACTGGAAGGACTGATGTTGAAGCTGAAACTCCATACTTTGGCCACCTCATGCAAAGAACTGACTCATTTGAAAAGACCCTGAACCTGGGAACGATTAGGGGCAGGAGGAGAAGGGGACGGCAGAGGATGAGATGGCTGGATAGCATCACTGACTCGATGGACATGAGTTTGGGTGGATTCTTGGAGCTGGTGATGGACAAGGAGGCCTGGCCTGCTGCAGTCCATGGATTCACAAAAAGTCGGAATGACTGAGCGACTAAACTGATCTGAACTGAATTAAATGTAGTAACTAATTATGTTACGTCCTTTTTTTCCTACTTTGAATTTATCCAGTTATATTATTTACTAATAAATACAGCTTAATATGAGTATAATTATTAAATTTAACTAATATGAAAATTATAATTTTTACTACATAGTAAATTTTTACAATTTTTGATCTTATAAGAAATGAGATCAAATACTTTAAAAGCATTCATTATAAAATTCAATTTAGTTAAAAACAATTTTATGTAGTTAGAATATTAAACAGTTTCAGAAATAATAAGTTTTTGACTCAGAAAAGCATTTTAGAAATTTAAATATATCAAATTATATAATTTTAAAATTAGTTTCAGGTAAATATTTTATGAGGATTGATTTCATACAGTAAAACTTGGAAGATGATGAAAAGTAGACTTTATACAAATATCATTATCTTAGTGATGAGAAATATTAAAGTAATATTTTATTTTCATAAAATTCATATATTTATGTTGATTAAACTATGCTTTAAAGACTCTTTTAAAGCTCTTAATTTTTACTCCAATCAGATTTGTATGTTTTTTTTAACCACAACTTTATAGAAAAAGGAATGCAACGTAATTTACATTTTTTTAACTTTACTCTCTTCTTGGACTACATATTCCTAGATTCCACACAAATCAAAGAATATTTTCAAGATTAGTCTGCAAAAAATTTAAGAGGATCGAGAAAGGAGTGGGGAAGGAAGTAAAAAGAAACAGGTAAAAGAGTATTAAGAGGAGTTAGCATCAGACAAATAAAGCATCTTCATGTTAGAAACTAATCATTTGCCTTCTAAGAGAAGAAGGAAATTACATACAATAAATCTTTTTTATACACACATATATATATATCTTCAAACATACACACCAACTCAAAGATTTATTATATTTGGCTTAAATTAAAATAGTCTCTTTCTTATGTGATCTCTTAAAGATATAAAACACAATCTCTTCATAAGGGCTTCTTCTGTTTGTTTTAAGGACCTAAAAAATTAGCAAATTTTCCCATTGGAAAATACTAAATGGTCCTTGTATTTCTAAATTTCCTATTAAAATTATTCAAATATTCAAATATCTGTGCCATTAGCATAATACATATGCACATGTATGTCTTAATTTGACACCTTTACTTTCTTATCTGTGCACTGGAAAGCATCCTAGAAAATGAAGGGGAAAATGTAGAAGGTTCTTCTACTTCTTCTGAGGACACTTTTACTAAGCTCAAGCTGCATTTTGATATAAGCACAAAGCAAGATGGAAGCAGAACTCATATGGCAGTCCATGCTTGAGAGCCCCAAAGGGGAAATGACACTGAGTCTCTGATACATCATCCTTTTCAAAGCAGAGTTATAAGTTTCATCCTGATAGAGGCATAGCGCCAAAACTGAAGACAAAACAGTTATATCTCTTTATCCCAATTCTTATGACAAGATAACACATGTGAGAATAACTTTTAAATGGACATTTCAGGAGAAACAAGAAGCTTAACAGCAGGAAGAAATGGCAACCCACTCCAGTGTTCTTGTCTGGAGAATCCCATGGACAGAGGAGCCTGGTGGGCTAGAGTTCATAAGGTCTCAAAGAGTCAGACACAACTAAAGTAACTTCACATAACAAGAAGCTTAAAGATTTTAGAAAATAGACTGAAGAAGAGAAATCAATGTTCAGTTTTGTTGTGAGAATTGTTCACTGTTCAATTTAGCTGAAAGTAAGGGGAAATATAGGTTTTATTAACTGTGGGATAAAATATAGGGCAGCAAGATTAGAAATATGGATCAGAAGGTGTTGTTTAACAATTTGGGTTGGTCACTATAGGTAGGGAGGAACACATTGGGGTGAAGTGCTGGCAGGGGTTAAAGGAAAAATTTTTTACTGTTTTGGAACCTGTCACTTTCAACCGATGATTCTAACTGTATCTAAAGGGAAAAAATATTACTTCTCTCACTTGAGAGACACAAACATACACACAGAGACACAGACACAGACACAGACACAGACACACACACACACACACACTTAAACTTTGTCTTATTGCATAGTCTTTCTTTTTTATGAGGCTAACTTCACATTCTTTGATCTGAAAAGAGTTAGGAAACACAAGCTAGCATTCACTCCCTTAATATGTACTTGCCATTGGCATATGATATTGGGAAAACAACTTAACCTTCTTAGTTGATTTCCTATGTTTTCTTTAACATACAGAAAAAAGTAAGGGTTGATCAAGCGAGTGTGACCAGAAATGGAATCAGAAGATGGTAGAAACTTGGAGAAAATATCACAATTCAAATATAGAGTTCATTTATGTATATTCATGAAAATCCCATATTTTATTTAGTCTTTTTATGGATATATTAGTAAAACTCTCCACACCATTGCTCTTTTTAAAGTATTTAGTCATATTTTCCTTAGACAGTATTTTATTTCCTTTAACTATATTTTGGACAGTCTCTGCTTTGTCTTTATTTGCCTAGGAATATAGCCTTTATTATATATATATTTGCAAATGGTTAATTTTAACTATTTTGTGCTAGTAATTTTAAAAATTTTTTATTGATTATAGTATTCCAGAAAGTAAGTTATAGTAGAAAATAAATAAATTGAATCACATCAGTGTATGAATATTTCAAGGAATAGTTTTTATATGAAAAATTTAAAAAGAATGTGTATGCACTTAAATTTGTGAAGTTCTATTCAAAAATAGATTATTGTTGTTCTGGAGATGAGATTGGAAGGACATACACATTCTTATGTTGATATGTTTGCAATAATTCTACTGCAAAGGAGTTGTTACCACCCTAATCATAATAAAGATGTTGTGCTCAAATATTAGATCTGAGCACATATCATTTTATGCATATAGGAAGATGAGTCTATCAATTTTATGTCTTTTTTCCATGTTCCATCATGGAAATTAATCTCCTGCCAATGTTTGTATGATGTGACAATACACTCTTGGTTGTAAATAACTTATACAAATATATATATATCTGCTCCCAAATGGGCAACCCAAAAGACTTGGATGGTTTCAGATTTCACAGTAGTATGGGGGTAGTGATATAATATTGCATGCAAGTGAGAGTGAAAGTCACTCAGTCTTGTCCAGCTCTTTGTGACTCTATGAACTGTACAGTCCATGGAATTCTCCAGGACAGAATACTGGAATGGATAGCCTTTCCCTTCTCCAGGGAATCTTCCCAACCCAGGGATTGAACACAGGTCTCCCAACTTGCAGGCAGATTCTTTACCAACTGAGCCACGAGGGAAGCCCTAACTTTGCATGGACATATAAAAAATTGATATGAAGAAAAAATAGATTATGTAAAACAGAATTAAATAAGATAGTAGAAAATGCTCTCTGGTCCCTGTCAGCTTTCCAGTTCCACCTTCTTATTCACCAAAAATACCCTTTGCCATTGTCTTTGACTCCCTGAAATTCCTTGTTTTTCAAATTTCTTTATGTTCGAATTATCCCAAGTCAGTGTCAGTTGAAGCTAATAGAATATTAAGTAATTATTCTAAACTAAAACTCTGAAATGTTATTATTGGATAAAATAGACAAAATTTTCTGAAACTTTTCATTTTCAAGGTGACACCTTAAATTATGGATTCATAGAGGTCATCCTGATAGTCTTTCCTTCACTCTCCTTCTCTTTACACACAACAAATTCAAACATCTACTTTAATTTCCCAAATGTGGTGTTGCTTTACCAGAAGAGGTTAACTTTGGATTTTTGCCAGGGTGTGTTAGAAACTCCTTAAAATATTGCCTCAGTAGCATTTCCTGCGTTCTGACGTAGGCAAACAGGTCAGGCACAGATAATGCAAAGAAAATTAAGATTATTGCAGCATGTATTAATGAAAACAGTTAACAAAGAAATTTTTTTTAATTTTTTATTTTTTAATATAAACATTTATTTTAATAGGAGGTTAATTACTTTACAATATTGTATTGGTTTTGCCATACATCAACGTGAAATTTCAATAGACACCATTGATGTTGTCCACTGAGACCTTTTCAGATGATAACCAATCCTCAGAAGTAACACTTCTGAGTATTATTGTAACAATGTTAATTTTCATCTAAGATATTAAATTTAATATGTGTTCCAAATAATAGTTTACCTGCTGAATACATTTTTACATCTCACTTGATTTTTTTTTAAGCTTAGAAAATATGCCAGATCAATGAGAATGAATTGTAGCTGCCTTGCTTAGGACGGGAGGGGAAAAAAGCCCAAGTTGTGTTTATTTCATCACTCAAAGGTACCTTAAGTCACAGGGGGAAATTCTATGATTTCCTTAGTGACTGAAAGCTTTATCTATGATTTTCAATAAAAGTTTCCAAGACAATGGATGTCTTTCATAAACACTATGTAACTAGTGTTAATTTTATAGTGGACTTTTGCATACGTGAACTAGATTAAGTTCCCTTGAGAAATTCCCATAAGTGTGAGCTACAGCATATTCACCAGGTCATTCATCTTAATCTTCTACCAAAGAAAAATAATGTTGCATGTGAGAGTATTTTAAAGTGACTGATGAGGATATTGAAAGAACAATAAATTGCTTGCCTCAATGAAAATATATTGATGTGGAAAGTGAAAATCCTTCTCTAGTTGCTCTACCTTATTTAAAAAAGAAAGAGAGCATAAGAGACAATAATCCCAGATCTTCCTGCCCCACTGTGCTCACTGCGACAAGCGCTAATAGCGTAGTGAATCCAATAGGCAGACCAGGAACCAAGCAACATGGACATGGAAAGCATGTTGCATCCTTTCCAGGGTGCATCTGTAAATTCCTGTATAGTTCACCAGTGTAACTTACCTCACAAATTGAATATGATGAAAATTAATTTTCTACTTGTATTGCTCTTCTATCACCAACAACATACCATCAAACTGGCCATCTTTCCTTTTTCCAGATACACCCGTTTTGCTTTCATCTAAGGGTCTTTGTGTTAGCTGTGCCTTCTATCTAGACCTTTATTCCATGAAATCTCACAGTCCATTCTGAAGGAGATCAGCCCTGGGATTTCTTTGGAAGGAATGATGCTAAAACTGAAGCTCCAGTACTTTGGCCACCTATGCGAAGAGTTGACTCATTGGAAAAGACCCTGATGCTGGGAGGGATTGGGGGCAGGAGGAGAAGGGGACGACCGAGGATGAGATGGCTGGATGGCATCACAGACTCAATGGACGTGAGTCTGAGTGAACTCCGGGAGTTGGTGATGGACAGGGAGGCCTGGCGTGCCGCGATTCATGGGGTCGCAAAGAGTTGGACACGACTGAGCGACTGAACGGAACGTAACGGACTCTTTGCATTTGTAAACCGTTTCTATTGATATTTCTCATATACTTTGGATGAATAATTTAATGTCCTTGCCTCTTCAGAGTATAGGCTCCATGAGACATAGAACTTCTCTGTCTCGTTCACTGCTGTATCTTCAGTGCTTGTAAGAGGGCAGGCCAGAGAACAGGGAGTCCATATTCATTTGCTGAATGAATGTGTCACTATATCAAAACAAACAAATGATGAAAGCAAATACATATAATACAATGACTGTCACAAAATGACTACCATATTATAGTTTACTTGAAGTAGCCAAACTTTAAGTCAGATACTTTCAATAAAAACAAAAAAACAGGTGCCTGACTCTTCAAAGTGGTATAAAAGAAATAGGGAACATTTGAATCTTTAAAGAGGCATGACATATTTATGTATTTTTCATAATGAGTCATTGGTTTAAATAAAGTTGAAAATACTTGCTTCAATGACTACTATTTAAAACCTGGGTAAGTCCCCCATGTCTCCTACATATGTGTACATATGTGATGACATAGAAAATAGTAGTCTAATCTCAGTGATAAAGGGAGTAATTTTTAGCTTCCTTTTAAAACCCAAAGCCTGTATGTTCTTTCTTTATTTGTTGCAGCAAATCCTTTTTGTGGTGAACATATGTTGTTGTCATCGTTCATTCGCTAAATTATGTCCAACTCTTTGCAACCCCATGGACTGAAAGCCCACCAGGCTCCCCTGTGTTTACTATTTCCTGGAGTTTGTTTAAATTCATGTCCATTGAATCGGTGATATCATGCAACTAACTTATCCTCTGTTGCTTCTTTCTCCTTTTGCCTTCAATATTTTTCAGCCTCAGGGTCTTTTCCAATGAGTTGACACTTTGCATCAGGTGGCCAAAATATTGGAGCTTCAGCTTCAGCATCAGTCCTTCCAATGAATATCCAGGACTGATTTCCTTTGATCTCTTTGCTGTCCAAGGGACTCTCATGAGTCTTCTCTAGTACCACAATTCAAAAACATCAAATCTTCAGCGCTCAGCCTTTCTTTATGGTCTAATCCTCACATCATACATGACTACTGGAAAAAATCATAGCTTTGACTATATAGACCTTTGTTAGCAAAGTGGTCTCTCCTTTCTGTTACATTGTCTAGGTTTGTCATAGCTTTCCTTCCAAGGAGCAAGTGTATTTTAATTTCATGGCTTAAGTTAAGTTAGAAAAAGAATAAAACTGTTCCAGTTTCATTCTATTCATCTAGGTCACCACAGGTTTTTACACTCAGATTATCCTTCATTTATCTTCCTTGACTCATTGGTCATAACTTTTTTTTCTATGTCCTCAATCCCTAAACTCCATTAAGAACACTGGCATTATTATAGAGTGGTAGAATGATTTAAGTAACTTGACAATGTGATCAGACATTCCAGAGTTGAAATGCATAACTCACTAGGAGAATAGTTCTCATTAAATGAATTCAGTATTTAATCTGAAGCTTTCTTTCCATAACATTTGGGAAAATAATAGTATTTTATAGAGTGATGTGAAGAACAAATGAGAAAATATGTTTAAGTGACTTAATGTATTGCCAGTTGCCTGGCAGATGCTCATTAGTTTTAGCTTACTATTGATTCTGCTAATCATGATCACCTGTGATGACCTCCTCATGAAATAGTTACCTTCTTACATTAAACATCTGGAGAATAGTGTGGTGATCATGGATGCTGCCAAATACTTCTGATTATCCCACTTATCTGACATATGGTAAGATTGAATCCTCTGATTCTTTGAGGTTAATTGTGGCTAATGCATTGACCAACACAATGTAGGTGGGAAGGTCCATGTCTTTTCTAGGAAAACACAGTTAAAGCTAGTGAATGATCTGACATCTTCCCTTCTCCCTAACTAGCTGAAAAGGTTCTATATGATGAATGCTTTCTCACTCTGAGAACGGGACTAGAGAATGTGGAACAGGATTTCCAATAGGCTCTGCAATGAACGCATAGTATAAGTAAGAAAGAAGACTTTGTTATTAAAATGCCATTAAGATTTTGAGGTATCTCCTAGTGGTAGTATAATCTAGCCTATCTAGGTCTATAAAGGGGAAAAGATTTTTATCAGCTGCTTCTAAGATTTCATTATGTGAAAGATAATCTATTCATTCTCGTTTGTGAAATATGTCTTAATATAATATCTGTCTTGGATCTTTGCTTGTTTCTCGGTGAGTAACTATTAATATGTTGCTTTTGCTGAAGGAGGAAAGAGGGCTCTGTTGAAGATGGTTCTGTAGTTTTGGGATCATGGTGATTAGAGCAACAAAAGGCAATCTCTGTAATAGGAAAGAGATAGGTATTGCAAATTAAAGAAAAGATATACGTTCCTCAGAATTTAAAACTTCTATCTCTCATTATTCCATGTGACCATGGTTATCAAAACATATAACCAAGGATAGATGGATCAGAAATCATGTCAAATTTGGCTCTTGTCATATAACTCCCTGACACTAAAGGTAAATGCAAATGTTGACACTTATTACAATTATAATGTGGTTAATATAGATTAATACACCCAGGTTTCCATTTTGTGAAGAGCACGGACAATTTCCTGTATACCCTGGATGATGGGAACTTTATTCTCTCTCTCTTTTATTTTAATGGGGATCCCTCAAGCCATCTAGAGACAACAATCATCTCTTATTTAAGTATCAGTTCAGTTCAATTCAGTCGCTCAGTTGTATCCGACTCTTTGCGACCCCATGAACTGTAGTACGACAGGCCTCCCTGTCGACCACAAACTCCCGGGATTTACACAAACTCATGTCCATCGAGTCTGTAAGGCCATCCAGCCATCTCATCCTTTGTCGTCCCCTTCTCCTCCTTCCCCCAACCCCTCCCAGCATCAGAGTCTTTTCCAATGAGTCCACTCTTCGAATGATGTTGCCAAGTATTGGAGTTTCAGCTTCAGCATCAGTCCTTCCTGTGAACACCCAGGACTGATCTCCTTTAGAATAGACTGGTTGGATCTTCTTGCAGTCCATGGAACTCTCAAGAGTCTTCTCCAACACCACAGTTCAAAAGCATCAACTCTTTGGTGCTCAGCTTTCTTCACAGTACAACTTTCACATCTGTACATGATTACTGGAAAAATCATAGCCTTGACTAGGTGGACCTTTATTGGCAAAGTAACATCTTTGCTTTTTAATATGCTATTTAGGTTGGTCAAAACTTTTCTTCCAAGGAGTAAGCATCATTTAATTTCATGGCTGCAATCACCATCTGCAGTGATTTTGGAGCCCCCCAAAGTAGTGTCTGACACTGTTTCCACTGTTTCCCCATCTATTTCCCATGAAGTGAGGGGACCAGATGCCATGATCTTTGTTTTTTGAATGTGAGCTTTAAGCCAACTTTTTCACTCTCCTCTTTCACTTTCATCAAGAGGCTTTTTAGTTCCTCTTCACTTTCTGCCATAAGGGTGGTGTCATCTGCATATCTGAGGTTACTGATATTTCTCCTGCCAATCTTGATTCCAGCTTGTGGTTCTTCCAGTCCAGCATTTCTCATGATGTACTCTGCATATAAGTTAAATAAACAGGGTGACAATATACAGCCTTGACATATTCCTGTTCCTATTTGCAACCAGTCTGTTGTTCCATTCCAGTTCTAACTGTTGCTTCCTGACCTGCATATAGGTTTCTCAAGAGGCAGATCAGGTGGTGTGCTATTCCCTTCTCTTTCAGAATTTTCCACAGTCTATTGTGATCCACACAATCAAAGGCTTTGGCATAGTCAATAAAGCAGAAATAGATGTTTTTCTGGAACTCTCTTGCTTTTTCGATGATCCAGCGGATGTTGGCAATTTGATCTCTGGTTCCTCTGCCTTTTCCAAAACGAGCTTGAACATCTGGAATTTCACAGTTCACATATTGCTGAAGTCTGGCTTGGAGAATTTTGAGCATTAGTTTACTAGCATGTGAAATGAGTGCAATTGTGCAGCAGTTTGAGCATTCTTTGGCATTGCCTTTCTTTGGGACTGGAATAAAAACTGACCTTTTCCAGTCGTGTGGCCACTGCTGAGTTTTCCAAATTTGCTGGCATACTGAGTGCAGCACTTTCACGGCATCATCTTTCAGGATTTGAAATAGCTCAACTGTAATTCCATCACCTCCCCTAGCTTTGTTTGTAGTGATGCTTTCTAAGGCCCACTTGACTTCACATTCCAGGATGTCTGGCTCTAGGTGAGTGATCACACCATTGTGATTATCTGGGTTGTGAAGATCTTTTTTGTACAGTTCTTCCATGTATTCTTGCCACCTCTTCTTAATATCTTCTGCTTCTGTTAGGTCCATACCATTTCTGTCCTTTATTGAGCCCATCTTTGCATGAAATGTTCCCTTGGTATCTCTAATTTTCTTGAGGAGATCTTACTCTTTCCCATTCTGTTGTTTTTCTCCATTTCTTTGCATTGATCCCTGAGGAGGGCTTTCTTATCTCTC
Source organism: Aepyceros melampus (assembly GCA_006408695.1). NCBI lineage: Eukaryota > Metazoa > Chordata > Mammalia > Artiodactyla > Bovidae > Aepyceros > Aepyceros melampus. The sequence continues at coordinate 129,011 of SJXQ01004895.1, read as the reverse complement.
CTTGCTATTCTTTGGAAATCTGCATTCAGATAGGAATATCTTTCCTTTTCTCCTTTGCTTTTTGCTTCTCTTCTTTTCACAGCTATTTGTATGGCCTCCTCACAGAGCCATTTTCCTTTTTTGCATTTCTTTTCCATGCGAATGGTCTTGATCCCTGTCTCCTCTACAATGTCACGAACCTCCTGTCCTTAGTTCATCAGGCACCCTGTCTATCAGATTTAGTCCCTTAAATCTATTTCTCACTTCCCCCTGTATAATCATAACGGATTTGATTTAGGTCATATCTGAATGGTCTAGTGGTTTTCCCTACTTTCTTCAGTTTAAGTCTGAATTTGGCAATAAGGATTTCATGATCTGAGCCACAGTCAGCTCTTGGTCTTAATTGGTAAGTATCAGTTCAGTTCAGTTCAGCTGCTCAGTCGTGTCCGACTCTGCGACCCCATGAATCACAGCATGCCAGGCCTCCATGTCCATCACCAACTCCCATAGTTCACTCAGACTCACGTCCATCGAGTCAGTGATGCTATCCACCCATCTCATCCTCTGTCGTCCCCTTCTCCTCCAGCCCCTAGTCCCTCCCAGCATCAAAGTCTTTTCCAATGAGTCAACTCTTCGCATAAGGCAGCCAAAGTACTGGAGTTTCAGCTTTAGCATCATTCCTTCCAAAGAAAACTCAGGGCTGATCTCTTTCAGAATGGACTGGTTGGATCTCCTTGCAGTCCAAGGCACTCTCAAGAGTCTTCTCCAACACCACAGTTCAAAGGCATCAATTCTTCAGTGCTCAGCTTTCTTCACAATCCATCTCTCACATCCATACATGACCACCCGAAAAATCATAGCCTTGACTAAACAGACCCTAGTCGGCAAAGCAATGTCTCTGCTTTTGAATATGCAATCTAGGTTGGTCATAACTTTTCTTTTTTTTTTTTATTAATTTTTTATTTTTTTAGTTTGTTTTGCTTTACAATACTGTATTTGTTTTGCTACACATCGACATGGATCAGCCACGAGTGTACTTTCTTCCAAGGAGTAAATGTCTTTTAACTTCATGACTGCAGTCACCATCTGCAGTGATTGTGGAGCCCAACAAAATAAAGTCTGACACTGTTTCCACTGTTTCTTCGTCTATTTCCCATGAAATAGTGGGTCTTAGAAAGCATCACTTTGAAGAAAGCTAGTGGAGGTGATGGAATTCCAGTTGAGCATTTCAAATCCTGAAAGATGATGCTTTGAAAGTGCTGCACTCAATATGCCAGCAATTTTGGAAAACTCAGCAGTGGCCACAGGACTGGAAAAGGTCAGTTTTCATTCCATTCCCAAACAAAGGTAATCACAAAGAATGCTCAAATCACCACACAATTGCACTCATCTCACACAGTAGTAAAGTAATGCTCAAAATTCTCCAAGCCAGGCTTCAGCAATACCTGAACAATGAACTTCCAGATGTTCAAGCTGGTTTTAGAAAGGCAGAAGAACCAGAGATCAAATTGCCAACATCTGCTGGATCATGGAAAAAGCAAGAGAGTTCCAGAAAAACATCTATTTCTGCTTTATTGATTATGCCAAAGCCTTTGACTGTGTGGATCACAATAAACTGTGGGAAATTCTGAAAGTGATGGGAATACCAGACCACCTGACCTGCCTCTTGAGAAAGTTGTATACAGGTCAGGAAGCAACAGATAGAACTGGACATGGAACAACAGACTGGTTCCAAATAGGAAAAGAAGTACACCAAGGCTGTATATTGTCACCCTGCTTATTTAACTTATATGCAGAGTACATCATGAGAAATGCTGGGCTGGAAGATGCGCAAGCTGGAATCAAGATTGCTGGGAGAAATATCAATAACCTCAGATATGCAGATGACACCACCCTTATGGCAGAAAGTGAAGAGGAACTAAAAAGGCTCTTGATGAAAGTTTTAAGTATAGGAACACTTAAATCAGAAATAGCTATCCTAAATCTTTATATTCTCCAAACATGCTGATTATTTATATTCTCTAGATGCTTAAATCCTAATGTAATACCATTGTTGAATAAAATTGAACATTATTTGATACAAAAAAGATATATTAGATTTCTTCCAGAGAAACAGACTAAGATATCTGTCTATCTATCTATGGGGAAAGACAGAAAAAGACAGAGAGAATTTTAAAAATTGACTCATACAATTGTTGAGGAACCTGGCAAGTCAAAAATTTGTGGGGTCGAAGGGCAGGCTGGAGACCAGAAGAAAGATGATGTCTCAGCTGGATCTGAAAACACTCTAGAAATATGATGTTGCAGTTTGACCTGAAAACACTCTAGAAACAGAATTCCCTCCTCACTGGAGAATGGCAATTTTTTTTTTTTTTTTTTTCTTAACAACTTTAGTTGATTGGATGTGGCCCACCCATATGATGGAGTGTAATTTGCTTTACTCAAAGACTGTTTAACTGTTTAAGTGTTAATTTTATCTGAAAATACTTTCACGGCAATGTCCAGAGTAATGTTTGACCAAGCATCTGAGTGATGTGGCTTGGCTAAGCTGACACAAAGAACATAGTCATCAAATACATTAAACCCTAAATGTTCAGTGACTTGCTTTTTTTTTTTTTTTCTATTTTTTGTATGTAGTGTTTTTACCTATTATTTTCCTAAGAACAATAAGATACACTTATATAAGTTTAAAAAAACATATTCACTTATGAAATTGAATTTTATAAGGATGTTTTCTCTTAGCTTTTTGACTACTTAGTTTTCTTGTGACTATTGTTTATCCTCTTTCAGATTGGAAAATAAAAACCATGTTCAGGTTAAGGCTGTTGGTGAATATTTATTAAATGGATATTGTGAGCTGGAAAACTTAATATGCAGTTCTTGGTAGAGTAAGCTCTAATGAGTTGGTCATTTTATCTTCCTTCCCTGCTGTTTATTCTAGTACCTCTCATTATCTTTATTTTTCATTTGTTAGTTGTGAAACTACTTATGTTACTGATATGTACTTTTTTTTTTCCTATGTTTTGAAGCTTCACCCCTTAAGGGAGGACTGAAGCCAAAATAAGATCGATGAGAGCTAATCAGTTAATAACTGGCCTATTGTAACTTTGCTAGATGCTGTTCTCAAGCCTTGCACCTCATGAGCCATAATCTAGCTTAACTGGAAGTGTCACTCTTTGGTTTCTCACCCAATAAAGTGTGGCTTGTGTGGATGTCATGTTGTACTAATCATGACCTCTTGCATGTTAAGAGTTGCTTCTCACTGCATGTCAAAAGAAAACTGTGCAATCGGCTACCATTTCCAGAATCATAAATTGTTAAGTTTCCTCGTGGCTCAGATGGTAAAGAATCCGCCTGCAATGCAGGAGACTTGGGTTCAGTCCCTGAGTGAGGAAGACCCCCTGGAGAAAGATGGCCAACCCACTCCAATATTCTTGCCTGGAGAATTGCATGGACAGAGGAGCCTTGTAGGTTATTGTCCATGAGGTCGCAAAGAGTTGGACACTGAACAACTAGCACTTTCCCGAATTATATCTGGTACCACCAAGAACTGGATCATTACATTTCTATAATAATTTATAAAGCCAAAAAATAAAAATAATTTCTAGGCCAAGTATTGTATATATAAATATATAGATATAATTTGTCTTATAAAAACATTACAGATATATTTTAACAAAAGACAAAAAAATTAGTTTGACGTTTTTAGAGCATGGTACTATCTGAGAGACCAAACATAAGATTTTGGTTTTATACTGATGGAAAAAGGTAATTTATGCAAACATAAAAACAAATTATCTAAGCAATTATGAAAAGATCAATGATAAGTAAAAGTGAGATTCTTTTAACTATCATTGCCATAAGGATAAGAGTGTAGCCAGTGTCCAATTATCGAAAATAAAATGGTATAAAATTAAAGTCGAAAAAGAAAATTGAGAGGTAACCTAACTAGCAGGTGAGTAAATAAATAATCAAAATAGTGAAAGATCAAAAGTAATTGATACTTTTCACAGTACTTTCAAAGAATCTTAGTCTAAGCAGTCTGGGTATCTGGTTGAAGAGTGTTGTTTTAATGAGATCTCCTTACTCCTTTCACTGATTTCAGATTGCTTTGCTTATAAGAAATAATGGGACCATAAAATGTTAAGTTTGTGAGAGATATTTAAATAATCAGTGGAAAGGCACAAAGTGACCCATTTACATTTTTTTTTCACTAGTAAAAGCAAACATCCTACTGAAAGATACTTTAAAATTTCCTTTTTCTTTCTGTTTCCTTCATTAAACACCAGTCAAAAAACAGGCATATTTTATGGGATGCATTTGTTGTCTGACACTTGTTTTAAGTTTATTATTTTCTTATGAGAAAAGCAAGGCATGAATCACATAAATCTCAAGGAGAGTGGCATACTAATGGAGGATTTTTTTCTCATATATCTAATTTATACTTCTTTTATAAAACTAATTTTGGGTATAGTCCTTAGTTTTCAAACTAAGGTTGAAACAATTCTAAGCCTAAGTAACTGAGCTCAATTAAACTTCACTTGCTTCATTTCTGACATTTTCTTACCATTTTAATTTTCTATCATTGACATAATATGCCAGGCAAGTATTCCCTTTGGCATTACTTATCATCCTTTGTATTTTTGAACATCCACTTAATAGTTTGTTAATAACATATGAGTTGTATATTTTTGTTAAAGATGTCAAAGCAGGGCAATATGAAATAAAGGAAAAATTCTAATAATTGATTGAAGGAGAGATTATTTATTCAGTTTATGTTAGCTGATTATTATTTATCTGTTATAAATGCACATATAAGATACAAAGACACATGCACTTTCTGGCCCCTAAGAACTTACTACCTACTATATGTGACAGACATGTCATTTTCTTCTATTATCTTTAACATAAAGAGAACATTGGCTTTTTACAGTGTTTTAAACTTTTCATTTATAATATGTAACTTGTTTGTAAACTCTTGACTTGTTGGGTAGGTGAGAGGCAAACAGTAACAGTTTCCAGACTGCAGTGAACTGGTAGTATCCAGAGAAATATAAAAAGGAGTAGCACTGGATTAAGAACATAAGAAAAAGGATTTTGGATATTGTTAAATATGTGAGGAAAATGTTGTTTCTGTGACACATTACAGGGAATAATTATTGACACATACCACCTTGGAATGCAATAAAATAGGATAAGGATTTTCAGTTTACTATATTCTAAAATTTACTAATAACCATGATATTGTCTTTTTATTTTTCTCTTCCTAATCAATGTCATTGTCCTAAACAGTGATTTTGATTTATTTTTTAATATATAGATCAAATTTGAAGTTTATAGATACAATTTAAAAGAACTGAAAGGTTTGTAATTATTTCATATCTATTTTCCTATCATACTGACCTCTAAAAGAATGATTCTATATATCTTCTATCAAAATCTGGCCAATCCATGTTGTCTATTAACAAGCTAGCACTGTAGTAAAAGTAGGTAGACCTGGTTTTAAAACACTAAGTGACAGGATGCAGGATGCTTGGGACTGATGCATGGGGATAATCCAGAGAGATGGTGTGGGGCGGGAACGGGGAGGTGGGGGTCGGGATTGGGAGTTCATGTACACTAGTGGCTGATTCATGTCAATGTATAGCAAAACAAATACAGTATTGGAAAGCAAAACAAACTAAAAAATAAAAATTAATTAATTAAAAAAAAAACTCTTAAAATTTGACCTCACAGAATTCTCAGTTCTTCGGGAATTAAGTGTGTAATCAACCCTTTGTGAGCACCTTAGCAAGCAAGCCTCTGAACAAGTTCAAGTTTCTGAACAGGAATGCAGCTTACCCCTAGGCATACGTACTGCTCTATGAGTCTGTCTTCAAGCTTCTCTTTCACAGAAAGACCCTTAAAATAACAGGTGATTGTCTTAATGATGTTGAGTAGGTTGACATTGTCAAGCTACTTTGAAAAGATGAAACTTTAATAAACCAAAAACAATATTTAGAAAATGCATTATGGTTTTAAAATTCACTTCATTGTTTTCATTTGGTAGAAAATATTTTCCTATTACTAAAAAAAAAATTGATAGGTAAAAAACATGATCTCTTAAATCACAAAATGAACCTATATTTATCTAGAGAAAATAAACCCAAAGAATATAAGCCAGAAAAGTGCAAATTGGTTTTAAAAATACAGTTTTAAATAGCTATCAAATGCCGTGCACGCTCCATAAACTGCAGAAGGCTTCCTGAATAAAATATGAGGACATGTAGCTCTGTGACTATCTATCTCAGTTAGTTAAAAAAAAAATTCTGAAGAAAATTTCTAAATAGGCCATATACTATCTGCAAAGGAATAAACAAAGTAGCCAGCAGTGACAGTGTTTGCTTTTCATGTGGTGGGACTGTGTGCAAATACAAGGCCTCACAAAGTCAGCTCCTCATTTGCAAATGAAGATGTAAAAGAAATGTCAGTGACAGTACATGCAACAGTTCATATTTGAAGTTTGGCACAGTGAACTGACAGCCGCAGAGGAGCTGCAGTGGCCTAATCCTTTCTTTCTGCCTTCTAGCAATGATAGTTTGGAAAGAGGGGGAAGTTAATAAATATGTGATGAGGAAAAGCTGTGGAAGAATGGCATATCTTCTCCTCCACAAGAACTCATCTTCAGAGATAATTAACTAGGTGACAACATACAATGTGCCATTAACAACAGCATTCAAATCATTTCTGGACTTAAGTACAGTTTTAAGCCGCTTATCAGATTTTCATTTCTGAATCCATTCAGCTGTCAGGCTTACATCCTGGCTCTTTATTGAAGCTCACATGGGAATCCAAAACCTTCTAATTTTCTATACAGATTCATTTCAGAATCAATTAGAGTTGGTGGCAGCCTTGTCCCTGTGTGCAAAGGGGATTAGCCGGGCACTTGCTCAGCTGAATCTACCTCTGAATGTACATTCAACCTTCAGTCAAGAATGAGCTCTTTCTCCCCCCTTCTAGAGGACTCTTCAGCAATCGAACTGCTGTAGACAACAGATGGCAGATAATCACTCGAACAGCCTCCAATTTTGTCAGGAAAGGAAAAGTGATCATCTAACTTTCTCTTACAGTAGGTAAGAGACCTCTGGGCATTTGAAGCATGCTTTGTTTTTAAAATAGGGAAATCTACAATTGTCCCCGCTTCTCCGCTTCTCCGGCACTCTCCTAACAATGTCATCCTTGAGTCCTTGTCCCTGACTTTCTGTCATCAACTATTGGCACATGTTCTCAACCTTTCTGCTTTCTCATTCCCTATCCTGCCTCACCCAATTTTTCTGAAACCTTTGTTCTTTCTATGTACTATTCAGATCTAAAAATCATCTTTAATATTAGCAAAAAGACACTTTAATGTTATTCTTTCAAAAAAAAAAAAAGTTCTATAGCATACTACAGGCAAAACTGTCCTATATTGGTTTTTTACAGATAAAGTATTTTACAGTCTAACATTGTGTAAATTACATTATCAGAAATAAATACATAGAAAATGGAACAGTCAGTTGAGCATATGTTTGTTTTCTTTACCTTTTCTGTTTATATTCTGCTTAATTAAATTGAACATTCAGAAATTGTTCGCTATAGTAAAATTATTAAATTATATTTTTATTGTTTCAAAATTACAAAGGTCATCCATGTGCTTAGTTTAAAAACAAAGTTACAGCTTTTACAATAAAAAAGCAAAGGCTGATGGCTTGTGTCTTTTACTGCCTGTGAATGATGTCTTTCAATTATTTTAGAATTTTTCTGATATTTTCTTTCATATTTTGAAATGCTTCACTATTAGGAAACTGCTGTTCCCTAACCTTTCAGTTTTACCTGTTATGTCTTGACTTCTAAGAAATACAGTGTTAGGACTCATTTACTCTGTGCTGTAACATTACAGTTTTGAACTTGTACTCCAAGAAACACCATATGTATAGACTGGAGCATGGTGGTCATGAGGTTGTACAAAGCAGTAGAGATCCTGTGTTTGCTCCACCCCTACCAATGGCGTTCTTTCCTATTCCTGTCCTCGCCTGTGTTACAATTTAGCAAAGCCTAAGCTGTGGTGGCTCAGACGGTAAAGCATCTGCCTGCAATGCAGGAGACCCGGGTTCGATTCCTGGGATGGGAAGATCCCTGGAGAAGGAAATGGCAATCCACTCCAGCACTCTTGTCTGGAAAATCCCATTGGCGGAGGAGCCTGATAGGTTACAGTCCATGGAGTCACAAAGAGTCGGACACGACTGAGTGACTTCACTTTCACGCTGTCACTGGTTGTAAGATGCAGTATATGTTATTACTTGGATATTCTACTAAATAAACTATTATGCTTTTTTCTTATAATTGAGTTTTTCCACTATATGTATTTAAGTAATATTTTAAGACTTATTTAGAAGTGATTTTTAAAATCATATATCGTACTTTTGCCAACATAAAAAGGAAAATACAAATATATAATTGGTTAAGTTTTCCCTAAACTTTTGTTCTGCTGAGAATTAGATTTATGAAGTACCCTTCAACTCGGGTTTTTTAAAATGTCTTTTTCAAAATAATATTGTTGTCTTCTGTACTATCAAGAGTGCTGGAAATATAGGGTATTATAAAATACTGCCTTTCTAACCCTCTAATACTGTGCCATTTCTGTAATTTTAAGAAAAGATGTCAATGGAAAGTTCAGACCATTACTAGTGCTAACATTGCTTCTTTAAGCGGTAATTAGATAGTTCATTGCCTGAAAAAAAAAGAAAAAATATCAGGTTTTAGATCTGTCCTGGGCAGGCCACTAGGAATAGTAACCATATTTCTTCACGTCTAGGCAAGGACAACTATTATAAGTGAATCCTGGTGAGAGCTTTTATGAAATAATGGCATTTGATTATAAAACGTGTTCTAATTTGGAGTTGTTAAACTAGGGGAAAAAACTAATAATTGATGAAATAGTCATCAGGGATCAGTTAAATGAATATACATTTCTATCTTTCTTATGGTTATCAAAGATATCAGTTCAGTTCACTCGCTCAGTCATGTCCGACTCTTTGTGACCCCATGGACTGCTGCATGCCAGACTTCACTGTCCATCACCAACTCCTGGAGCTTGCTTAACTCATGTTCATTGAGTTGGTGATGCCATCCAACCATCTCATCCTCTGCTGCCCCCTTCTCCTCTTGCCCTCAATCTTTCCCAGGATCAAGGTCTTTTCCAATGAATGGACTCTTTGCATCAGGTGGCCAAAGTATTTAGAGCTTCAGCTTCAGCATCTGTCCTTTCAATGAATAATCAGGGTTGATTTCCTTTAGGATTGATTGATTTGATCTCCTTGCTGCCCAAGGGACTCTCAAGAGTCTTCTCCAGCACCACAGTTTGAAAGTATCAACTCTTCATTACTCAACCTTCTTTACGGTCCAACTCTCACATCCATGTACTTGGAAGAGATATTTTTAAACCACTGATTGTTTGAATAATATCTTAATCATGCCTTACATATGATCAAAGTCTTGGCTGTGTATAGTATATTTGGATGAAATAGTGTTTCTTTTTAAAATTTTAATGGCATACTTTCATTATACAATGCTCTCAAGTGTTACACTTGACCATTCTTTTGAAACTATCATTTTCTTCCACCCTATGTGAACTCTTTAATTTTTTTTCAGAAATTATGAAAATTTCTTTAATTCTTGAAAATGTCATGATATTGAAAAAGTCATATTTGTGTGTGTATCTTGTGTGCTGTGCTTCACTGAACTCTTAAAAAATATAGAAATGTCTTTCTTCAGTCTGGAAATTTTTTTTCTACCAATATTTATTAATTTCTTTCCCTTCTTTTTCTTTGACCTGTGCTTCTGGAGTTCCTAATATAGGAACTTGATACCTCTGGAATTGAACCTCTATTATACTTACCATTTTTCTAGTATTGGCTATCTCTCTGTGCTAAGTTGCTCAACTATGTCTGGCTCTTTGTGACCCACTCGGCTATAGCCTTCCAGGCTTCTCTGTCCATGAGATGTTTTAGGCAAGAATACTGGAGTGGGTTGCCATTTCCTTCTCCAGAGGATCTTTCCAACCCAGGGATTGAACCCGCATCTCCTGTGTCTCCTGAATTGCAGGTGGATTCTTTAGCTGCTGAGCCACCAGGGAAGTAATCTCTATCTTTTCAAAAATTGTCTCTTACCTGAGTGATTTTCTTAATTATTCATTTATTCTAATATTTTTGATTTGAGTTATTATATTTATTTATTTGAGGCTCTCATAAATTTAGTTCCTAAGAATATTTCCTTGTTCTTTGATCCCTGTATAAATAGCACAATCCCAACCTTATTCATATTGCAATTTCTTCTTTTATTCACACACAGACAAAGCTCTCAAATATTTTATGGTTGTGTTGTCCTCATATATTTAGCAATGTATAGCTATCAGTTTATATTTTATATTGAAGCAGTAAAATGTTCATTAGAATTTCTGTATGAAAAGCACAGGTTTTGATCAGTAGGCTTCATTGCACATAATAAAAGAGAAGAATATCCAAATATTGAATATTGCTAAACTTTTCTTTGGTGACATATTTTCCAAGGAGCAGAGGCTCCAGTGTCTGTGATGAGTATACATGTGCCTAAGATCTCTGTGCTAAGTACAGAGGGATTAGACACCTATTTTTGTGATGGCAAGAGAAAAATTTAACTTTACAGAATTAAGATCTAATTATAAAGTTTTCAAATAATTTGCTTGTTTTAGACCATTTCTCATCCCAGTCATCCAAGATAGCTACTGCCCTCTATTGCCTGAACTTTTGAGGGTAGAGTTCTGTGGCAGAAACTACCATCCAACTTCCTATTGACTTTCTTCTTGGCAGCCACTTAGGTTAGTTTTCCCTTAAATAATAAATTCTGATTTCTTTGTTTCAAATAGATTTTTCTTTACATCATCACAACCTCCTTATTTTAGCTTCATTATGAATATATATCTTTTAAAATATTTCACTTTTATTTTATTGATGTTTCAGTAGAGAGTGGAAATAAGTGGTTATATTCAATCCAATACAGAGAGCAGAGAAACTCCAAATTTAACATTTTCATAGTAGACATATAAATTGAACATATTTAAAAATACAATTGGATAAGCTTTGATATTTATATACAACTGTAAAATCATCACCAAAATCAAGACACTGAACATACGTATCACCCCCAATGTTTTTTTCTTATTCTTTGTAATCCCTTCTTCCTGATCATCCTCCTTCTAACCCCAAGCAGCCACTGATCAGCTTTATGTCACTATATATTAATTTGTATTTCTTTGCATTTTATATATCTGCAATTATACAATCATTTTCATCTGAATTATTTCACACCACATAATAATTTTGAGAGCAATCTATGTCAAAGGACAAATTAGTGTTTGATTCCTTTTATTTATTTTTGGCTGTGCTGGGTCTTCGTTGCTGCAAGTGGGCTTTCTCTAGCTTCCGTGTATAGGCTTCTCATTTCTGTGGCTTATCTTGTTGCAGAGTATGGGATCAGGTGCAGGTCTTCAGTAGTTGTGGTACAGGGCTTTAGCTGCCCTGCAGCATGTGGTGTAGTCCTGGACAGAGATTCCACCTGTGTTTCCTGCATTGGCATGTGGGTTCTTCACCACTGGACCACCAGGGAAGCCCTGATTTCTGTTTTTTTTTTTTTTTTTTTTTGAGTGATTATTCATTATTTTAATCTATTACAGATAAAGCTGTTAAACACATTGTATTGGATTGGCCAAAAAGGTCATTTTGGTTTTTCCATAAGATGTTACCAAAAAATCCAAACGTACTTTTTGGTCAACTCAATATATATAATGTGTGTTGGTGTTAACATCTTCTAGGTCCTACCTGAGTTTTCTCTTTCTGGCCAGTAGCCTGTATACTGTTATAAGATATAAATTGGGGCAATCATAATACTTTGGAAGGAATGATGCTAAAGCTGAAACTCCAGTACTTTGGCCACCTCATATGAAGAGCTGACTCATTGGAAAAGACCCTGATGCTGGGAGGGATTGGGGGCAGGAGGAGAAGGGGACGACCGAGGATGAGATGGCTGGATGGCATCACGGACTCAATGGACATGAGTCTGAGTGAACTCCAGGAGTTGGTGATGGACAGGGAGGCCTGGCGTGCTGCGATTCATGGGGTTGCAAAGAGTCGGACATGACTGAGCGACTGAACTGAACTGAAGTGAATCATAATACTCACTGTTTTTCTCCTTATTCTTTCAAAAATCATTGGCCTTTGATGCTTGATTTGAGAGGTCTTGAAAACTGCTTAATGTAATTACTGGGTCGGGGGGAGTGAGATGTTTTTGTTTCTGATGGGACAGTAAATGTGGGCATCTTGGCCAGCAGAAGTGCTCTGATAGTATCATTACGAAATTTTTTTTTTTTTAAGAGTTAAGGAGTGCTAACTTATCCATTTTTCGTTTCCATTAACTTTAGACAATAAAGGTAATTATTTTAAAAGTAGAACTCATGTATCTTTATCTTAATTAAGGGTATTGTCAGGGAATTCAAAAGCAAACTAGACACACTCAGGTTTTCATCACTGTCAGAATTACCACTTGTGTTTCTATACTTCCTACCAGTTGCTGCCAGTGGCTTTTGCTCCAGTTTAGGAGATCTCAGCTATGACTTTCTGTATCCCCTTGTCACTCTAGCTTTTGTGGTTGTGGTTTATTGAACAACCTCCACTTTCTGATAGATATAAGGAAGGTCATGGATTTTCAGTTTGTTCAGTATTTTGTTTTTTTTTCTTTCTTATTATAAATTGGGGAATGATGACTTCCTAGATCTTTCCAGGTTGGAAGTTTGATACATAAAAATTTGAACTGTTACTTTACCTATTAAAATAAATAGTAGCCCCCAAATTATATCACCAGTATAAGAAAGCACTTAAGTATTAAACTATCTAATCTATACTCACTGAGTAAAGAATTCTATCTACACAGTCCATGAAAGCTGGGCGTGTTTCTCACATTGATTAGATTTATTAATAGACATACCTCACTGTTTAAAGAATATGATGATTTTTTTTTTGAAGTGGATAAATGTTTGCCAGGTCAAATTATTTTTAAAAGTTTTTTTTTTTTTTTATACTCAAGTCAAAATACGTGTGATTGATTGGTTCTCTTTTCTCAACAGTGTTACAAAAAAGCCTTGTCTACTTACACATGACAAACTTTGTAGTCATGTTTAATTTCGTCCATACTCATATTATCAGAAAACCCATTTTTCATTATCTCTAAAATGTATCCATAACTACCCCCTTATTTTCTCATCCACTGGTACTATCCTTACCCAAGCCATAATCACTTTTATCTGGCCAAGTACAGCAGCCATCTAAAGGATTTCCTTGCTATCACTCCTGTCCCTGTTTCACATCAGCTAACAGAAGATAGCTCAACCTGTTTTAAATGATAAAGGCATCACAAAACTAAGTTGAGAGGTAGGCTTCATAAGTGAATTAATTCTATGATATGGCTCATTTTGCTGATAATCCCTTGGCTCTGATCTATTCTGTGTGTCAGCTTCAGGCTTATAGTGAGATGTATATTCATGTAGCATAGGAATGGAGAGAAACAGTCACTTGAAGAATTTCTCAGAATTGCCAGACAAATGTCTCTCAGAGTCACTTGGCTAAAAAACCACTTTCTGAAATAATTCCTCTTAAGAAGAATGGTAATGACCTTAGAAAAATCAAGCCTCTTTGAGCAGAACTGAGTCAATATCTCAGGACTCCATGAGAAGGGGTAGATATTTGGACAATATTTTATTTTTTTTAGAAAGGAAGAGAAAAACAATGGAAAATAGTAGACAAGCAAAATATATTTGCTATACCTAGGAATAGTATATGTTCTGATTTACTAGGAATAGTTCTGTGTATACTAGAATACCTATAAAATATATATGCACCCAGCAGCCAGAATAATCTTTTAAATCACAAATCAGATTATTTTTCTACCTAATTACTCTACAACTACTTCTGATTCCCACTGAAATATAATATAAAAGCTATTCATTACCTTTTCCTTCAAAGACTCTTCTTACCTCTCTGACATAATCTCTCTCCACGGCATTTCAGTCACACTATTTTTTAATTGTTCAAACAAGTCAAGTTCCATTACACCAAAAGTAAGGCTTTTGTATGACTATCTCCTCTCAGCTGGGAATGCTAGTCACCTTGATTTTTACAAGGCATCTCCTTTCGATTTACATCTTAGCTCAGATATTCAGATTTGCTAAGCGTTTGATCTAAAGATGCCACACTAATTTACCTTGTGTAAGATTATGTTTTATTTTTCTCATAGCTTTTATCACTATCTGAAATTTTTTTATTCATGAATATATTTAGTTTTTTTTGTCTTCTATTTCACTTGACTTATAAAATCCATGAAATCCTGGAACTCATCATTCTTGATACAACCATCTCTAGTGCCTAGAACAGTGACCCTCAAATGGTTGCCATTCAATTAATTTAGTAATTGAATAACTATATTTAAATTAGCTATTTTGTTCTTGGTAAGTTTTGTTTCCAGGCCAAATTTTGTCAAATGCTTTCATTTTTCATGGTAAATACTGAGATTCTTTAGCAACCATTTCATAAAATCTTGGGTGTTTCTTACTTTGGTTTAGTTACTCTTATGGCAGAAAGTGAAGAAGAATGAAAGAGCCTCTTGAAAGTGAAAGAGGAGAGTGAAAAAGTTGGTTTAAAGCTCAACATTCAGAAAACTAAGATCAGGGCATCCAGTCTCATCACTTCATGGGAAATAGATGGGAAAACAATGGAAAAATGGCTGACTTTATTTTTCTGGGCTCCAAAATCACTGCAGATGGTGATTGCAGCCATGAAATTAAAAGACACTTACTCCTTGGAAGAAAAGTTATGACCAACCTAGACAGCATATTAAAAAGCAGAGACATTACTTTGCTAACAAAGGTCCGTCTAGTTAAGGCTATGGTTTTTCCAGTGGTCATGTATGGATGTGAGAGTTGGACTACAAAGCAAGTTGAGAACCGAAGAACTGATGGTTTTGAACTGTGGTGTTGGAGAAGACTCTTGTGAGTCCCTTGGACTGCAAGGAGATCCAACTAGTCCATCCTAAAGGAGATCAGTCCTGGGTGTTCATTGGAAGGACTGATGTTGAAACTGAAACTCCAGTACTTTGGCCACCTGATGCAAAGAGCTGACTCATTTGAAAAGAACCTGATGCTGGGAAAGATTGAAAGCAGGAGGAAAAGGGGATGACAAGGATGAGATGGGTGGATGGCATCACAGACTCAATGGATATGGGTTTGGGTGGACTCTGGGAGTTGGTAATGGACAGGGAGGTCTTGCATGCTGCAATTCATGGGGTCACAAAGAGTCGGACACGACTGAGTAACTGAATTGAACTGAACTGAAAGTAGAAAGAACAGAATATAACCCAGTTCCATAATGTACTTGACTAGTATAAATTGGGACTACACACTCATTTATGGCTGCACTGACAATGCATATGGAGCCTAGGATAGTTACGTCTTATAGTTCTCATTGCCCATCATTAGTTATTTTGAATTACATCTAAGATTAAAAAGCAAAACTCTTCTATTCTTTTTTTGTAATTAATACTTTAAATCAAGGACAATTTATTTCCATTTATCTCTCTTAATATTAACTAAACTTATAAATTGCTTATATTCCAAGATGTAGCTTGTATGAACATAGGGAACCTAATGTTATGAAATAATTATTAAGATCAGTTCTGCTACATCATTTTTCTATGGCAAAAATGACTATTCACCATTTAAAATAAACTCTTGTCTATAATACTCATGAAATAATTCAGAAATTAATAATTGTCTTTATACATTAGTTGCAGTTCTTTATATGTTTGCTTATGCTTATAACCAACATTTAAGCAATAGAGCATTGTTATTGTTTTGGTTCCTTTTGGCTAATCTTATATTGTTTTCTCTGGAAATATTATCAAAGAAAGTAATGAACCCAATTGCAAGACCAGTCAAGATTCTCAGACAGCAAATCAGGAAGATGCTTCATTTTTTGATTTTTGATTATCAAATTTGTATCCTGCAATCTCATTAAACTCATATATTCTAGAAACATTTATTTCTTAGATTTTTTGAGATATTCTATGTAGACAATACATATCATGTTTAATAGATGAAAAGATAATATTGCCTACTGTTTTGGTTATAAACAGAAAGTTATATTTTAGAACAATGAAAAAATAAGAAAACTAAAGTTTATTCTGTTTCTAATGTTCTTCAAATTTCATGTAGATAGATACACTTTTTTGATTAATATTGTATTCATCCTGTTTGAAAAATCACAATTGTCCTTTCTTTTTTTATGTAATTTAAACTTTATTGTAAATAAAAAATAATTAATGGAAATGATGTATAAGAAGTTCATAAAAGCATTCTAGCAAGCAACAAGTCCTGGAGATAAATGGAAAAAGCAGCATGACAGTTCTTAGCAGCTCTTGCCACCCAAAGATGTACAGTGTCCACACTAGTCCTTAGAAAAATGAAGAGAAGTCTCCTATGTTAAAGTATGGGTTTTAAATGGAGCTTCCTAAAGTCAATTTCTTATAATGCAATGCCTTGTGATGTGGTGTATTGACCCTTGATGTTCACAGCAATGTTTGTGTATTACTGTGTATGGCCAGACCAGTCACCTGCTTTCACTTGATGTTAACAGCAAATGGGCCTGTGGTGTTGGCCTCACTGTTCATCAAAGTACTGGCCATATAAAGAAGAGCTCTAGAAAAACTTGTGGAACAAACAGCTCTCTTCACAAAATCATTTTCTTAAAATTACATGCGAAGAGTTGACTCATTGGAAAAGACCCTGATGCTGGGAGGGATTGGGGGCAGGAGGAGAAGGGGACGACAGAGGATGAGATGGCTGGATGGCATCACAGACTCGATGGACATGAGTCTGAGTGAACTCCGGGAGTTGGTGATGGACAGGGAGGCCTGGTGTGCTGCGATTCATGGGGTCGCAAAGAGTCAGACACGACTGAGCGACTGAACTGAACTGAACTGGTTTAGTTGGGAGCCTAAAGAGGAGAAAAATCAGTAATGAAAAATCATCCCTTTGGCGGAAATGCAATGAATAGGCCCTGACATTAGTTCTCGGTGCGGGGTTAGGGGGTGAGGGGGGTAGGAGGACTGAGAGTGGAAGACACCTAAATATCCTTTTATTTATGAAACACACACAGAATATTCCATGATTCTCTTTACTGTCCCACATGACCTGGAGGGTCCACCCCTTATTTGGCTTCAGGGTCTGGTATGGGCCTTACACCTGTTAATACTGTGTACTGCAAAACCTTGTCCATGAAGTCCTGGGAGCACTGTTTGTATCATTAAAGAGCTTCACAACATTGGTACCATCAGCAGCTGAGACAAAGTACAGGGGCAAGGATACTTTCCTGGCAAAATTGAAAGTCTATTGGGCCATTTTCATGTCTGCATAGATTTTATTGGCCACCACAATACACAGAATCTCTGGCCTGAACTCCCGAAGCTCTGTGTACCAGGTGCTCAAGTTCTTGCATGTGATTTTCCTCTGTACATCAAATACCATGATGCAGGCATGGGCCTTGTGGTAGCAGGAGGCATGCATGCTTTGGACCACTCTTGGCCTGCTGTGTCCCAAAAGTCCACAAGGACAGTCTTTCCATCTATTGTAGCCATGTGTTTGTACAGGGTTAGGGTGTATGTGGACAGCTGCTGGGACTGAAATCCATCCATGAGAAATCTCTCCATGAATTTGGACTTGCCCACAGTGCTGTCTCCTAGGCAGATGATTTTCACATTGACATCAGCATTGTGTTTCTCCTGATCCAGCTCACAGGGTTTGTCTTTGTCCCTAGCCATTGGCTTCTGGTGGTAGAAAGGTCATCAGCTCAGGGGAGGGGGATCTTGTCATCAGCTTCTAGCTCTGCCCATGGCCCTACAGCTCATAATTATCCTTTCTTATAGGCAGTTCTCTTGATAATTTTCTTTTTTTTTTGTATGACAAAATATTGCTTTTTCCTTTATTTCTGAGAGATACATTCACTCAGTTTAGAATTCTTTATTGTAATATATTTTATTTCAGCACTTTAAGGAAATCACTTCTTTTTCTTCCATTGTAGATGATTTTTGACAAGAAATTTCTGTAATTACTTTCTTTGTACACAATGCTTATTTTTTCTCTTACTTGAAGAGTTTTTCTTTGTCTTTTGTGACAGTTTCAGCCTGACATGCTTAGGGTTGTGTGTGTGTGTGTGTGTGTGTGTGTGTGTGTGTATGTACATGTTTATCATGCCAGGTGTTCTCTGATCTGAGTTTTGTCCTGTAAGTTTGGAGACTGTTATGTTGCTGCTGCTGCTGCTGCTGCTAAGTCGCTTTAGTCGTGTCCGACTCTGTGCAACCCCATAGATGGCAGCCCACCAGGCTCCATAGATTTTGAAAAAAATCTACCATTATTTCCTGAAACATTTCTATATTTTTTTCTGTCTCTACTCCTCTGGTATTTCAATTAAATATAATTAGATTGTTCGGTGGGCTTCCCTGGTGGTTCAGCGGTAAAGAATTCACCTGCAATGCAGGAGCCACAGGAGACATGGGTTCCATCCCTGTGTGGAGATGATGCCTTGAAGGACAGCATGCAACCCACTCTAGTATTCTTGCCTGGAAAATCCCATGGACAGAGAAGCTCTGCCAGCTACAGACCATAGTGTCACAAAGAGTCAGACATGACTGAAAAGACAGCATGCATGCATGCAGTGTGTTTGATATTGTTTCACACTTCTTGAATTCTCATTTCTGATTTAATTCATTTTTTCTTATATTTCAGTTTTGGCAAACTTTAATGACCAATCTTAAAATTCATTAGATTTTTTTTTATAGCTCATTACATTGCTTTCATCTATGAAACTCTAGTCTTTCTTCTTGTCCGCTCTCTATTTATAGTTTGCATTATAGTTTCCAACTCTAGGCTGAAATTACTTGTATTATCATGCATGTTGCTACCTTTCACATGAAAGCTTTTGCATATTAATCATGGTTATTTTAAATTCCCTGCTATATCCGAGTGTTTCTTTGATTGTTGTATCTTTTGGAATGTTTTGATTTCTTGATTTTTTTGATGCACATTTTTTTTTTTCAATAGGAAAGCTTATATATAAGACAATAAAACTGAAGTAAACAAGATTTATGCTTTGAAATAAACATTCCTTCATATATTTCCTTGTGCTAGACTTTTCCTGTGAGGTTTGAGGTTAATTTGTTCAGGAGTAAAGGTGAATTGTTGGATATTGTTGTTTCTATGGTTACCCTCAAAGCCCATAGGCTTTAAATTCCTTTAGTGACTACTTCTATTTAGAGTGGGAATTTATTTGTCAGAGATTTTCTTTTGCCTCATGTTCCACATTCATTTCTAGGTCTTTCCTTTCTGCTCTGTTTTGGAGAAGATTTCTCTCTAGGAGTATTTCACTGCTGATTGTTTTTAATGTGGTTAGCCTGGCAGTTAGTTGTTGCATTATGGGGGAAACACTTTCTCGATTACTCTCACTAAGCCTCAGTCTTGGGCCACCACTCTTTATCAGAGTCTTGGGAGTGTGGCCTGCTCCTCCTGTAGCTGTACTTCTGAGTACAGCATGCGTTCCTGTCCTTTCCCCAGGTAGAAAAGTGTGTCTATTTACTTCCACTATCTTAAGGGTGACATTGTTGCCCTTCACCTCCAATTTACAGCTTTGCTTCTCTATTAGAAGTAGGAGATAAGGAATTGTATCATATATTTCCAGCAGAAGCTGGTCTTCCCTTGGCCTTTACTACAAGGGATGTTTTCTCAAGTTTCTTATCAATTGTTCCGTAAGCCCTCACTGAAGTTCACAGTGAGGAGCATGTAACTGGATACATTTATATCCTCCATGGATTCTGTATTCTGCTGAACCACTTTTAGCCTTTGCTAGTTCTTTAACAATTTTCATTTTTTTCTCAGCAGTTCTCATCATTGTCAGACTGCTTCTGCCCACATAATCATGTAATTGTGTCCTTTCTCTTTTTGAAGATTTGAATTGGTTTCAGAGATTTCAGATTCCATAGATTTCAGTCAGTTTTTGCCCTGCACACTCAGGTCTCTGGTGGGTCAAAGAAAAGTGATAAATTATACATTTTGCCTAGCTACTTTGTTTCTGTAAGGTTGGAAACAATGCTCTTTCTAGATTTTATTATCATTGTTGTTCAGTCCCTCAGTCGTCTCTGACTCTTTACTATCCCATGGCCTGCAGCACACCAGGCTTCCCTTCCCTTCACCATCTCCCAGAGCTTGCTCAAACTCATGTGCAGTGAGTCAATGATGCCATCCAACTATCTTGTCTTCTGTCATCCCATTCTTCTCCTGACTTCTATTTTTCCCAGCAGCAAGGTCTTTTCCAAAAAGTCAGCTCTTCACATCAGGTGACCAAAATATTGAGCTTTAGCTTCAGGATCAGTCCTTCTAAAGAATATTCATTAGGACTGATTTCCTTTAGGATTGACTGGTTTGATCTCCTTGCAGTCCAAGTGACTCTTGAGTCTTCTCCAACACCACAGTTCAAAAACATAAATTCTTTGGTGCTAAGCCTTCTTTCAGAGAAGGCAATGGCACCCCACTCCAGTACTCTTGCCTGGAAAATCCCATGGATGGAGGAGCCCGGTGGGCTGCAGTCTGTCACTCAGTCATGTCCGACTCTAAGCAACTCTATGGGCTGCAGCCCACGGGGCTCCTCCATCCATGGGATTTTCCAGGCAAGAGTACTGGAGTAGGGTGCCATTGCTATATTCCTTAATATTTTGCATGTATCACTGCAGTGCTACTTATTTTTTAATTATCATTTTTCAGGATAGCCTCCATTTTTGATAGTTTCTGTTGCTTTCTGAGTTTGCTGATATTTTGTTTTGTAGTATCTGACCCTGCTAATCCAATCAAGTGAAATGTTCCTTTAAGACATACTTTTCATTCTTAGATGCTGATTTTTGCATTATTTTGTTAATATCTTCTCATGTTCTTTTTATTATGTTCATGCTTATCTTTACATTTGTGTACATATGGAGTATTTTTGTAGCTGTAAATTTAATGACCTTATCTACTATC
The DNA here is from genome assembly GCA_006408695.1 of Aepyceros melampus. NCBI lineage: Eukaryota > Metazoa > Chordata > Mammalia > Artiodactyla > Bovidae > Aepyceros > Aepyceros melampus. The sequence goes on along the minus strand of SJXQ01004895.1, from coordinate 107,872 downwards.
ATTTTTCAGGATAGCCTCCATTTTTGATAGTTTCTGTTGCTTTCTGAGTTTGCTGATATTTTGTTTTGTAGTATCTGACCCTGCTAATCCAATCAAGTGAAATGTTCCTTTAAGACATACTTTTCATTCTTAGATGCTGATTTTTGCATTATTTTGTTAATATCTTCTCATGTTCTTTTTATTATGTTCATGCTTATCTTTACATTTGTGTACATATGGAGTATTTTTGTAGCTGTAAATTTAATGACCTTATCTACTAAGTCTATCATCTCCCAGTCAAGTTGCAGTTTGTTTCAACTGGCTTATTTTTCCTACTTATGATTTAAATATACCTATTTTTTCATATTTGATAATAATTGATTGGATGCCAGATTTATAAAGTTTACATTGTTGAATGTTGTATTTTTTTTTTTTTAACCTGTTAAACATTCTTACTTCGTTCTGGCAGACAGTTGAGTTATTTACAGATCAGCTTACTTGCTTTGAAATGTGGTTAAACTTTATTCTTTAATATTTTAACTTTAATCTTCCCTGCTGGCTCAGAGGGTAAAGTGCTGCACATAATGCGGGAGACCCAGGTTCAACCCCTGGGGCAGGAAGATCCACTGGAGAAGGAAATGGCAACCCACTCTGGTCCCCTTCCTGGAAAATCTCATGGATGGAGAAGGCTTCAGTCCATGTGGTCGCAGATTCAGATATGACTGAGCAACTTTACTTTCACTTTAAACTTTATTCAGATAAATATTATAAGAACTTTAATCTGGGACTAGTTCCACCCCACTCCTAAGGTGTAACCCTTCTGGGATATTTAATAAGACATTCAACCATGAATTTAATAAAATCTCTCTAGTCTGTCTTGAAAGCATCTAATGACTCCCAGTTCCATATGATTTCTGAGAATAGTATGGTTTCACTTTATACATGTGTAGATTAGTATTCGCTGAAGATGGAATAGGACCTATGTGCAGCTTTGTTAACATATTTGATCTTCATTGATCCCTCCTCTGTAAAAGTCTGCTTTATAAATATCTATCTGACTTGCTCAGTCCAAGCAAAAATTTCTGTCTTTCTGACTCAGTATGTTTAGGTTTCTACATTCAAGTGGGGATTGAAATTTACTTGATTTTAATACTTTATAGTACTACCACATCTAAACCCACTGCTTCTTCTGCTACTACTAATACAGAAATATTCAGAAGGTATATAACCAGTAAAATCCTGGTCATATATTTTTGTAATATTTTCTTCAGTTGTACAATTATTTATCTGTTAAACTTGATTGAGACACTTCCTGTAACTAACACTTTTTTTTCATTAGTAATAAGAAAGACATTCAACTTGGCATGGAGATAGTCTTTGAGCTTAAAAAAAGTACTGAATATAGTTTTTCTCTTCACAGATTTAAAAAAAGCATTTGTGGAAAATCAACTTAGATTGTATAGATTTATGATATTTTATATGTTAAGGAAAATGTGGATTAAGAAGTTGTTCTCATTATTGAATTTGGTAGTTCTAAAAAACATGTTTTTATTGTCATCTGGAATCTACCTGGTTTAGTAAGTTCAAGAAACTTAATTTTATCTCTAATAATGACTACTTTAATTTTATTTTAAATGTTTTTAAGTTTGTAATCCTTGATATTACAGGAAGCATGGTAGTCAGACACTAGAAAGAAGAGTTAATGCTATGGATATTTATGGTTGTTGTAGTAATTTCAATATCACCAACATGACTTTCTCATGTTTAAAAGATAAAGGTCAAGTTATATAACCTAAGGGATATAAAAATTGAAATGAGGCTAAAGAGACTGTTCTGTGTTTTTCCCTTTCCTTTATTTTTAATGTATTTTTGTCATTTCCTATGTACCAAATAGACTTCCCTAATGGCTCAGTTGGTAAAGAATATGCCTGCAATGCAAAAACCTGCGTTCGATCCCTAGGTTGGGAAGATCTCTTGGAGGAAAGCATGGCAACCTACTCCAGTATCCTTGACTGGAGAATCCTCATGGAGAGAGCAGCCTGGTGGGCTACAATCCATTGGGTGACAAAGAGTCAGACACGACTGAGCCCAGCACAGCACACATGTACCAAATAGAACTACAAAGGCAGACTAACAGGAGAAATCTACTGAAAGATTTTAGTTGACCTCATAAAACAAGAGCTGAAATCTGACTATGCAATGTGCTTCCCGGTAGAATGTAGGCACATAAAGACAGGAATCTGTTTTTTTCATTACCAATGAATTAGAAGGGGCTAGAAAACAACCTTTGCAATTCAGTTCAATTTAGTTCAGTAGCTCAGTCATGTCAGACTGTTTGCAACCCCATGGACTGCAGCAGCCAGGCCTACCTGTCCATCACCAACTCCCAGAGTCCACTCAAACCCATGTCCATTGAGTCAGTGATGCCATCCAACCATGTCATTCTCTGTTGTCAACTTCTCCTCCTGCCCTCAATCCTTCCCAGCATCAGGGTCTTTTCAAATGAGTCAGCTCTTTGTATCGGGTAGCCAAAGTATTGGAATTTCAGCTTCAGTATCAGTCCTTCCAATGAACACCCAAGACCAATCTCCTTTAGACTGGACTGGTTGGATCTCCTTGCTGTCCAAGGGACTCTCAAGAGTCTTCTTTAACACCACAGTTCAAAAGCATCAATTCTTTGGGGCTCAGCTTTCTTGATAGTCCAACTCTCATATCCATATATGACCACTGGAAAAATCATAGCCTTGACTAGATGGACCTTTGTTGGCAAAGTAATGCCTCTGCTTTTGAATATGCTATCTATGTTGGTCATAACTTCCTTCCAAGGAACAAGTGCCTTTCAATTTCATGGCTACAATCACCATCTGCCATGATTTTGGAGCAGAGAAAAAAAGTCAGCCATTATTTCCACTGTTTCCCCATCTATTTGCCATGAAGTAATGGGACCAGACACCATGATCTTAGTTTTCTGAATGTTGAGCCTTAAGCCATTTTTTTCACTCTCCTCTTTCACTTTAATCAAGAGGCTCTTTAGTTCTTCCCTTTCTGCCATAAGGATGGTGTCATATGCATATCTGAGATTATCAGTATTTTTCCTGGCAATCTTGATTCCAGCTTGTGCTTCTTCCAGCCCAGCATTCCTCATGATGTACTCTGCATATAAGTTAAATAAGCAAGGAGACTATATACAGCCTTGACATATTCCTTTTCCTATTAGGAATAAGTCTATTGTTCCATGTCCATTTCTAACTGTTGCTTCCTGATCTGCATACAGCTTTCTCAAGAGGCATGTCAGGTGGTCTGGTATTCCCATTTCTTTCAGAATTTTTACAGTTTATTGTGATCCACACAGTCAAAGGCTTTGGCATAGTCAAATAAACAGAAATAGATGTTTTTCTGGAACTCTCTTGCTTTTGCCATGATCCATTGGATGTTGGCAATTTGATCTCTGATTCCTCTGCCTTTTCTAAAACTAGCTTGAACATGTGGAAGTTCATGGTTCACGGATTGTTGAAGCCTGGCTTGGAGAATTTTGAGCATTACTTTACTAGCGTGTGAGATGAGTGCAGCTGTGTGGTAGTTTGAGCATTCTTTGGCATTGCCTTTCTTTGGGATTGTAATGAAAACTGACTTTTCCAGTCCTGTGGCCACTGCTGAACTTTCCAAATTTGCTTGCATATTGAGTTCAGCCCTTTCACAGCATTGTCTTTCAGGATGTGAAATAGCTTAACTGGAATTCCATCACCTCTCCTAGTTTTGTTCATAGTGATGCTTCCTAAGGCCCACTTGACTTCACATTCCAGGATGTCTGGCTCTAGGTGACTGATCACACCATCGGATTATCTGGGTCATGAAGATCTTTTCTTGTATAGTACTTCTGTGTATTCTTGCCACTTCTTCTTAATATCTTCTGCTTCTGTTAGGCAATCATCCATTACACTGTTGTTGGACATAAGCTATCTTTTCCTGAGCTGATGTATTGTAAATAATGCTTACAGAACCATCTTGTACATTTGTGATGCACATGTGTGTGTGTTTATTGGTATATATTCAGGAGTATATGCTTGGAAGTATATGCTTAAGGAAAATTGCTATGTCACAGGAAATACAAATGGTAAGCTTTAGTAGACATTGCTAAACAATTGTTCAAGGGAGTGATACCAATTTCACTCCCAATATTTTCACAATAACAACATATGAGAGTTCAACTTGGACATATTCTAGAAAACTCTAAGGATTGTCAATCTTTATTCTTATCTATTTGTGTACTAAAACAATATAACAACAGAGCTGTATTTTCTATTTTCCTAAAGCTTATCAATGTTAAGATGTTGAACAAATTTTAGTATGTTTCTTGGCCATTTAGCAAACTTTTGTTAAGTGTCTGTTGAAATATTTTGCCTGTTTTTTAGAATATTGTTTAAATAGCACTTGGTTACATATTATACAAATATCTTCTACAACTCTTAAAATTAAATCCTTTGGGAAACATGAGTCAAATATATTTTACATAGATATATATGCATAAACCTTTCCTTTTCCATATCTCTGTTGTCCAGCTAGAGCACTCTAATTTCCTATCTATTATCTATCAATCTGTACCTAACTTTCACAGTGGATATTTAATGTATCCATAAAACATTCAAAAAATTATTGTCTTTTTAAGCAAGAATAGTGCTCACAAATGCCAAAGCAAGTTTTTTTTTTTTTTTTGAGATGACTAACAGAAAATGGAAGCAGATACATCCTTAAAAAATGCAAAGAGGACACAAATATTTCAACCTCAGGAAACTATGTAGGAGATATTAAGAAATGTGAGAAGATAAAATTAAAAGAGTTCAAATTCTCACTTTTTTGGCTATATTTTCATGATTATTCCTCATATTAGATTTTACCTCATAGTGATTAATATATGTTTTACCCGTTAAGTGGTAACCTCTCTGATAAAGTTTTCAGTTCTTGTTTGGAACTCCATGGACATTTAATGAAATAACAAACAAATTAACATCTGGCTTTTTACCTAGCCAGATGTAGTCAAAAGATAAACAGCACATATATAATTTCAATAATTTTAATTTAAAATCTAAGAAAAATATAACAGAAAGCGAAGAAGAACTAAAGAGTCTCTTGATGAAAGTGAAAGAGGAGAGTGAAAAAGTTGGCTTAAAACTCAACATTCAGAAAACTAAGATTATAGCATCTGGTCTCTTAACTTCATGGCATATAGAAGGGGAAACAATGGAAACAGTGACAGAGTTTATTTTGGGGGCTCCATAATCACTGCAGATAATGACTGTAGCCATGAAACTTTTTTTTAATTTTTATTTTTACTTTATTTTACTTTACATTACTCTATTGGTTTTGCCATACATTGACATGAATCCATCTCGGGTGTACATGAGTTCCCAATCCTGAACCCCTCCCAGCACCTCCCACCCCATATCAACTCTCTGGATCATCCCCATGCACCAGTCCCAAGCATCCTGTATCCTGTATCGAACATAGACTGGCAATTCGTTTCTTACATGATAGTATACATGTTTCAGTGCCATTCTCCCAAAACATCCCACCCTCTCCCTCTCCCTCAGAGTCCAAAAGTCTGTTCTATACATCTGTGACCCTTTTGCTGTCTCACATACAGGGTTATCATTACCATCTTTCTAAATTCCATATATATGTGTTAGTATACTGTATTGGTGTTTTTCTTTCTGGCTTACTTCACTCTGGATAATTGGCTCCAGCTTCATCCATCTCATTAGTACTGATTCAAATGTATTCCTTTTAATGGCTGAGTAATACTCCATTGTGTATATGTACCACAGCTTTCTTATCCATTCATCTGCTGATGAACATCTAGGTTGTTTCCATGTTCTGGCTATTAAAACAGTGCTGCAATGAACACTGGGGTATATGTGTCTCTTTCAATTCCAGTTTCCTTGGTGTGTATGCCCAGCCGTGGGATTGCTGGGTCATATGGCAGTTCTATTTGCAATTTTTTAAGGAATCTCCACACTGTTTTCCATAGTGGCTGCCCTAATTTGCATTCCCACCAACAGTGTAAGAGGGTTCCCTTTTCTCCACAGCCTCTCCAGCATTTATTGCTTGCAGACTTTTGGATCACAGCCATTCTGACAGGTGTGAAATGGTACCTCATTGTGGTCTTGATTTGCATTGCTCTGATAATAAGTGATGTTGAGCATCTTTTCATGTGTTTGTTAGCCATCCGTATGTCTTCTTTGGAGAAATGTCTATTTAGGTCTTTGGCCCATTTTTTTGATTGTGTCGTTTATTTTTCTGGAATTGAGCTGTATAAGTTGCTTGTATATTTTTGAGATTAGTTGTTTGTCAGTACGGTACAGGCACAAAAACAGAAATATAGATCAATGGAACAAGATAGAAAGCCCAGAGATAAATCCTCACACCTATGAACATCTTATCTTTGACAAAGGAGGTAATAATATACAATGAAATAAAGACAATCTCTTTAACAAGTGGTGCTGGGAATACTGGTCAACCACTTGTAAAAGAATGAAACTAGATCACTTTCTGACACCACACACAAAAATAAACTCAAAATGGATTAAAGACTTAAACATAAGACAAGAAACTATCAAACTCTTAGAGGAAAATATAGGCAAAAAACTCTCTGACATAAATCGCAGCAGGATCCTCTATGATCCCCCTCCCAGAATACTGGAAATAAAAGCAAAAATAAACAAATGAGATTGAATTAAAATTAAAAGCTTCTGCACAACAAAGCAAACTATAAGCAAGGCAAAAAGACAGCCTTCTGAATGGGAGAAAATAATAGTAAATGAAGCAACTGACAAACAACTAATCTCAAAAATATACAAGCCATGAAACTTAAGATGCTTGCTCCTTGGAAGAAAAGTTGTGGCCAATTAGACAGCATATGAAAAAGCAGAGATGTTACTTTACCAACAAGTATGGATGTGAGAGTTGTACTATAAAAAAAGATGAGCACTGAAGAATTGAAGCTTTTGAAATGTGGTTTTGGAGAAGCGTCTTGGAAGTCCATTGGACTGCAAGGAAATCAAACCCAGTCAATTTTAAAGGAAATCAGTCCTGAATATTCATTGGAAGGACTGAGGCTGAAGCTGAAACTCCAATATTTTGGCCACCTGATGTGAAGAACTGACTCATTGTAAAAGACGCTGATGCTGGGAAAGATTGAAGGTGGGAGGACAAGAGGATGACAGAGGATGAGACGTTGGATCGCCTCACCAACACGATGGACATGAGCTTCAGTAGGCTCCAGGAATTGGTGAAGTACAGGGAAGCCTGGAGTGCTGCTGTCCATAGAATCACAGAGTTGGACTCGACTGAGCAATTGAACTGAAAAAGAATTTAAAGCTATTAGATTAATTTCTAAACTAACAATACAGATCATTGGTGTGAGAAACAGACATATTTAGAAACTAGAAAGACATTTAGATTAAAGGAAAAGAGATTAAAATGTAAATGTTAAAGAACAGAGAAAATCTGGATGCCATTGTTTTCTCATCTAATTGTAATATGAGTGGGTAGTTCTATTGTCATGACCTCATTCAAAGCACTTAAAGAGATGGTCAAAGCCATAGGCTCTCTGTCTCTCCTGGAGATTAATTATTAAAACAACCTTGATAGTCAGCATATTGGAGCACATGGTGGCTGAAAAGTTTCATCCTAGTTATGCCCTGTTGATTAATAGCCTAGGGAATTCATGGTATCCACGAACAAGAGAAACCATATTGCATTGTCTAGTACCATGTAATGAATAGCAAGGAGAGATAAAAAAGGCTTCCTCAGTGATCAATGCAAAGAATTAGAGGAAAACAATAGGAAAGACTAGAGATCTCATCAAGAAAATAAGAGATACCAAGTGAACATTTCATGCAAAGACAGGCTCAATAAAGGAAAGAAATGTAAGGATCTAACAGAAGCAGAAGACATTAAGTACAGGTGGCAAGAATACACAGAATTGTACAAAAAAAAAAAAAAAAAGATCTTCATGACCCAGATAATCACGATGCTGTGATCACTCATCAAGAGCCAGACATTCTGGAATGTGAAGTCAAGTAGGCCTTAGGCAGCATCATTACGAACAAAGCTAGGGGAGGCAGTGGAATTCCAGTTAAGCTATTTCACATCCTGAAAGACGATGCTGTGAAAGTACTGAACTCAATATGCCAGCAAATTTGGAAAACTCAGCGGTGGCCACAGGACTGGAAAAGGTCAGTTTTCATTACAATCCCAAAGAAAGGCAATGCCAAAGAATGCTCAAACTACCACACAATTGCACTCATCTCACACGCTAGTAAAGTAATGCTCAAAATTCTCCAAGCCAGGCTTCAGCAATACGTGAACTGTGAACTTCCAGATGCTCAAGCTGGTTTTAGAAAACACAGAGGAGCCAGAGATCAAATTGCCAACATCCAGTGGATCATGGAAAAAGCAAGAGAGCTCCAGAAAAACATCTATTTCTGATTTATTGACTATGCCAAAGCCTTTGACTGTGTGGATCACAATAAATTGTGGAAAATTCTGAAAGATGAGAATACAAGACTATCTGACCTGCCTCTTGAGAAACCTGTATGTAGGTTAGAAAGCAAGAGTTAGAACTGGACATGGAACAACAGACTGGTTCCTAATAGGAAAAGGAGTACTTCAAGGTTGTATATTGTCACCCTGCTTATTTAACTTATATGCAGAGTACCTCATGAGGAATGCTGGGCTGGAAGAAGCACAAGCTGGAATCAAGATTGCCAGGAGAAATATCAAAACCTCAGATATGCACATTAAACTACGCTTATGGCAGAAAGGGAAGAAGAACTAAAAAGCCTCTTGATGAAAGTGAGAGAGGAGAGTGAAAAAGTTGGCTTAAAACTCAACATTCAGAAAACTATGATCATGGCATCCAGTCCCATCACTTCATGGGAAATAGATGGGAAACAGTGGAAACAATGGCTGACTTTATTTTTCTGGGCTCCAAAAATCACTGCAGATGGTGATTGCAGCCATGAAATTAAAAGACGCTTACTCCTTGGAAGGAAAGTTATGAGCAACGTAGATAGCATATTAAAAAGCAGAGACATTACTTTGCCAACAAAGGTCCATCTAGTCAAGGCTATGGTTTTTTCAGTAGTCATGTATGGATGTGAGAGTTGGAATATAAAGAAAGCTTAGCACCAAAGAATTGATGCTTTTGAATTGTGGTGTTGGAGAAGACTCTTGAGAGTCCCTTAGACTGCAAAGAGATCCAACCAGTCCATCCTAAAGGAGATCAGTCCTTGGTGTTCATTGGAAGGACTGATGTTGAAGCTGAAATTACAATATTTTGGCCACCTGATGAGAAGAGCTGATTCATTTGAAAAGACCCTGATGATGGTAAAGATTGAGGACAGCAGGAGAAGGGGATGACAGAGGATGAGATGGTTGGATGGCATCACTGACTCGATGGACATGGTTTTGGGTGGACTCCGGTAGTTGGTGATGGACAGTGAGGCCTGGTGTGCTCGGGTACATGGGTTCGAAAAAGTCAGACACGACTGAGCGACTGAACTGAACTGAACTGAACGGGGTTCTGATATTCTTCATGAAAATAATGAGTTCTTGTGTTACATATCAACACGAATTAATCTTTCATAAATAGTACTGAGTGAAGAAAACTAATTATATATGCATTATGTTTCTACAGTGTTTCAAGAATGAGCACAATAATCCATGGTCAGTAATGTAGTTACCTTTGTGTGCATGAAAAGGGGATAGTAAATGGCAGTTGGCAAAAGGGTCTTCTGAGTTGCTGGTAATATTTATTCTTGATCTAGATGGGTGTTATTTAAGAATAATAAGTTTATGATGATTCATCAAATGCTTCAGGGTAATTTTTTACACCTTTCTCTATATTGCAGCGATAAAGTTTATTTGAAATAGAAAGTAATTCATTATGGAACTGTTGTAGTTATTTAATGCTTAATATGTATTTAATCTTTTAAAAATATATTTACATAATTGATAGTACTGATATCTTCATTTCCACACACCTCACATTCACAGGTATACATTGGAAATATTCCTTTGGAAAATAGACCAGTCATCATCACATTTTAAAAGGATTCTAGATATACACACTAATTATATTAAATAGATAACTAATAAGTAGGGTGTAGTACAGGGAGCTCTATTCAATACTCTTTTATGACCTATACAGGGAAAGAACCTACAAATAAGTGGATTATGTATATATATCATTGATTCACTTTACTGTACAGCAGAAACCATCACATTGTAAATCAATTATATGCCAATAAAATTTAATAAAATAATATAAAATAAAATGATTTTTAAATATTGGATTTCATATTTTCCAAAATGGACAAAATTTTAATATCCTTTAACCCTGAGAAAACTTAATTCCTATGTTTTCTCAAGGATAAAATAATTTGTTTTACTTCTAAAATCATCTCTTAGTGAAATAAAATTAAATGCAGTTTATGTTTTATCATTTGAGAGCCAGTTCTGATATTACAAAAAATTTTCAGTGTTCATCCTTATTTGTCTAAAATACTAATAATTATTAAATACAACAGCTTATCATCTTTTAATGGTACTCTAAATAATGTTGATTATACAAATGATACCTTACTACATTACACAACATATACAAATATTAAAAATGTTTAAAATAATGCAATATGCTAGTATAATAAGGTAGAATTTAAGACCAATATGAGCATATAATAAATAATTTTATTATATGGATCTTTTAATATGCTTATTAATTTAGTAAGGAGCAATTAGCATCTGACTCTGTGACCTTATGGACTGTAGTCCACAAGGCTCTTCTGTCTGTGGGATTCTCCAGGCAAGAATATGGGAGTGGGTTTCCATTTCCTTTTCCAGGGAATATTCTCCACCCAGGGATTGAACCCATGTCTTACATTTCCTGCACTGGCAAGCATGTCGTTTATTGCTAGCACCATCAAATAGATTGTGCAGTTAATTTTCTAGACAGTGGTCTTTAAAATCCTTTGACAAAATTTCAGATAAAAGCAGTATATATTTATTTGTTTTTATTTATCTATTTTATTTTTCCCAATTGAACGTGTCACTTGAACTGCTTAGAAAGATCAATATTAGATATTGGTCTATCAATAACATCTTTAGATTAAAAAATTATCTCCATGTCATAGAATGCCTTATAAGTCATAATATCTAATGCAGAATTGTAAGCATCTATGCCATTATACTGCCATAGGTCTTCTGTTTATTTATCAGATTTTCCTTATGAATAAAGCATTTTCCCACTGATATGTGAAGCATTTGTGAACTAATTGAATAGTTCTACTCATAAAAGTTGTGTGTTCATTTTCCCTCATGTATTACAAAAATACATGTAAATATAAAATTACATTCAATAATATCACAAAATAACAGAAGTAACATCATTTATCTGTTAGAATTTTTGCTCTATTTTTGGAAGTTAACAAAGCTTAAATAGTCTTTTCCTATGTAGCCATGCAGAAAATTATAATTCTATCACTTTTACTTCATTTCCCTGGATTCTTCACTGTTTGTAACAATTCATTACCTATTTCAAAAATGCAGCGAACCATTTTTCATTATCTCACTGAAGGAGAAATATCCTTGTTCTCTTTCAAGATCCATTTCTCTAAGAAGCACATTCCAGAAACTGTTTGCAAGATATAAACATTAGTATTGCTGCACACTATTTGACCATAGCCAGTGGGGAGAATTTTCATACTTCAATACAGTATAATACTCAAATTGAAAATAAAACTTTTAAAGCTTGAAAGGGAGTAAGGCAACATGGACTACCATCTTGAATTAGATATTCTGACAGTATACACATTTCTTCTTTTCAAGCTTTATTTTCCATTAAAATATAATCTGAGCAATGCAAATGTGGACTGAGTCTCATACTTTTCAGAAATCCACTGTATTGGTTCCAAATCATAGTTTCAATTTACTTCAAGGACTTCAACATATAAAAAGTTCTGAACATGGTTAGTATAATGAGGCCTTTAAAACAAGACAATATATGAAATAGATAACTAAAGCAAAGTGTCAGTACTCTTCTTCAGATGTGTTCACCACGCCAGAGGAGCCTTGACTGCCAAGTGCTCAACTGAAGCTAGTTATATTCTCTATCATGTTGATGCAAGGAATTTTTATTCTCAAAGTAAAGACAAAGAGATTCAAGAAAAGTGATTTGCCTCATCTAATAGGACAGTTGCTAGGGTTTATATTTCTTAGTTTTCTATATTACACTCTTTCTATATAATTAAGATTACTGTAAAGAGAGTAAATTTATGACATTAAGAGAAGCATAATCAACATAAGATGTTTATAATGAGCAATGTACACATTCTGAGTGACATTTCTCTTTTCTTTTTTTCCATTATTGGTATAATTTCATGTGCTTTAAGACCTTTGGATATTCATTCTTCCACAACAGCCCAGTATTCAATGTAATTTGAAATGAACACTATCAGGACTAACTGTTATTTTTTGCTTCAAAAAGGTAAATTAAGATTTGGTTTGGGCTTCCTTGATTTCTCTGTTGACTTGTGCCCATAGATAACCCGAACTATTCCTTTGGATATACCAAAATACCTAAAATATTCCCAGAGAGAGATATGGGCAGTTAATGATACTCTAATTTTATTACCAACACTGAGATCAGCCATGACATCTAGAGTAATCTAACTGAAGGCTGATTAATGTATTTGGTTTTTCAATTATATATTATGAAAGACACTATTTGTAAGAAAACTCTTAATGAAATATTTTCTTAAGAAATTTATTTTGTCCTCTGAGATACTACAATCCTGGCAGGGAAAATACCGTACTTTTCAAATGTATTTTTCAAATATGAAAAAAAAAGTTTTCTGGAGAGGTCATATATGAAATTGTATCTTAAAGACCCTGGCAGAAGAAATACTGTCTATGTGATAACTTTTAATTGCATGAACTCCACTTATGGAGAGAAAGAGAAATGTGGTATCTCATGATACTCTGTGACACAGGTATTGTGGACTTAGATATTTATGTTTAGAAGAATAGGTTTTTTTTTTTTTTAGATAATCTCTGAATCTGCAAATAACTATCACTGAAAACACTCTTTGATAGGCTGTGCATATGATATTTAACCCATATGTATGGTACTTACTACATGTTAATTATAAACATAATTAAGATGAATTTTAAAAAAGAATTTGTCAACCACAAGACAAATTAAAAGCATAATTAAATAAAGTGCTTCACATTCTAAAAAAATTCAAAAACCTTTTTTTGTATTTATTCTACTATCTGCTATTTTCTTTCTTTTTAAAAACTTGTATTCTAACATAGTATTGAATGAACTTAGATCTAAAATATTTTGCAATGAAGATATTAGAATCTGTGAAACATGCAGTATAGGACTCCTGAAAGAATATTCTGCAAATTTGATCAATAAAATTACCTTAATAGAAATTGATGATGCATAACCATTTAATCATATAATGTTTTGGTTCATTATTTTGTCAAAAATGATCTTCAACCTGAATATAACCAAAGCAGTCATCACTGGCTAAAATTATAACAAGTACTAATATTTTCATCATTGGTTTAGGCCTGTTTAGTAAACAAGACATTTCTAGGATTATCCAGCACATAAAATATTTTCATGTATCTTGACATTTATCATTATTTCTTTAACAACAACAACAACAACAACAAATCAGTAAAGAGTAGCTTTACAGGAGACATGAGACAATAACACCTCTATTATGTAAGACAATAATCATAGAGATGATCTGATTTCCTGATTTTACTAAAAGAATCAATGACTTGCCTAAGGAAATACTACAAAAACTGTTAAAGTCAGAATCAATAGGAATAGCTAAGTACTATCTTCATTCCTCCATTCCACTTCCTCCCTAATTTATAATATAATGCATTACATTGTTGTTCTATTTATTATATAGAAAACATATGTCTCTGGGTGATTAAAGCAATGCTGATTTACTCCTATTGATATAACATAATTAATATATCCTAGACTCTTGAGAGTCCCTTGGACTGCAAGGATATCCCACCAGTTCATCCTAAAGGAGATCAGTCCTAAATATTCATTGGAAAGACTGATGCTGAAAGTGAAACTCCAATACTTTGGCCACCTGATGCGAAGAGCTGACTCATTTGAAAAAACCCTGACTTTGGGAAAGATTGAAGGCAGGAGGAGAAGAGGACGACAAAGGATAAGATGGTTAGATGGCATCACCGACTCAATGGACATCAGTTTGTGTAAACTCTGGGAGCTGGTGTTGGACAGGGAGGCCTGGCGTGCTGCGGTTCATAGGGTCGCAAAAAGGTGAATATGACTGAGCGACTGAACTGAACTGAACTGTTCACTCTCAAAAGTGTCCACATTTGGGCAATAAATTAAATGGTTGCCCTAATTAATATCATAATATTGAATTCATGCTAATCTTTACATATTAATGTGTACTCTTAAATTGAACCTGACCATAAAGGTATAATGATATGCAGTTATAAGAGGTAGCTAATATGCAAAGAGCATGGACTTGGGAATCACACAGAACTCAGGTCAAATCTTAGCTTGGTACATATTACATATGATGCCTGGGTTGAGATAACATCTCTGATATCAATAAAATGTGTATTGCAATACATGTGTTAATATGTTATATTGAAGATTAACTTAGAAAACATACCAAGTATAGAGCAACCAATAAATATTATTTCAATTTCTTTACTACTTTATTTTTTATAAAGAAAAATCCTTAGTATAATACCTTGGACTATTTATAGCACTGAAAAACTGTTCAGAAGCTTAAATGAAAACACTACCTACGGCTTTGGCAGAATCCATTTTGAGTCAAAATTAACAATTGCCCCACTTATCACAGCAAGGAATCCATTTTTCTAAAGATAACAAAAAGGGACATGCTGTATTCCAAAAATGTATATTGGTTCACTGAAACAACTCGAAACAAATGGATTTAAAATGTTTTCTGTGTGGTAGCCTGCTAATTTCGTTCTCTTGTTTCCTATAGATCATTGTTTTCCCTTATTTTTAGCCAAAGTCTTAGAGTTTCTTCAAGAACAAGCTGTCATTTTTGACACAGTATCCTACTGAGTCCTCAGAAATTATTTTTTTAGAAAAACAAAATGGAAATGTTTTACACAGGAATTTCTTTAAAGTATTTTTAAGATTAAGATATTTAAATTTTTATTTAGAATATATCAAATATAAGAAAAAAATCTAATGAAATTAATATAAGGATTTTATAAGTAGCAAATATTTTGAAATGAATATAAATGCAATTCATAATATATGTAAGTATCTAGCAATGAATTTAGTACAACTAATCCCCCATTCTTTCAGTAAACGTTTGTTGAAGCTAGCTATTTTTAGGGTAGGTATTGACTAACAGCAATCCTCCAGGGTCAGTGACTCTACACATGTCATATGTTTGAAATAAATGTCATCCATTTCTCTTTTAAAAATACAGGTCCTACTGATGCTCCACTAATAATTTTACTCATATCCTCTCCCTACCCCCACCAACATACCTACAGAGATATATAAGATTGTATATAAGGAATATGGGATTTATTGAGCATATGAATATGGTTTAGTGATTAATCACATAAATTCAGAAATAATATACATTTAAATGGTATTAGGGCCACAAGTTTGTAAGATTTTGCTTATTCCTTGATTATAAGTAGAGAAGGTAAAAGAATAGAGATCCTAACATGGCAATCCAACATATTATATTTGGAAGATAAAGAAGGGCCAGAAAAGGTGAACAAAATGGAATGAGCTGGACTTCCAATTTTTCTTGCATGTCAAAACTTAGACGTTCTCACTCCCAAGAATAAAATAAACAGGAATAAACTGAAAATATGTATTTTTAGGGATCCCATCTGAAACTGAGGTTGCAGTTTGGAAACCCAGTTTGGAAACCCAAGCTTATTCACAGACTGAAAGTCGCTCAGTCATGTCTGACTCTTTACAACTCCATGGACTATACAGACGATGGAATTCTCCAGGCCAGAATACCGGGGGGGTAGACTTTCCCTTCTCCAGAGGATCTTCCCAACCCAGGGATTGAACCCAGGTCTCCCACATTGCAGGCAGATTCTTTACCAGCTGAGCCACAAGGGAAGCCCAAGAATACTGGAGTGAGTAGTCTCTGTTATTCACAGAGATATAGCCAAAATCTAGGTATCTGAAGCAGAAACCTCTGGATAGGCCAATTGAAATTTTAATGGAAGAAACACAGTGATGGCAATATTAATGAGAAGGTGGAAGCTGAGTGTGGAATATCATGAGAGTGGAATAAGTATTGGGCACTGTAGACTTAAAAGTCCTCACTATTCTACAGGTGTTGCCTCCAGGAATCTCATAGTAAAACTATGAGAACAATTCCTCCTGGCTCTAGGAAGGGAGGAAAAAGATTAACCATTTTGAAGTATAGCCATAAATTTCTCCATAAAAAAATTCAGAGGAAAAGATGACTAGAGCTTCATTCCAGGTAAGTTAAGCCTTTCCTCTATTCCAACCTCCTATATAGCATTTTTGTTTCATTTAAGAGGGCCAGGAGAAAGTTTTTGGAGTTAGGACTTGAAAGAAGTCATATAGAAATATTGCTGCCACAGCGTGAGACAGGATACAGAGAAGGAATATAGGCTACACCACCAGATAAACATATGGGAAGGTCATGGTCTTGCAAGGTTTAATATGCTGTCTATATTATGACCAACCTGGACTGCATATTAAAAAGCAGAGACATTACTTTTCCAACAAAGGTCCATCTAGTCAAAGCTCTGTTTTTTCCAGTAGTCATGCATGGATATAAGAGTTGGGCCATAAAGAAAGCTGAGTGCCAAAGAATTAATCTTTTCAGTTATGGTGTTGGAGAAGATTTTTGAGAGTTCCTTGGACTGCAAGATCAAACCAGTTAATCCTAAAGGAAATGAGTCCTGAATGTTCTTTGGAAAAACTGATGCTGAAGCTGAAGCTCCAATTTTGGCAATCTGATGTGAAGAACTGACTCATTAGAGAAGACCCTGCTGCTTGAAAAGATAAAGGCAAGAGGAGAAGAGGATGACAGAGGATGAGATGGTTGGATGACATCATTGACTTGATGGACATGAGTTTGAGCAAGCTCCAGGAGTTGGGGTGGGCAGGGAAGCCTGGCATGCTGCAGTCCATGGGGTCACAAAGAGTCAGACATGACTGAGTGACTGAACTGAACTGAATCAAAAGGAAAAGTCAAGCAAAGCAAATAGACAAAACCAAAGATTGAAGACTAGACTCATACACAACAGATGTTGGAGTTATTAGGGAAGGACACATGAAAAGATGCTCAACATCACTCATTATCAGAGAAATGCAAATCAAAACCACAGTTCAGTTCAGTTCAGTCGCGCAGTCGTGTCCGACTCTTTGCGACCCCATGAATCGCAGTACACCAGGTCTCCGTGTCCATCACCAACTCCCTGAGTTCACTCAGACTCACGTCCATTGAGTCCATGATGCCATCCAGCCATCTCATCCTCGGTCGTCCCCTTCTCCTCCTGCCCCCAATCCCTCCCAGCATCAGGGTCTTTTCCAATGAGTCAACTCTTCGCATAAGGTGGCCAAAGTACTGGAGCTAACCACAATGAGGTACCATTTCACACCAGTCAGAATGGCTGCGATCCAAAAGTCAACAAGCAATAAATGCTGGAGAGGGTGTGGAGAAAAGGGAACCCTCTTACACTGTTGGTGGGAATGCAAATTAGTACAGCCACTATGGAGAACAGTGTGGAGATTCCTCAAAAAATTGCAAATAGAACTGCCTTATGATCCAGCGATCCCACTGCTGGGCATACACACCGAGGAAACCAGAATTGAAAGAGACACGTGTACCCCAATGTTCATTGCGGCACTGTTTATAATAGCCAGGACATGGAAGCAACCTAGATGTCCATCAGCAGATGAATGGATAAGAAAGCTGTGGTACATATACACAATGGAGTATTACTCAGCTATTAAAAAGAATACATTTGAATCAGTTCTAATGAGGTGGATGACGCTGGAGCCGATTATACAGAGTGAAGTAACACTTAATCTTGAATGACATAATTATTCAACAAATTTCCGCACTTGGAGTCTATCTTGTAATTTGCAGGTGATGACTTTCTTTGCTCTTTATGGGTACAGAAAATGATACTTCTAATGAGTATACTTGTATCATGTCTTGTAGGATTGAGAGGGTAACAGGCAGGAAGGCCAGGGATCTCCAAATGGAGAAAATAGCCTGCAAGAGTCATACATTTTTATCTCTCTTAAGCTGCAGGAGGAAACAAACTAGTGATATTTTTTCCTTTTCTATACAAATTTAAAAGGAGGTTTCTCTTAAAATTCTGTATTGCCATGACACCTGGTTTCACCTGAAGTTAACCAATGCCTTTTTCTTATGGAAATGTTTATCTTAAGCTATGCTAATGTACTATGCATTTACCCCAAACTCTGTCTTCAAGTCGATTCTGCCTTTTGGGTTCAAAACCTATTTGATAAACCACTATGTTATACTCTGATATTGTTCCTCTAATCTATGTAAACGACACTATTTGTATGGTGCTCTGGCCTTCTTCAAGATTCAAGTTAATCCTTTTATTGACCAAGATGAACCATTTGGAGCTAAGATTATCCCAAAATACATCTTATAGGTGAAGGGCCTGGTGTCATTCAAAGTTTTGAGACATTCCTTTCTTTCATTAACAGACTGTTGGTGACTATATAACATCCAGCTGAAGACTAGCAGGGGGGTACTCTTTCTGCCCCCTTCTGATGCCTATGTCAGAAGCTCTCTTTATCTCCTTTATACATTAATAAAACTTTATAGACACTATTTGTATGGTGCTCTGGCCTTCTTCAAGATTCAAGTTAATCCTTTTATTGACCAAGATGAACCATTTGGAGCTAAGATTATCCCAAAATACATCTTATAGGTGAAGGGCCTGGTGTCATTCAAAGTTTTGAGACATTCCTTTCTTTCATTAACAGACTGTTGGTGACTATATAACATCCAGCTGAAGACTAGCAGGGGGGTACTCTTTCTGCCCCCTTCTGATGCCTATGTCAGAAGCTCTCTTTATCTCCTTTATACATTAATAAAACTTTATTACACAAAAGCTCTGAGCGATCAAGCCTCATCTTTGGCCCTGGATTAAATTTTTCTCCTCCAGGGGCCAAAAATCCTGGCATCATAATTCAACAACAACCTTTCAGGATCTGACTCCCAACTTCCTGACACTTCACATGCACTTCAACGTAAGAATTCAGTTGTGTTAGATGATTCTAGGAAAAGCTCTATTTAGTGAATCACTTTTTTTTTTTCCAGTGTCATTTTTCTGGCTTTCAGTTGAAGAAATATTTACCACAAAGAAATTACTCATGTCGATGTGTAGCAAAACGAATACAGTATTGTAAAGCGAAAAAAAAAATTAAAAAAAATTAAAATTGTAGTATGGTGGAAAAAAAATAAAATGTATGGTAGACTTCAAAAAAATAAAATAACTAAGATTAATATGTTAAGGTCTCTAATTGAGAGTATATAAGAACAGATGCCTACTATAAACAGATAAATTTCAGTTCTATTAATCAAAAAGAAATGCTAGAAACACAAATAAAATTCTAAAAGAAATGAATATTTTGAATGATTTCCTCAGTAGAACTGACACAGTCAGAAGAAGAAGTGGTCTTGAATAAAGGTCAATTGGAAATTATAAAACAGAAATAAATACAGCAGAAAAAAAAGAAAGAATAGAATAGACAAAAAAATGCGGAAGACTTTGAAATTGTGTAGCATATGTATACTTAGAATATCAGAAAGAGAAGAAAGAATGGAGCAGATGAAATACTTGAAGTGATAAAATAGCTGACAACTTTTCAAAAATAAAGAATGACAACAAATAAGATACAAAGAGCTGAGAGAACATAAAGCAGAAATAATAAATGAAACAAATTTAAAAAAACAAACACCTAGGCATATTATATTCATACTGAAAAAAAAAAAGACACAAAACTGAGAGAACATAGAAGTTGATGGGTGATATCTTACATGTAAGGAACAAGGATTAGAATTCTAGAAAATTTCTTATAAGAACCCAGTTGAAAAACAAAAAGAAAATCAAACCAAACTGAAAATCCACAGAATTTTTTTGACCCGTTAGAGAACTAAATTTGTAAGTAAACCAACATATCAAATGTGGAGATACAAGTTAATTCAGAGAGTCATAGCCAAAATCTGCTTGCCTACAGCTGAAGCTGTTACATCCATAAACTGGTATGGACACTTACGTGGTAAATTTGTTGAATTGCTAGAGACTGAGTTAGGACAAATCTGAGAGAACTCTTTGAAATTGATGTTTTAGGGGGACATAACTGTGTGCTTTACCTCCAGGAAACCCACTAGGTTCTTATGGTGAAGAATTGAGAAAGACTCTCTTGGCTGTCAAGGAACAGTAAAATTTCTGAGATTGTAGATTTCCAAAGATGGTTTTATTTTACTCTTAAATTAGAATACTTCCTTGTATAGGTGTAGAATTCTTAACCTGATTCAAATTTAATTTGAGCCATATGAACTGTATCAGTTGATTTCCTAACAGAACCTAGATTCTGTTTGGGTTTAGTCCTCAGCAATACTGAAGGAAGATGCAAAGGCTGGGAAGAAGATTAAGAAGCAAGTATTTCCATGTGTATTAGGCACAGAGATAGCCCCTAAAAGATGTCCATACTCTAATCCCTGTAACTGTGGCTTTGTTACCTTAAATGGTAAAATAGACCTCCCCATCTAAGGTTAATGGCCTAGAAATGGGAAGAGTATCCTGGCTTATAAAGGTGAGCTCAAGGTACTCACATGAATCTTTAAAAGAGAAAAACTTTCCTGGTAGGTATCTGTTTTAAATGTTGAAATAGAGGAAGAATCAGAGATATGATACCGCTGGAGTTGAAGATGGAGGAGGTAGTCATAAGCCAGGAAAGGTAGGTCTAGAAGTTATAAACAAGAAAATAAATTTTCCCCTAGAGCTTCCAGACAATGCTCAACAATAGAAATACATAAATTTAAACCAAATGATACTAGCAAAAAACTCTAGAAACATAGCAATATATACCACGACTGAGATTTATCCCAAGAATATAAGATTGGTTCAACATATGAAAATCAATTGATATAATATACCATATTAATTGGATAAAGAACAGCAAATGCATGATTATCTCAATAGACACAGAAAATACTTTTGATAAAATTTATCAATCTGAAAAAGACCATCTACAAAAACTTTATAGCTAACATAAGACTTAATGGTGAAAACTGAATCCTTTTTCTCTAATATGAGGAGCAACAAGACAAGTATGTTCACTCTTGACACTTCTATTCAACACTGTAATAGAGGTTTGGACCAACTCAATTAGCAAAACAAGAAGTTAGACATAAAACCCAAAATCTTATTGTAAGAAATTACAGAAAACCTAAATAAATCTAAAAGCATTGGAATTACTTGGATTGGAAGACTTAAAATTGTTAAGATAGTAATACTGTCCACATTTTTCTACATATTCAATACAATTCCTATCAAAGCTCTGGATCTCATCCCCTCATTTTTTTTTTTGCAGAAATTGACAATCTAATCCTAACATTCCTATGGAAGTTCAATGGCTCCAGAATAACAAAGCAACACTGAAAAAAGAACAAAGTTGGAAGACTCACATTTCTAATCTTGAGATATACTGCAAATCAACAGTAATTAACTCTTTGTAGCATTAGCATAGGATCTTTCCTTGTGGCTCAGTGGTAAAGAATCCACCTGTAATGCAGGAGACATGGATTTGATCCCTGGGTCAGGAAGATCCCCTGGAGGAGAGCATGACAACCCACTCCAGTACTCTTGCCTGAAGAATCCCATGGACTGAGGAACTTGGCAGGATACAGTCAATAAGGTTGTAAAAAGACGAACACAAGTGAAGTAACTGGGCATGTATTCATGCAGTATTAGCGTAAACATCCATTATATAGAGCAATGGAATAAAGTCAAGGGTCCAGAAATAAACCTATGCATGACAAATAAACCTAAGTCAATAGATTTTCAGTGAGACTGAGAAAGCATTCAAATTCAGTGGAGCAAGGATAGACTTTTCAAGAAATATTCCTGGGACAACTAGATATTCACATGCAAAGGAATGAAGCTGGAGATGCTCTCATCTCAAATATAAAAAAATAACTGAAAATAGATCACATACCTAAAAGTAAGAGACAAAACTCTAAGCAAGTCCATAGGTATAAGTTTTCATGACCTCAGATTCTGCAATGATTTCTTAGCTTGGCGACCAAAAGCAATCAAAGACTTGGACTTGACACAAATGTAAAACTTCCATGTTTTAAATGAAGGCACTATTAAGAGACTGAAAGATCTCACCACAGGACGGGAGATAGTGCTTATGAATCATATAAATGATAATGGCAAAAAATTCAACATATATAAAGCACACTTAAAACTAACCAATAAAATGATAATTAAAGATGCACAAAAGATTTGAACAGGTGTTTCTCCAAAGAAGAGATACAAATGGTTAAGTAGCACATGAAAAAATAATACTCAACTTCATTAGTTACTAAGGAACTGTAAGTCAAAACCACAATAAAAAAACATTTCCTATCTACTAAGATGGGTATCAAAAAGACAGTTCCAAGTATTGATGGGAAAGTGGAATAATTAGAATCCTCATACACAAGTTGTGAGATTATAGAATGACAATATTTCCTTTAGCAGTTGAAAAACCTTTGGAAATTTACCAAAATCTAAGACATAGAGCTACTATATGACCCATAAATTCTACTCATAGGTATATAAAAAAGAAAACTGAAATATATGCCCACACAAAAAACTTGTACACAGATGTTTAAAAGAGCATTGTTGATATTAGTTAGAGGGGAAACTGAAATGTCTATCAACAAAATGTGATAAACAAATGTGATACAACTATTGCAAAAGAATATTATTCAGCAAAAAAAAAAAATGTGAATGGATTGCTAATACATGCTACGACATGGGTGAATCTCAAAAATGTTATGGTAAGTAAAAGAAGTTAGATACAAAAAAGCACTTATTATGGGACTCCATTCACATGAATGTTTAGAATAGGCACTCCAAAGGCATGGAAAGTAGGTTAGTGGTTGCTAGGAGATGGGGGGAGGGAGGCATGAGAAGTGATGGCTAATTAGTACTGAGTTTTGTTCTGTGAGTTGAGTTTTCACAATATCATTATGTAAGTCCAAAATATTGTAACTAAAATTGTCTATTAAAAAGCGATTTTATGGAGAAAGCGTATACAATTCTTAAAAACAGGTAACCTGCTTAACATACTATTTCTTAAACAATTCTTTCAGTTCAGTTCAGTTGTTCAGTTGTATCTGACTCTTTGCAACACCACGGACTGAAGCATGCCAGGCTTCCCTGCTGGACACCAACTACCCGAGTTTACTTAAACTCATGTCCATTGAGTTGGCAATGCCATCCAACCATCTCCGCCTCTGTCATCTCCTTCTCCCATCTTCAATCTTTCCCAACATCAGGGTCATTCCCAGTAAGTCAGTTATTCGCATGAAGTTGCCAAAATATTAGAGTTTCAGTTTTAGCATCAGTCATTCCAATGAACACCCAGGACTGATTTCCTTTAGGATGGCCTGGTTAGATCTCCTTGCAGTCCAAGGGGCTCTCAAGAGTCTTCTCCAACACTACAGTTCAAAAGCATCAATTCTTCAGCTCTCAGCTTTCTTTATAGTAAAACTCTCACGTGATACATGACTACTGGAAAAACCATAGCTTTGACTAGACAGAGTCTAGCTTTTGACTAGACAGAGTTAGCTTTTGACTAGCAAAGTAATGTCTCTGCTTTTTAATATGCTGTCTAGGTTTGTCATAGCTTTTCTTCCAAGAAGCAAGCACCTTTTAAATTCATGGCTGCAGCAACCATCTGCAGTGATTTTGGAGCTTAAGAAAATAAAGTGTCACTGTTTACATTATTTCTGCTTCTATTTTCCAGGAAGTGATGTGATGAGAGGCCATGATCTTAATTTTCTGAATGTTGAGTTTTAAGCTATCTTTTCCCTCTCTTTTTTCACTTTCATCAAGAAGCTTACTTTCCTTTGTTTCTGCCATTACTGTGGTATCATCTGCATATCTGAGTTTCTTGATATATTTCCTGGATATCTTGAGTCCAGCTTGTGCTTCATTCAGCCTGGCATTTGCATGATGTACTCTGCAAATCAGTTAAATAAGCAGGAGACAATATATACCCTTGATGTACTCGTTTCCCAATTTGGAACCAGTCCATATTTCTATGTTTTGTTCTAGCTGTTGCTTCTTGACCTGCATACAGATTTCTCAGGAGGCGGGTCAGGTGGTCTGCTATTCCCATCTCTTTAATTTTCCACAGTTTATTGTGATCCACATAGTCAAATGCCTTGGCATAGTCAATAAAGCAGAAGTAGATGTTTTCTGGAACTCTCTTGCTTTTTTGATGATCCAGCAGATGTTGGCAATTTGATCTCTGGTTCCTCTGCCTTTTCTAAATCCAACTTGAACATGTGGCAGATTTTGGTTCACGTACTGTTAAAGCCTGGCTTGGAGAATTTTGAGCATTACTTTACTAGCATGTGAGATGAGTGCATTGTATGGTAATTTGAACATTTTTTGGCATTGCCTTTCTTTGGGATTAGAACAAAAACTGACCTTTTCCAGTCCTGTGGCCACTGCTGAGTTTCCCAAACTTTGCTTACATATTGAGTGCATCACTTTCATAGCATCGTCTTTCAGGATTTGAAATAGCTCAGCTGGAATTCTATCACTTCCACTAGCTTTGTTTGTAGTGATTCTTCCTAAGGCCCACTTCACTTCACTAGGATGTCTGGCTCTTGGTGGGTGATCACACACTATCATGGTTATCTGGGTCATGAAGATTTTTTTTTTTTTTGTAGTTCTTCTGTGTATTCTTGTCGCATCTTAATATCTTTTGCTTCTGTTAGGTCTGTACTGTCTCTGTCCTTTATTGTGCCCATTTTTGCATAAAATGTGCCCATGTTATCTCTATTTTTTTTTTTTTTATGGCGAGATAGCTAGTCTTTCCCATTTTGTTGTTTTCCTCTATGTCTTTGCATTGATTACTGAGGAAGCTTTCTTATCTCTTCTTGCTTTTCTTTGGAATTCTACATTCAAATTGGTGTATCTTTCTCTTTCTCCTTTGCCTTTCACTTCTCTTGTTTTCTCAGCTATTTGTAAGGCCTCCTGAGATAACCATTTTGCATCTGTGCATTTCTTTTACTTGGGGATGGTATTGGTCACTACCTCCTGTACAGTGTCATGAACTTCTGTCTATAGTTCTTCAGGCACCTTAACTATCAGATCTAATCCTTTGAATATATTTCTTACTTCCACTGTATAATCATAAGGGATATGATTTAGGTCATACCTGAATGGTCTAGTGGTTTTCCCTACTTTCTTTTATTTCAGTCTGAATTTGGCAATAAAGAGTTCATGATCTGAGCCAAAGTCTACTCCCAATCTTGTTTTTCTCTGACTCTACAGAGTTTCCCCATCTTTGGCTGCAAAGAATATAATCAATCTAATTTTGGTATTGACAATCTTGTGATGTCCATGTGTAGAGTCGTCTCTTATGTCTAGAACTAACAACAAAAAGAGATGTCCTTTTCATCATTAAAAAAAAAAAAAGTGAAAGTCACTCAGTCATGTTCAACTCTTTGCAAACAACAGTCCATGGAATTCAGACCAGAATACTGAACTGGGTAGACTTCTGTTTTCTAGGGGATCTTCCCAATCCAGGGATTGAACCCAGGTTCCTCTCATTGCAGATGGGTTCTTTACCAGCTGAACCACAGGGGGACCCCTATTCATCATAGGGGACTGGACTGCAAATGTAGGAAGTCAAGAGATACCTGGAGTAACAGACAAGTTTGGCCTTGGAGTACAAAATGAAGCAGGGAAAAGGCTAGCAGAGTTTTGCCAAGAGAAGGCACTGGTCATAGCAAACACCTTCTTCCAACAACAAAAAAGATAACTCTACACATGGACCTCACCAGATGGTCAAAATAATTCCTACACTATCACAAATATTTAGGTCATACCTGAATGGTATAGTGGTTTTCCCTACTTTCTTCAATTTAAGCCTGAATTTGACAATAAGGAGTTGATGATCTGAGCCACAGTCAGCTCCTGGTCTTGAGGTTCGTGACATTGTACAGGAGACAGGGATCAAGCCCATTTCCATGGAAAAGAAATGCAAAAAAGCAAAATGGCTGTCTGGGGAGGCCTTACAAATAGCTATGAAATGAAGAGAGGCAAAAAGCAAAGGAGAAAAGGAAAGATATAAGCATCTGAATGCAGAGTTCCAAAGGATAGCAATAAGAGATAAGAAAGCCTTCTTCAGCAATCAATGCAAAGAAATAGAAGAAAAGAACGGAATGGGGAAGACTAGAGATCTCTTCAAGAAAATTAGAGATACCAAGGATGCAGCTAAAAAGCCTCTTGATGAAAGTGAAAGAGGAGAGTGAAAAAGTTGGCTTAAAGCTCAACATTCAGAAAACGAAGATCATGGCATCTGGTCCCATCACTTCATGGGAGATGGGGAAACAGTAAAAACAGTGTCAGATTTTTTTTTTGGGGGGGGGCTCCAAAATCACTGCAGATGGTAACTGCAGCCATGAAATTAAAAGACGCTTACTCCTTGGAAGAAATGTTATGACCAACCCAGAGAGTATATTCAAAAACAGAGACATTACTTTACTGACTAAGGTCCGTCTAGTCAAGGCTATGGTTTTTCCTGTGGTCATGTATGGATGTGACAGTTGGACTGTGAAGAAGGCTGAGAGCCAAAGAATTGATGCTTTCGAACTGTGGTGTTGGAGAAGACTCTTGAGAGTCCCTTGGTCTGCAAGGAGATCCAACCAGTCCATTCTGAAGGAGATCAGCCCTGGGATTTCTTTGGAAGGAATGATGCTAAAGCTGAAGCTCCAGTACTTTGATGCGAAGAGTTGACTCATTGGAAAAGACCCTGATGCTGGGAGGGATTGGGGGCAGGAGGAGAAAGGGACGACCGAGGATGAGATGGCTGGATGGCATCACAGACTCAATGGACGTGAGTCTGAGTGAACTCCGGGAGTTGGTGATGGACAGGGAGGCCTGGCGTGCTGCGATTCATGGGGTCGCAAAGAGTCGGACACGACTGCGCGACTGAACTGAACTGATGCTAATGTACTATGCATTTACCCCAAACTCTGTCTTCAAGTCAGTTCCGCCTTTCGGGCTCAGAACCTACTTGATAAATCAGTATGTTATACTCAGATATTGTTCCTCTAATCTATGTAAATGAAACTATTTGTATGGTGATCTGCCCTTCTTCAAGATTCAAGTGAATCATTTTATGGCCCAAGATAAACCATTTGGAGCCAAGGTTATCCCAAAATACATCTTATGGGTGAGGGGCCTGGTTGCCATTCTAAGTTTTGAGACATTCCTTTCTTTCATTAAGACTGCTGGTGACTATATAACATCCAGCTAAAGACTAGTGGGGTGGGGGGGGTACTCTTTCTGCCCCCTTCTGATGCCTATGTCAGAAGCTTTCTCTATCTCCTTTATACTTTAATAAAACTTTGTTACACAAAAGCTCTGAGTGATCAAGCCTCGTCTCTGGCCCTGGATTGAATTCTTCTCCTCCAGGGGCAAGAATCCTGGCGTCGTAATTCAACAACAAACTTTCACTTCTCCAGTGGATCTTCCCGACCCAGGGATCGAACCTGGTCTCCCTCATTGCAGGCAGAATCTTTACTTTTTGAGCCATGCTGCTGATGCTAAGTCACTTCAGTCGTGTCCGACTCTGTGCGACCCCATAGACGGCAGCCCACCAGGCTCCTCCACCCATGGGATTTTCCAGGCAAGAGTACTGGAGTGCGTTGTCATTGCCTTCTCCATTTGAGCCATAGACTATTCTAAATATGAATTATTTAATTCCATCAATTTAAGAATTCATGTGGATTATAGTATTAGTCACTTAAAAATGGGAAGATAGAATATGATGCACTCTTTTATGATATTTGGCATTATGTGATTCTCTTGTTTCTGCTAAAAATATTTTACTATATTAGTTTAAAATAATAACAAATTCTAAATAGTAAAACTTATACTCACAAAGGATAGTTGACTAAGCATAATGGTAGTAATATTAAAATTCCTGGAAAAGCTCCTAAGTGCTTTTAACAATTTAATTCTTAGAAAAGGTCTTAAAAATATCTTGGTCATTCAAATATAGCATTATTCCATTAGCTTACTTTGGTCAGGGTAAAACTTTACTGCAGTGGTAAAACAATCTACTCTCATAATCTATCTAGGTATAAATAGCTAGAGTTAAAGAACAGAAAATAAATCAAGTAGACTGATAAACTTTGTGGATAATTTTGCAGAAACAGGAATGTGGTTTTTCTGAACTATAAATGGAAAGGGGAGTGTTGGATCAACACCTGTCAGTATCATCCTCCTTGGCGTATCAGGGACTTTTCTGTCCTGATGAGCTGCAGTAAATAAATGTGAAAATCAATATTTAACTTTTTATTTCATTGATTACTACATATTCTATAATACTGTTATTATAGTAAAAATATGATTTTTAAAATAATTGTGAAGATATCTATTATTTAAATTATCATATGTAAGCAGCCTAATAAAATTATTAACATAGTCCCCTAAGGCGTCTTCATCATTTTTTTTGCTATGCATTCACTTGCTATGCCATCAGTTAGGTATGAATGCAAATTAGGAATATTTTAAGTTAATTAAGCAAAATTACTTTGAATACTTATTGATTTTCTGCTCTGAGATATATAGATCTTATCAACTTTTCAATGTAAATGTATTTCAGCATTATTTTACATTTCTGTTATAATTAACAGGGTTTATAGAAGCACAAGGTGTAAAAAGTACACTTTCTACATACTTAAACATAACCATTTATAATTGCTGACTTCTTTATATGAATCCAAATCAGGAAAGAAGAAATACTCAGTAACTCCACTCTAAGCTTTTTATTATGAATCCCAAGCAGAAAGATAAATAGGTGTTCATCAGCATCCAGTTATTCTAAAGAGCTTAGATAAATGTCTTTTTAATGCATTGAGCATCTCGTTTGAGCCCTTTCTCAAATCTGTGGATTATTTTACCTTTCTATACATTGCTGCCATTTTACCTTATTGCACTATTTGACTTAAGTCTTTGTTTTCTGCCTGACTGCTCTAACATTCTCCCCATGGGACCCTAAATTATTTTGGAACCTCATATGTCCTTCTCCTGACAAGGGAAACCCAGCAATGCTGCATTAGCTCCGTAAAGGAAACTACAATTTTGTGGTTTGTGTTACTACTCAGATTCCTTATAGTTTAATCTTATGAGTGTACTTCACTCACTCAGGATTTTATTCTATATACAGGTTATGAGAAAAAGGAAAATAATTAGGTCATGTATGATCGTACTATAAAAACTAACCTGCAAGTGTTCTGAAATTCACTGGTTTATATGAGCCAGCTACATTTAACAAGAAAATAATTCTGATTTTCTATGCATTTGTAACATATCATCACTTCAAATAATTTTAAAATGAAATTAATTTATAACAAATTGTGTCTTTTTGATTTACAACAAGGTATCTAGCTTTCAAACATGAGCCATTCATCTCCAGTATTAAAAATGGGTTAAAAGAGATTATATTCAACTAAAATAACTTAGTCATAATCTGTAATGGATTAAATAGTATCCTTCAAAAATCATGTACACCAAGAAACTCAGAATGTATCATTGTTTGAAAATATGGTCTCTGAAGATGTAGTTAATTAAATTTAAATGCATTCATATTGGATTAGTTTGGGCTCTAAATTCAATGACTAGTGTCCTTAAAAGAAGAGAAAACAAGTTGACATATACACGCAAACAAGAGGCCATGGAAAGGCAATGGCAGAGCTGGAGTTATGATGTCATGAAACAAGATTCACCAGAAGCTAGAAAAGGCAAAAAAAAAAAAAAAGAAAAATATTCTCCCTTAAAGTCTTTAGATAGAGCCTAGTTTTGCTGACATGGATTGTATTTTGTTTGAAGCCACTGATTTTGGGGTCATTTGCTATGGAAGCCCTAAGAAACATACTCATAAGATCTACCTTATTCAGCTTGTGTGCATGTGCACTAAGTCACCTCAGCTGTGTCTGACCCTTTGTGACCCGATGGACTGTAGCCTGCCAGGCTCCTCTGTCCATGGGATTCTCCAAGCAAGAATACTGGAGTGTGTTGCCATGTCCTCCTCCAGGGGATTTTCCCAGAATGGAACCCAGGTCTCTTATGATCCCTGCATTTGCAGGCAGATTCTTTATCACTAGTGCCACCTGGGAAGTCCTTATCTAGCTTTCGTACACGTGTGCCAAGTTGCTTCAGTCATGTCCGACTCTGTGCGACCTTAGGGACTGCAGCCCACCAGTCTCCTCTGTCCATGGGATTATCCAGCCAAGAATATTGAAATACATTGCCATTTTCTTTTCCAGGGGATCTTCCTGACCCAGGGACTGAACCCTAGTCTTTCACATCTACCTATATTTGTAGGCAGGCTCTTTGTCACTATTGCCACCTAGGAAGCCCTTATTTAGCTGAAGGGGTCAAATTAACACAAACATGAAAAAAACATGTATTAAAAGAATTATTTCAGAAACTTAGATGGTGCATTTGGGAAGTAAATTCATATTAAGCCCGAAAATTATATCCTTGCCCTCTCGTCATGCTTTGACCTAGATATTTTCTACTGTGCTATTTTTCAGTTCACTGATCTTTTTTCATGCTCTTTCTAATATGATGTTACATCTATTAGGTTCTTAATTCCCATGAATGTATTTCAAATAAAAAATTTTAAGTGTATATGTTTTCTATTAATCTTGAAAATAAAATAAAAATAAAAATTAATAAAATTCAAGATGTTAAATATAGAAAATAGAACCATACCCACAAATAACCAAAAAAGTGGAGCTTAGTGTCACAAAGTAACTTGAGAGTGCTAATGAAAATGTTAGATGAAGATGAATAGAAAACTTAGATACTTAAAAGTTTATATTTGAAGCACATTAATGGGAATTAAGAACCTAATAGATGTAACATTATATTAGAAAGAGCATGAAAAAGGATCAGTGAACTGAAAAACAGTGCCATGGAAAATATCTAGATGAGCTTCCCTGGTGGCTCAGATGGTAAAGCCTCTGCCTACAATGCAGGAGACCCAGGTTGGATCCCTGGGTCAGGAACATCTCCTGGCAAAGGAAACGGCAACCCACTCCAGTACTCTTGCCTGGAAAATCCCATGGATGGAGGAGCCTGGCAGGCTACATGCCATGTGGTTGCAAAGAGTCGGACACGACTGAGTGACTTCACTTACTGACCTTTGTGTATACAAATTGTGTTTAGGTTGTGAAAAATATTTTATAGTTCTACATAAATCATTTACTTTTCTTCTGGTAGGCAGTTTGTACAGTGGCATATCACACAGATTTAATCAGACATTAAGGTGATTCGTTGGTATATTTTAGTGTTTATGAGGCCGGCCTATTTCTGATTTGCTCTGATTCTTAGGGTATTATGTTTTAGAGATCTTAACTAAAAGCCTGGGCTATTTACTTAGTTTCTTAGTGGGCTCTGAAATCCAATTTTAGTCATCTTAATATTATAAAACTACCAAATGCTCTGGTTAGTTGTTTAGCCTCTCAAATATAATTTTCTCATGGGTATTTGACCCTTGCCCAGTACAGGTAAATTTTGAGATTCCCTTCTTAATGTTTCCTTTTCTATGAGATTATATTCCCTCAAGTGTTGGCTTACCTTGATTGGTCAGATATTCTTTTGTAGTTTCATACAGCTTTTATTTGTTTTTATTTAAGAAGAATTATTTGGTATAAGATATTTCTGCATATCTGGAAGCATAAGTCACATTAAGAAAGTGAAAATCCAGTCTAAGAAAAAAGTAAAATTTCTTTAAATATTTCTTTAAAAATTAAAGAAAACTTTAAAGAAAAGCTGCACTAGTCTGACTAACCACATGCATGCACTCATTAGAAATTAGATCTTTTTATCATTAATAAGAGAGATATCTCTGTCTCTCTGCTAAACTGAAAGAAAAGCTTTTATAAGAAAAGATGCTCTTGGATTTTGTTTTTGGTCTCATGACTAAAGGAATTGCTTACAGTCAAGAAAATGAATGCATCTTACTGTAAAACATCGTCACCAATTTGAAGAGTCACCTTTATCATACACTAATCTTCCCCATATACATAGACCCTTTTTAATACTATCTCTATCTTAAGTGTACAATGTTTAAAATTGTCTATTTGAACACAAATGCCCTGATACTATGCCCTTTTAAAACAAGCTTCTAATTTAATTTTTAGAAATGAATCCCAAGATAACATACATACCTCCAAATTATGTACTGTTTAAAGTAACACTTCTATACCTCCTCTCCACTAATTGCATGTATTGTCAATTTTATTTACCAATTCATAGGCAGCCCCTGGAGATATTATAATACATACTCATATAATTGGTATGTGTGTTTGTATACATAGAAATATAGAAAAACTGTCATTTTTACTAATTGATATACTATATTCATTATTTTTTTCATTTAAGAATGAGAATAATTATTTCTATTTCTGAAATGTACATAAAACTTGTGTCACAGTCACTGTTCAAAGAAACTTACATGTATTAATTATTTTTGTTTTGCTTTGAAGTCTTTACTTTTTAGTAACAATTTTATGTTACAGTAAAACTGAGAGAGGTATAGAGATTATCTGTATAGTTAATGCCACAACAAATGCATAGGCATTATTGACATCATTGAACAGATTGAGACAAAAAAAAAAGGGTAAACTTACTTTAATACATCATAATCATTCAAAGTCCATAGTCTATATTACACCTCTCTCTTGTGTATTCTATGGATTTGGACAAATGTATAATGATATGTATCCATCATTATAGTGTCATACAAAGTATTTTCACTGTCCTATAAATCCTTGTGCTGGGTCTATTTATCCATTCCCCTATCTTCCAAACCCTGGAAATCACCAATCACTTTGTTTCTAAAGTCTTGACTTTTTCATACCACTCCAGTACTCTTGCCTGGAGAATCCCATGGACAAAGGAGCCTGGTGGGCTACAGTCCACGGAGTCGCAAAGAGTTGGACACGACTGAGCGACTTCACTTCATATAGTTGGATTCATATAGTATTTCATTTTGGCCTCTTTTACTTGATAGTATGTATTTGATTTCCCTCCACGGCTTCCCTCGTAGCTCAGTCAGTTTTAAAGAATCCTCCTGAAATGCAGGAGACCTGGGTTCAATTTCTGGGTCTGGAACATCCCCTGGAAAAGGAAATGACAACCCACTCCAGTATTCGCCTCAAAAATCCCATGGACGAGGAATCTAATGGACTACAGTCCATGAGGTCACAAGAGTCAGATATGATTTAGCAACTAAACCACTATCTTGATCACTTCCAAGTTTTATCAATTATGAATAAAGTGACTATAAACTTTTGTGTGCAGGTTTCACAGGGAAATAAGCTTTCAACATTTTTGGCTAAATTCCAAGAAGCATGGTGGTTGGGTGATGCAGCAAAAGTTTATTCAGTTTTGTAAGAAATTACCAGTGTGTCTTCTAATGTAGCTGTGCCATTTGAATTCCCTCCAGCCATGAATGAGAGTTCTTGTTGTTCAACATCATCATGAGTATTTTACACTGTCCATATCCTAGACTGGCTGCTCTAATAAGTATGTAAGGCATCTCATTGTTTTAATGTGCATTTCCCAGATAACATGGTATGAAGTGTATTAACTCCTTTAGCATCACAAAAACCCTTTGAGGTAGTCATATAATATTCTTCATGTTACAAATGAGGAAACTGAGGCACCAGCCTCAGTAAGAGTTAACCAGTCAAAGGCTAAACAACTCACTGGGTGGTAGAGCTAGAATTACAGTCTATATAATTTAGTTTTAGTGTCTGTGCTCTTAACTACACCATATGATTCTGAAGTTTGCTCCACTTATTTCACTTAAATACAAATACACTTAGTCAATAATAACGTGATATTTCTGTACTGTGACAGATGGTAATTGGACTTATTGTTCGTGATAACTTGAAATATATAGAAAGATCAAATTACCATATTTCACAACAGAAACTAAGGTAATGTTGTAGGTAAATTATACTTCAAAAACAAACAAACATAGAAAAAGATGTCTTATGTGTGGTTATGAGGGGCAGGGTTTGGGAAGAAGGGGAATTGGATGAAGGTAATCAAAAGGTACAAATTTCCAATTATAACATAAATAGGTACTAGGGATGTAATGTACAATATAACTAATAGATATAACACCACTATATCCTATATGAAAGCTGTTCAGAGAGCAAATCCTCAGAATTCTCATCATAAGGAAAATTATTTTTCTTTTATTTCTATATAAAATGATGAATGTTCACTAAATTTATTGTAGTAATAATTTCGTGATAAATATAAGTCAAATAATTTTGCTGTACCTTAAAATTTCTACAATTCTATATGTTAGTTATATCACAATAAAATTGGAAGAAAAATGATTTTAGAATATTAGCATTTTATCTGCTACATAGTATTCATTTAAACTCTTAAGGTTTTTTGATAATACTATTCTTGATTGTTCTTTCCTGTAAGCAATGATTTTTCCTAATAAGTATACAATTGCCTATGTGTTTATTTTTCTAAGATGAAATTCCAAACATACATTTATTGAGTTCATGGAAGTATGATGTTTAAAACTCAGGTGTTTTAATTTCTATAACTCCATGTTATGATTGATATTATCTGCAAGTCATTTTCAGTGTTATTTTCATCACTTTATAATTCCTGTGTATTTTTCTCCCATATGAGTTTGCAAATAGATGTGAAAGTTTTTTTTTTTAATTTATTCAGATTACTTTGCAGTAAAATAATAATTTAAAAAGAAATGTTTTATTTTCTATGGACCTTCTTCCATCAATTCAATTCTGACACTCAGTCGTGTCCAACTCTTTGACCCCATGGACTGTAACACACCAGGCCTCCCTGTCCAACACCAGCTCCCAGAGTTTATTCAAACTCATGTCCATTGACTCAGTGATGCCATCGAACCATTTCAACCACTGTCATCCCCTTCTCCTCCTGCCTTCAATCTTTCCCAGGATTAGAGTCTTTTCCAATGAGTCAGTTCTTCACATCATTGGCCAAAGTATTGGAGTTTCAGCTTCAGCATCAGTCCCCCCAATGAACACCCAGGACTGATCTCCTTTAGGATGGACTGGTTGGATCTCCTTGAAGTCCAAGGGACTTAAGAGTCTTCTCCAACACCACAGTTCAAAAGCATCAGTTCTTTGGTGCTCAGCCTTCTTTATAGTCCAAGTCTCACATCCATACATGACTACTGGAAAAACCATAGCTTTGACTTGATGGACCTTTGTTAGCAAAGTAATGGATCCACTTTTCAATTGGCTGTCTATGTAGGTCATAATTTCTTCAAAGGAGCAGATGTCTTTCAATTTCATGGCTGCAGTAACCATCTGCAGTGAATTTGGAGCCTAAGAAAATAGTGTGTCACTGTTTCCACTGTTTCCCCATCTATTTCCCATGAAGTGATGGGGCCAGATGCCATGATCTTCATTTTCTGAATGTTGAACTTTAAGCCAACTTTTTCACTCTCCTCTTTCACTTTCATCAAGAGTCTCTTTAGTTCTTTTTCACTGTCTCCATAAGGGTGATATCATCTGCATATCTGAGGTTATTGATATTTCTCTTGGCAATTCTCATCTACTTGTGCTTCATCCATCCCAACATTTCTTATGATGTACTCTACAGGGTACATCATATAAGTTAAATAAGCAGGGTGACAATATACAGCCTTGACGTACTCCTTTCTCTATTTGGAAAGAGTCTGTTGTTCCATGTCAGATTCTAACTGTTGCTCTCTGACCTGCATACAGATTTCTCAGGAGGCAGGTCAGGTGTTCTGGTATTCCCATCTTTTTAAGAATCTTCCAGTTTATTGTGATACACGCAGTCAAAGGCTTTGACATACTCAATAAAGCAGAAGAATGTTGGGAGCCAGCGTGGGGAATCCCACCCATGACAAGGTCATGTGGCAAGAGACCTCAATGGGCAAGGTGATTTGAGTCTCAGGGTTTTCCCCTGGTATTTCCTGAGCATGTACCCCAAAAATAAGAATCTGCCTGCTTTTCCACTCTTCTGACATTCTCTGGAAAAAGTCAACTCAGGGCTTTAGTCTTCTGCATTTGAAAGGAGTGTTTCAGCTCAACCCCCTCTGATAACGTTCTAACTTAAACACTCTAACTAACTTAAATGCTCTAACTTGCCTAACAGGTTCCCCGGACTTTTTACAGCTTGTGAATTACTTACAGCCCCCAACTGCGAGGGGCACAAAGCTTAAGTATCTTAAAGTTACAGAGCCTTTTCAAAAACATATTGGTGACAGGATTTTACTGTTGACTCAATGATTGCTGCCAGACCTCATTATTATTTATCTTTTAGGCACCTGGGAGGATGTTAATCAATGTAAATGGGATATGGAAAAAGATATATACTAGTTTTGATGTTAGCAACACTAGACTTTTGAGTTAATTTCTTTTGTTATAAATCACTGTACTCCTTTTACTTGTTATAAATTGCTGTATCTTTGCTATGTAAGAATGTAACTTTATTTAGTGCTTTCTGAGAATGCCACCAGACTTTGGAAAGAACAATACTTTTAACACAAATAAGTCTTCTGGTTAACAAACCCTTATCAGAAAAGAGCCGTAAAATTTTAATTGGCCTTTGGCCAGAAGATGATATAAATCACCAAAGGCTTGTGTATACAACTAGGTATGCAGAGAGAAAAGCCCGGTTTTGATAAAAGTTTGGGCTGCTAACGCTGCATAATTTTGTATTACCCATTGATCTCTATGTACAATCAAAAAATGTATAAAAGGCCTTGAAGGACAATAGAGGCCAGGGATGGTTGCTGGACTGGTTTCCCCCGTGTCCTCTCTCTGATTTCAGGCTGAATTCCCATCTGGGGCGTGGAGGCTCGCCATGTCTACTTACTTGTCCCAGCCTTTAAGTTCTGCACGAAAGGCAGCCCAGGGTGGGGCACCCTTAGAGATTCAAGCGGGCGTGGTGGCCCCATGTAAATTGTGCAAGCTCCTTGTCTGGAACTTTATTGGTTTTCCACGTAAACCAAGTTATTCAGCCTCTTTTCTCCACTAAGTTTTCCTACTATACTATTATTTCCTAATCTTATATTTCTAAATAAATAAGTTTTTTCTCACCAACGCCATCCTTCACTTAGAATTCCCTGGATCCACCAGGGCTGGACCCCGGCAGAAGTAGATGTTTTTTTGGAACTCTCTTGCTTTTTTGGTGATCCAGCAGATGTTGGCAATTTGATCTCTGGTTCCTCTGCCTTTTCTAAATCCAACTTGAACATCTGGAAGTTCTTGGTTCACGTATTGTTGAAACATAGCTTGGAGAATTTTGACCATTACTTTACTAGTGTGTGAAATGAGTGCAATTGTGCATTAGTTTGAGCATTCTTTGGCATTGTCTTTCTTTGGGATTGGAATGAAAACGGAACTTTTCTAGTCTTTTAAGTTCTGCACGAAAGGCAGCCCAGGATGAGGCACCCTTAGAGATTCAAGCGGGCGTGGTGGCCCCATGTAAATTGTGCAAGCTCCTTGTCTGGAACTTTATTGGTTTTCCACGTAAACCAAGTTATTCAGCCTCTTTTCTCCACTAAGTTTTCCTACTATACTATTATTTCCTAATCTTATATTTCTAAATAAATAAGTTTTTTCTCACCAACGCCATCCTTCACTTAGAATTCCCTGGATCCACCAGGGCTGGACCCCGGCAGAAGTAGATGTTTTTTTGGAACTCTCTTGCTTTTTTGGTGATCCAGCAGATGTTGGCAATTTGATCTCTGGTTCCTCTGCCTTTTCTAAATCCAACTTGAACATCTGGAAGTTCTTGGTTCACGTATTGTTGAAACATAGCTTGGAGAATTTTGACCATTACTTTACTAGTGTGTGAAATGAGTGCAATTGTGCATTAGTTTGAGCATTCTTTGGCATTGTCTTTCTTTGGGATTGGAATGAAAACGGAACTTTTCTAGTCCTGTGGCCACTGCTGAGTTTTCCAAATTTGCTGGCATATTGACTGCAGCACTTTCATAGCATCACCTTTTAGGATTTGAAATAGGTCAACTGGAACCCCTAATTCCACTAGCTTTGTTTTAGTGATGCTTCCTAAGGTCCACTTGACTTCACATTCCTGGATGTCTGGCTCTTGGTGAGAGATCACACCATCGTGATTATCTGGGTCATAAAGATATTTTTAAATATATAATTCTTCTGTTTATTCTTGCCATCTCTTCTTAATATCTTCTGCTTCTGTTAGGTCCATACCATTTTTGTCCTTTATTGTGCCCATGGTTGCATGAAATCTTCCCTTGGACTCTAATTTTTTGAAGAGATATCTAGTCTTTCCATTCTATTGTTTTCCTCTATTTCTTTTCACTGATCACTGAGGAAGGCTTTCTTATCTCTCCTTGCTATTCTTTGGAACTCTGCATTCAAATGGGTATATCTTTCCTTTTCTCCTATGTCTTTAGCTTCTCTTCTTTTCACAGCTATTTGTAAGGCCTCCTCAGACAACCATTTTGATTTTTTTGTATTTCCTTTTCTTGGGGATGGTCTTGATCCCTGTCTCCTGTAAAATGTCATGAACCTCCACCCATATTTCTTTAGGCACTCTGTCTATCAGATCTAATCCCTTGAAGCTATTTCTCACTTCCACTGTATAATCTTTAGAGATTTGATTCAGATCATACCTGAATGGTCAGTGGTTTTCCCTTCGTTCTTTAAGTCTGAATTTGGCAATAAGGAGTTCATGATCTGAGCCACAGTCAGCTCCCCATCTTGTTTTTGCTGACTGTATAGAGCTTCTCCATCTTTGGCTACAAAGAATATAATCAATCTGATTTTGGTATTGACCATCTGTGATGTCCATGTGTAGAGTCTTCTCTTGTACTATTGGAAGCTGGTGTTTGCTATGATTAGTGTGTTCTCTTGGTAAAATTCTATTAGTCTTTGCCCTGCTTCATTCCTTACTCCAAGGCCAAATTTGCCTGTTAACTTCAGGTGTTTCTTGACTTCCTACTTATGCATTCTGTTCCTTATCAGGAAAAGGACATTTTTTGGGGTATTAGTTCTTGAAGGTCTTATAGGTCTTCATAGAAGCATTCAACTTTAGCATCCTCAGCATTACTAGTTGGGGCATCAATTATGGTGATATTGAATGGTTTGTCTTGGAAACAAACAGAGATCATTCTGTCGTTTTTGAGATTGCATCCAAGTACTGCATTTAGGACTCCCTTTTTTAATATGAGGGCTACTTCATTTCTTCTAAGGGATTCTTGCCTGCAGTAGTAGATATTGGTCATCTGAGTTAAATTCACCCATTCCAGTCCAATTTACTTCGCTATTTCATAAAATATCAATGTTCACTCCTGCAATCTCCTGTTTGACCACTTCCAATTTGCCTTGATTCATGGACCTAATATTCCAGGTTTCTATGCAATACTGCTCTTTATAGCATTGCACTTTACTTCTATCACCAGTTACATGCACAACTGGGTGTTGTTTTTGCCTTGGCTCCAACTTTTCATTCTTTCTGGAGTTATTTCTCCACATATCTCCAGTAGCATATTGGGCACCTACCGACCTGGGGAGTTCATCTTTCAGTGTCTTATCTTTTTGCTTTTTCATACTGTTCATGGGTTCTCAAGGCAAGAATACCGAAGTGGTTTGCTGTTCCCTTCTCCAGTGGACCACGTTTTTTCATACAGACTTTTCCATACAGACTTTTAATAAGCCTCTCCATCTACTGAGTCTTTTTAGAAATATTCTTCAGTAAAGTTTTATAATTTTTATTCCTATTGGTCTTCCTCATTTCATTTCATTTTCAGTCAGTGAGTCAGTTCAGTCGCTCAGTCATGTCTGACTCTTTGTGACCCCATTTAATCTTATCATTTATGTTGGAGTCTTTGTATCTAAAAACTTTTTCCATTACTTTGTCTGTCTAGTGACTGATGGTATGTGGGGAAGATAATTTATTTTATGTGGTGATCTTGACCAAAGACCTTGCTGAACTCATTGTTCTCTTAAGTAGTCTCTTTAGATGATAATATTTCCTTGAAATAATGACAGCTTTATATTTACATTTACAAAGTATATCCACATTCAGTTGTTTTTTTGTTTGCTTTAAACTTTGGCCAGAACTCCAGTACATTTTCTTGATGTTTTGCCCTTTGTTTTTTGGACAGTTTTATTGAGGTATGGTTTACATAGCATTGGATTCATCTGATTTAAATCTACAACTCAATGCTTTTAGTAAATTTAGAGAATTGTGAAGCCATGACCATAATTGAATTTTAATTCTACCATAATTCAATTTTATTTCTATGACCTGAAAAGATATTTTGTGCTCATTTGTAGTCATCCCCCACTCCATTCCAAGTCCTAGGCAACCACTAATCTCCCATGCAGTATTGATACACTAAAGGAGTGTATCAGCCAAAACTGTTTGTTCTTGTCTTTAATAAAAATGTAAAAAATGTTTCATTTTTGCATATAATAAGTATAGTTTCTTGTCAAGTAAATTATAGAAGTTTCCTATTATTTAAATTGTGCTTTTTTAAAAATTAGAAATTAATTTTAATTTTGTCAAATGTTTTTCTGAATCTCTTCAGATGATGACATTGTTTTTCATATTTAATTTAGATTATCATAAATAAATTTTCCCTAGGTTGAGCTGTATTTGCCTTTTTGCCTTTGATTCAATTTGTACATGACATATTATTTTAGAAATCTGTACCACATCTATTGCTACATAACAAATAATATACACAATATATGTTATTTCCCATGATATTTGCAGCTCAGAATTTTCCACAAGATGACTAGATATGTAAAGTCTTGACTAGGGCTGGAAGATCCACTTTCATGAGGGCTATTCACATGCCTGGCAATTGATGTCAGTCAATGTTTCTTCCATATGTGGGCCTTTTCATAGGACTTGAACTTCCTCAAAATATGGAGGATGGCTTCCACCAGAGTGAGCAATCCAAAAGGCGATCTTGGAAAATACAATACACTTCATACAGTGTCTTGGAAGTCACATACTGTTACTTCTCTTTTAATTCTATTGATCAAATAGGGCAACCTCAACTGAATGACTGTGGTGACTAAGCTAGGGGATAAATCCTAGACGAGTATAATTGGAACAAAAATCCATAGGTTCAAGTGCATTCCTTTTGCTATTATTAACATTTATGTTTTAAGTGACATTGGACCGATTTTTCTATGCTAGGCACGTT
Organism: Aepyceros melampus; assembly: GCA_006408695.1. Taxonomy (NCBI): domain Eukaryota; kingdom Metazoa; phylum Chordata; class Mammalia; order Artiodactyla; family Bovidae; genus Aepyceros; species Aepyceros melampus. The sequence goes on along the minus strand of SJXQ01004895.1, from coordinate 66,270 downwards.
TACATAATAACTAGTGTTATATCGGCTTTGCAAAATGATTTTTGTACTTTTTCTAATTTAATATTTATATAAACTGAAACATACCTAGTCCTTGACGAATTATATAAATCCATTTTGAGACTGAATGAGTTTCACAGGTATCTCTCAAACATGGCGATATCAGACCAAACAATGAGTGATGACAAAGATTCAGTCAGTTCAGTCACTCAGTCATGTCCAACTCTTTGTGACCCCATAAATTGCAGCACACCAAGCCTCCCTGTCCATCACCAGCTCTCAGAATTCACTCAAACTCACGTCCATCGAGTCGGTGATGCCATCCAGCCATCTCATCCTCTGCCGTCCCCTTTTGCTCCTGCCACCAATCCCTCCCAGAATCAGTCTTTTCCAATGAGTCTAATCTTTGCATGAGGTAACCAAATTACTGGAGTTTCAACTTTAGCGTCATTCCTTCCAAAGAACACCCAGGACTGATCTTCAGAATGGACTGGCTGGATCTCCTTGCAGACCAAGGGACTCTCAAGAGTCTTTTCCGACACCACAGTTCAAAAGCATCCATTCTTTGGCACTCAGCTTTCTTCACAGTCCAACTCTCACATCCATACATGACCATTGGAAAAACCATAGCCTTGACTAGACGGACCTTTGTTGGCAAAGTAATGCCTCTGCTTTTGAATATGCTATCTAGTTGATCATAACNAAAAAATTAGAAATTAATTTTAATTTTGTCAAATGTTTTTCTGAATCTCTTCAGATGATGACATTGTTTTTCATATTTAATTTAGATTATCATAAATAAATTTTCCCTAGGTTGAGCTGTATTTGCCTTTTTGCCTTTGATTCAATTTGTACATGACATATTATTTTAGAAATCTGTACCACATCTATTGCTACATAACAAATAATATACACAATATATGTTATTTCCCATGATATTTGCAGCTCAGAATTTTCCACAAGATGACTAGATATGTAAAGTCTTGACTAGGGCTGGAAGATCCACTTTCATGAGGGCTATTCACATGCCTGGCAATTGATGTCAGTCAATTGTTTCTTCCATATGTGGGCCTTTTCATAGGACTTGAACTTCCTCAAAATATGGAGGATGGCTTCCACCAGAGTGAGCAATCCAAAAGGCGATCTTGGAAAATACAATACACTTCATACAGTGTCTTGGAAGTCACATACTGTTACTTCTCTTTTAATTCTATTGATCAAATAGGGCAACCTCAACTGAATGACTGTGGTGACTAAGCTAGGGGATAAATCCTAGACGAGTATAATTGGAACAAAAATCCATAGGTTCAAGTGCATTCCTTTTGCTATTATTAACATTTATGTTTTAAGTGACATTGGACCGATTTTTCTATGCTAGGCACGTTTACATAATAACTAGTGTTATATCGGCTTTGCAAAATGATTTTTGTACTTTTTCTAATTTAATATTTATATAAACTGAAACATACCTAGTCCTTGACGAATTATATAAATCCATTTTGAGACTGAATGAGTTTCACAGGTATCTCTCAAACATGGCGATATCAGACCAAACAATGAGTGATGACAAAGATTCAGTCAGTTCAGTCACTCAGTCATGTCCAACTCTTTGTGACCCCATAAATTGCAGCACACCAAGCCTCCCTGTCCATCACCAGCTCTCAGAATTCACTCAAACTCACGTCCATCGAGTCGGTGATGCCATCCAGCCATCTCATCCTCTGCCTCCCCTTTTGCTCCTGCCACCAATCCCTCCCAGAATCAGTCTTTTCCAATGAGTCTAATCTTTGCATGAGGTAACCAAATTACTGGAGTTTCAACTTTAGCGTCATTCCTTCCAAAGAACACCCAGGACTGATCTTCAGAATGGACTGGCTGGATCTCCTTGCAGACCAAGGGACTCTCAAGAGTCTTTTCCGACACCACAGTTCAAAAGCATCCATTCTTTGGCACTCAGCTTTCTTCACAGTCCAACTCTCACATCCATACATGACCATTGGAAAAACCATAGCCTTGACTAGACGGACCTTTGTTGGCAAAGTAATGCCTCTGCTTTTGAATATGCTATCTAGGTTGATCATAACTTTCCTTCCAAGGAGGAAGCATCTTTTAATTTCATGGCTGCAGTCACCATCTGCAGTGATTTTGGAGCCCCCTCCCCCCAAAAAAGTCTGACACTGTCTCCCTATCTATTTCCCATGAAGTGATGGGAACAGATACCATGATCTTCATTTTCTGAATGTTGAGCTTTAAGCCAACTTTTTCACTCTCCTCTTTCACTTTCATCAAGAGGCTTTTTAGTTCCTCTTCACTTTCTGCCATAAGGATGATGTCATCTGTGTTTCTGAGGTGATTGATATTTCTCCTGGCAATCTTGATTCCAGCTTATGCTTCTTCCAGTCCAGTGTTTCTCATGATGTACTCTGCATATAAGTTAGATAAGCAAGGTGACAAAATACAACCTTGATGTACTCCTTTCCCTATTTGGAACCAGTCTGTTGTTCCATGTCCAGTTCTAACTGTTGCTTCCTGACCTGCATACAGATTTCTCNCTGGCAATCTTGATTCCAGCTTATGCTTCTTCCAGTCCAGTGTTTCTCATGATGTACTCTGCATATAAGTTAGATAAGCAAGGTGACAAAATACAACCTTGATGTACTCCTTTCCCTATTTGGAACCAGTCTGTTGTTCCATGTCCAGTTCTAACTGTTGCTTCCTGACCTGCATACAGATTTCTCAAGAGGCAGGTCAGGTGGTCTGGTATTCCCATCTCTCTCAGAATTTTCCACAGTTTCTTGTGATCCACACAAAGGCTTTGGCATAGTCAATAAAGCAGAAATAGATGTTTTTCTGGAACTCTCTTGCTTTTTCCATGATCCAGCAAATGTTAGCAATTTGATCTCTGGTTCCTCTGCCTTTTCTAAAACCAGCTTGAACATCTGAAATTTCACAGTTCATGTATTTCTGAAGCCTGGCTTGGAGAATTTTGAGCATTATTTTACTAGCATGTGAGATGAGTGCAATTGTGGGGTAGTTTGAGCATTCTTTGCCATTGCTTTTCTTTGGGATTGGAATGAAAACTGACCTTTTCCAGTCCTGTGGCCACTGCTGAGTTTTCCATATTTGCTGGCATATTGAGTGCAGCACTTTCACAGCATCATCTTTCAAAAATTAGTTTAAAAAGATTAGTTTAAAAAATTATCAAGCTAGACATTCTAGATATGTGTTGAATTTTTCATTTAAAAGGAAAGAAGTGATTTTACATTAGTTGCCATATTAATTAGCTATATTTTATACATCCTTTACTATATGCTAGAGAATGCTTAGAAATCTTTAAGTATATTGTTATTTATTTGTCACAATACATAGGTACAATACTATATCCATGTTGCAGATGAAAAGGCTGAGGAGATGTGATTTAAAGGTGTATAACTGTTAAATAGAAAAATCAGTATTTTTTGTTGTTCAGTCACTCAGTTGTGTCCAACTCTTTGCGACCCCATGGACTGCAACATGCCAGGCTTTCCTGTCCTTCACCATCTCTTGGAGCTTATTGAAACTCATGTCCATTAAGTCAGTGATGCTATCCAACCATCTTGTCCTCTGTTGTCTGCTTCTCCTCCTGCCTCAATCCTTCCTAGCATCAGGGTCTTTTCTAAAGAATTGGCTCTTAGCTTACTCCAGCCACTTAATGCCAAAAGTATATACCTGTTAATTGGCAGAATCAGTATTTAAATTCATCATTTTGACTCCAATGACCTCACAAATAGCAATTCCCAACAAGTAAGTAAGCACTTAATAAACTGCCCTAAATATGTTTTGAAAATATAGCATTCCCAAACCACAGACAGTCATTATAGAGACTTAAAAATATAATACATTGAAATTACCATGTATTGAATAATTTAAAGTGAAAGTTGCTCAATCCTAGCATTAGGGTCTTTTCTAAAGAATTGGCTCTTAGCTTACTCCAGCCACTTAATGCCACAAGTATATACCTGTTAATTGGCAGAATCAGTATTTAAATTCATCATTTTGACTCCAATGACCTCACAAATAGCAATTCCCAACAAGTAAGTAAGCACTTAATAAACTGCCCTAAATATGTTTTGAAAATATAGCATTCCCAAACCACAGACAGTCATTATAGAGACTTAAAAATATAATACATTGAAATTACCATGTATTGAATAATTTAAAGTGAAAGTTGCTCAGTTGTGTCCAACTCTTTGCATCCTATGGACTATACAGTCCATGGAATTCTCCAGGCCAGAATACTGCAGTGGGTAGCCTTTCCCTTCTCCAGGGGATCTTCCCAACCCAGGAATCAAACCAGAGTCTCCTGAATCGCAGGCAGATTCTTTACCAACAGGGAAGCTGAATAATTTAAAAGATACTCATAAATAAAGTTTAAAGATGCCCATAAATAAGATGTAAAATCATCTTATTAGTAAAATCATCTTATCAGTAAAATCATAATAAAATGAAAAATAATAACTTTTAAATTGAGTAGTAAAAGAACTCTACATATAAACTTGAAAGATTGGAAAATTCGTGTTTGAGAGATATTTGTAATATTAAAATGTAAACTGAAAAGTTGAAAATTAATGAGCTAAAATTTCATATAAAAGTGTCAGAAAACCCAAAACAATAAACACAAAGAAAGGATGATTTAATGGCAAAAGACTAATAGTCAAATATCATTGGAAAAGAAAGGAAGCAATATAGAGAATAAACAGAGTGGTTCATTTTTGTTATTTTTCTGAGGATGAGAGAAATCTAATAATTTCTACCATTAAGATGAACGAAGCAACCTCTAAGTAGATGTTTGAAGAGGGGTTACTGCTACTGCTAAGTCACTTCAATCGTGTCTGACTCTGTGCGACCCTATAGACGGCAGCCCACCAGGCACCCCCATCCCTGGGATTCTCCAGGCAAGAACACTGGAGTGGGTTGCCATTTCCTTCCCCAATGCATGAAAGTGAAAAGTGAAAGGAAGTCGTTCAGTCGTATCCGATTCTTAGCGACGCCATGGACTGCAGCCAACCAGGCTCCTTCGTTCATAGGATTTTCCAGGCAAGAGTATTGGAGTTGGGTGCCATTGCGGGTATAAAATCTCATGGTTGTGTGTGTGTGAGTCACCCAGTTGTGTCAGATTCTTTGTGACCCCTCTCACTGTAGCCTGCCAAGCTCCTCTGTCCATAGGATTCTCCAGGCAATAATATTAGTGTGTGTAGCCATTTTATTCTCTAGGGAATCTTCCTGACCTAGGGATCAAACCAAAGTTTCCCTCATTGCAGGCAGATTCTTTACTATTTGAGCCACTAGGGAAGCCTTGCAGTTATCTATATCCTAAAAACTGCTTTCAACAGTTAAAGATTATATTTGAAGGAGGGCTTAGCTGGATATAAAATCTTTGATTCACAGTTTATTGAGTTTGTAAAAAATCATCTCCATTTTTGCTTTGTTTTGTGTATTTTGAAATTACTGTTTTAATTTTTACAAGTCATTTCAACCTTTTGTCCTGTGAAATTTGAAGATCTTATTTTACTTTTAAATCTGATACTTCATTATGATAGATCTCAGGATTGAATATTATAGGTTAATTTTCCAAAGTGCCTAATGAACTTTTTGATGTTATATACAGACTTTTTTTTTTTTTCTTGGAAGGTTGCCTTTCAATATAGATTTAAATATTAATTCTGTTCCATTGTTTTGGTTTATTTTATTTTCTGTGCTTGTTTTCCATTTCTACTCCCTTTTTTTGCCACTTTAAAATTAGTTCTTTTTCCTTTTATTATCTTAGTTAACTAGGTTGTTTTCCAACTGCTCTTCAATATCTCTAATTAAAATTTGTATTTGAATATTTTTTTTTCTTCTTGGACATAAGATAATTTACTTCTATGTTCCTAATTTGTTCTATTTTTTTCTTAAATGTAATTTTGAATTTTTGCTTTAAGGTTATTTTCATGCTTGCTTGAATATAATTAATTTTGTTTTGATAGCTTAGCTGGTAAAGAATCTGCCTGCAATGCAGGAGACTCCAGTTTGATTCCTGCGTGGGTAAGATCCCTTGGAGAAGGATTAGGCTACCTACACCAGTATTCTTGGGCTTCTTTGGTTGCTCAGCTAGTAAAGAATTCCCCTGCAATGTGAGAGACCTGGCTTAGATCTCTGGGTTGAGAATATCCCATGGAGAAGGGAATGGTTACCCACTCCAATACTGGCCTGGAGAATCCCTGGACTGTACAGTCCGTATGGTCACAAAGAGTCAGACGTGACTGAGGAACTTTCACTTGTTCTGTTTTTTTCTTAAATATAATTATGAATTTCTGCTTCAAGGTTTCATGCTTGTTTGAATATATTTGATTTTTTTTTAAGTGTAGACTTAGAGTTTTCTCTCACTTTTTTTTTTTAATGGGAGTTAGATATGAATTTCAATTGATTTGTGTGATTTTAATTTCTTGGTTTTTCTGCAATGAACTTTACATTTCACATGTTTATGTTTAAAAATCTTTTGGGGCATTTTGTCAGACTCAGGATAATACAAATTATTTTACTATTTCTCCTTTTTAAAAAATATCAAAAAGCTTTTTTTTATTTTGCCCTTGTTTTTCTTCCCCAGAAACTGGGCTTTTAACTTGTCCTTTTCCGTTGGTTTTCTTCGTTTAGATAAAGCCTTAGGTCTTTTGCAAGGTAATACCTCTTTAATTACAGGTAGGCCATTTATATGAGGCTTTGCTTCTAAGTCACTTCAGTCGTGTCCAACTCTGTGCGACCGCAGAGACCAGGCTCCCCCGTCCCTGGAATTCTCCAGGCAAGAACACTGGAGTGGGTTGCCATTTCCTTCTCCAGTGCATGAAAGTGAAAAGTGAAAGTGAAGTTGCTAAGTCGTATCTGACTCCTAGCGACCCCATGGACTGCAGCCTACCAGGCTCCTCCACCCATGGGATTTTCCAGGCAAGAGTACTGGAGTGGGCTGCCATTGCCTTCTCAGATATGGGGCTTTGGACCACTTGAAAAATATACTCCTGCACACCACTTTCTGATTGTCTCAACAGATTTTTAGAATTTTCAAATTTAAGAAAGACAATATTTAAACTGATTTCTCCAACTCCCTCTCAAGCAACTTCACTGGCAATCTCCTCAGTCTTTTTCAAAACAATTTTTAAAAATCTCCCTTTTTTGTCTTTGCTCACAGAAATAGATTAGAGGTGAGGGAGGAGTGTTTGGGACCATACTGTTGATTTGTTGAATTTTCTTTTTTGTTTGTTTGCTTAATTTAAAAATTAATTTATTTATATTAATTGGAGGCTAATTACTTTACAATACATTAGTGGTTTTTGCCATACATTGACATGAATCAGCCATGGGTATACATGTGTTCCCGATCCTCCACCCCCTTCTCCATCTTATCCCTCAGGGTCATCCCAGTGCACCAGCCCCGAGCACCCTGTCTCATGCATCAAACCTGGCTGGTGATCTATTTCATACATGATAATACATATGTTTCAATGCTATTTTCTCAAATCATCCAACCCTCACCTCCCACAGAGTCCAAAAGACTGCTCTTTATATCTGTGTCTCTGTTACTGACTTGCATATAGGGTTATTGTTACCATCTTTCTAACTTCCATATATATATATATATATATATATATATGTTAATATATTGTATTGGTGTTTTTCTTTCTGACTTACTTCATTCTGTATAATAGGCTCCAGTTTCATCCACCTCATTAGAACTGATTTAAATGCATTATCTTTAATAGCTGAGTAACATTCCATTGTATATGTGTAGCACAGCTTTCTTATCCATTCGTCTGCCAACAGACATCTAGGTTGATCCCATGTCCTGGCTATTGTAAACAGTGCTGCGATGAACATTGGGATACACATGTCTCTTTCAGTTCTGGTTTCCTTGGTGTGTATGCCCAGCAGTGTGATTGCTGAGTCATATGGCAGTTCTATTTCCAGTTTTTAAAAGCATCTTCATACTGTTCTCCATAGTGGCTGTACTAGTTTGCATTCCCACGAACAGTGTAAGAGGGTTCCCTTTTATCCACACCCTCTCCAGCATTTATTGTTTGTAGACTTTTGGATAGCAACCATTCTGACTGGTGTGAAATGGTACTTCATTGTGGTTTTGATTGTGACTGCAGCCATGAAATTAAAAGACGCTTACTCCTTGGAAGAAAAGTTATCACCAACCTAGATAGCATATTCAAAAGCAGAGATATTACTTTGTCAACTAAGGTCCGTCTAGTCAAGGTTATGGTTTTTCCATTAGTCATGGATGGGTGTGAGAGTTGGACTGTGAAGAAAGCCGAGTGCCGAAGAATTGATGTTTTTGAACTGTGGTGTTGGAGAACACTCCTGAAAGTCCCTTGGACTGCAAGGAGATCCAACCAGTCCATTCTGAAGGAGATCAGCCCTGGGATTTCTTTGGAAGGAATGATGCTAAAGCTGAAACTCCAGTACTTTGGCCACCTCATGCGAAGAGTTGACTCATTGGAAAAGACTCTGATGCTGGGAGGGATTGGGGGCAGGAGGAGAAAGGGACGACAGAGGATGAGATGGCTGGATGGCATCACGGACTCAATGGACGTGAGTCTGAGTAAACTCTGGGACTTGGTGATGGACAGGGAGGCCTGGTATGTTGCGATTCATGGGGTCACAAAGAGTCGGACACGACTGAGTGACTGAATGGAACTGAACTGATGTGTGATGTATAGCGTCTTTTCATGTGTTTGTTAGCCATCTGTAGATCTTCTTTGGAGAAATGTCTGTTTAGTTCTTTGGCCCATTTTTTTGATTGGCTCATTTATTTTTCTGGAATTGAGCTGCAGGAACTGCTTGTATATTTTTTAGGTTAATTCTTTGTCAGTTGCTTTGTTTGCTATTAATTTCTCCCATTCCGAGGGCTGTCTTTTCACCCTGCTTATAGTTTCCTTCGTTGTGCAAAAGCTTTTAAGTTTAATTAAGTCACATTTGTTTATTTTTGCTTTTATTTTCATTGCTTTGGGAGGTGGGTCATTGAGGTTCCTGCTATGTCAGAGAGTGTTTTGCCTATGTTTTCCCCAGGAGTTTTATAGTTTCTGGTCTTACATTTAGATCTTTAATCCATTTTGAATTTATTTAATATATGGTGTTAAAAAATGTTCTAGTTTCATGCTTTTACAAGTTGTTGACCAGTTTTCCCAGCACCACTTGTTAAAGAGATTGTCTTTTCCCATTGTATATGCTTGCTTCCTTTGTCCTATAGATATCAATTAAGTCTAAATGGTCCATTGTATCATTTATAGTTTGTGTTTGCTTTCTAATTTTCTGTTTAGTTGATCTATCTATAGATGTCAGTGAGGTATTAAAGTCTCTCACTATTATTGTGTTACTGTTAATTTCCCATTTCATACTTTTTAGCATTTACCTTACATATTGTGGTGCTCCTATGTTGAGTGCATATATAGTCATAATTGTTGTATCTTCTTCTTGAATTGGTCCTTTCATCATTATGTAGTATCCTTCTTTGCCTCTTTTCATGGCTTTTATTTCAAAGTCTATTTTATCTGATATGAATATTGGTATTCCTCCTTTCTTTTGGTCTTCATTTGCGTGAAATATGTTTTTTCCAGCCCTTTACTTTCAGTCTGTATGTGTCCCTTGTTTTGATGTGGGTCTCTTGTAGACAGCATATATAGAGGTCTTGTTTTTGTATCCATTCAGCCAGTCTTTGTCTTTTGGTTGGGACATTCAATCTATTTACTTTTAAGCTAATTATTGATAAGTATGGTCCTGTAGCCATTTTATTTGTTGTTTTGGGTTCAAGTTTATACACCTTTTCTGTGTTTCCTGTCTAGAGAAGATTATTTAGCATTTGTTGAAGAGCTGGTTTGGTGGTGCTAAATTCTCTCAGCTTTTGCTTGTCTGTAAAGCTTTTGATTTCTCCTTCATATCTGAATGAGATCCTTGCTGGATACTGTAATCTGGTTTGTAGGTTTTTCCCTGTCATCACTTTAAGTATGCCCTGCCATTCCCATCTGGCCTGAAGAGTTTCTATTGAAAGATTAGCTGTTATTCCTATGGGAATCCTCTTGTGTGTTATTTGTTGTTTTTCCCTTGCTTCTTTTAATATTTTTTCTTTGTGTTTGATCTTCATTAATTCGATTAATACATGTCTTGGGGTGTTTCACCTTGGGTTTATCCTGTTTGGGACTCTCTGGGTTTCTTGGACTTAGGTGTCTATTTCCTTCCCCCTTTAGGGAAGTTTTCAACTATTATCTCAAGTATTTTCTCATGGCCTTTTTTTTTTTTCTTTTTGTCTTCTTCTTCTGGGACTCCTATGATTCGAATGTTGGGGCGTTTGACATTTTCCCAGATGTCTCTGATGTCGTCCTCATTTCTTTTAATTCTTTTTTCCTCTCTGCTTCATTTATTTTCACCATTCTATCTTCCACCTCACTTATCTTATCTTCTGCCTCAGTTATTCTACTGTTGGTTCCCTCCAGAGTGTTTTTGATCTCAGTTATTGCATTATTCATTATTGATTGACTCTTTTTTATTTTTTCTAGGTCCTTGTTAAACATTTCTTGCATCTTCTCAATCCTTGTCTCCAGGATATTTATCTATAACTACATTATCTTTTAAAGATTTTGGATCATTTTTACTATCATTATTCTGAATTCTTTTTAAGGTAGACTCCTTATCTCCTCCTCTTTTGTTTGGTATGGTGGGCCTTTGTCCTGTTTCTTTCAGTTCAGTTCAATTCAGTTCAGTTGCTCAGTGGTGTACAACTCCTTGCGACCCCATGAATCGCAGCACGCCAGGCGTCCCTGTCCATCACCAAATCCCGAGTTCACTCAGACTCATGTCCATCGAGTCAGTGATGCCATACAGCCATCTCATCCTCTGTTGTCCCCTTCTCCTCCTGCCCCCAATCCCTCCCAGCATCAGAGTCTTTATCAGTGGGTCAACTCTTCGCATGAGGTGGCCAAAGTACTGGAGTTTCAGCTTCAGCATCATTCTCTCCAAAGAAATCCCAGGGTTGAGCTCCTTCAGAATGGACTGGTTGGATCTCCTTGCAGTCCAAGGGACTCTCAAGAGTCTTCTTCAACACCACAGTTCAAAAGCATCAATTCTTTGGTGCTCACCTTTCTTCACAGTCCAACTCTCACATCCATCCATGACCACTGGAAAAACCATAGCCTTGACTAGATGGACCTTTGTTGGCAAAGCAATGTCTCTGCTTTTGAATATGCTATCTAGGTTGGTCATAACTTTCTTCCAAGGAGTAAGCGTCTTTTAATTTCATGGCTGCAATCACCATCTGCAGTGATTCTGGAGCCCCCAAAAATGAAGTCTGACATTGTTTCCTCTGTTTCCCCATCTATTTTCCATGAAGTGATGGGACCAGATGCCATGATCTATTTCTCTGCCTTTTAATCTTGTTTAGATTGCTGTGTTTGGGGTGGCCTTTCTGTATGCTGAAAGTTTGTGGTTCCTCTTTATTGTGAAGGTTCTTTTCTCTGGGTGGGGTTGGACGAGTGGTTTGTCAATGTTTCCTGGTTAGAGAAGCTTGTGTTGGTGTTCTGGTGGATGGAGCTGGATCTCTTCTCTCTGGAGTGCAATGAAGTGTCCAGTAGTGAGTTCTGAGGTGTCTATGGGTTTGGTGTGACTGTTAGCTGCCTTTATTTTTGTGTTTAGGGTTATGTTCCTGCATTGTTGGAGAATTAGCTTGGTATGTCTTGCTCTGAAACTTGTTGGCTCTTGAGTGGATCTTGGTGTCAGTGTAGGTATGGTGGTTTTTGGATGAGCTTTTGTTGATTAATGATCCCTACAGTCAGGAGTTTTCTGATGTTCTCAAGTTTTGGATTCAAGCCTCCTGCCCTTGGCTTTCTGTCTTATTCTAACAGTAGCCTCAAGACTTCTCCATCAATACTGCACTGATGAAAAAACATCTAGATTAATGGTGACAAGATTCTCCATAGTAAGGGACACTCAGAGAAGTTCACAGAGTTACATGGAGATGAGAAGAGGGAGGAGGGAGATAGAGGTGACCAGGAGGAGAAGAGGCAGAGGAAAAAAGTGAAAGAGCAATACAGCCAGTAATCAATTCCCTATGTGCTCTCCACAATCTGGAACAGTCAGAGAGGTTCGTGGAGTTACATAGAGAAGAGAAGAGAGAGGAAGGAGATAGATGTGACCAGGAGGAGAAGTTCAGTTCAGTTCATTTCAGTCACTCAGTCGTGTCCGACTCTTTGTGACCCCATGAATTACAGCACGCCAGGCCTCCCTGTCCATCCCAACTCCCAGAGTTTACTCAAACTCATGTCCATCGAGTCAGTGATGCCATCCAGCCATCTCATCCTCTGTCGTCCCCTTCTCCTCCTGCCCCCAATCCCTCCCAGCATCAGAGTCTTTTCCAATGAGTCAACTCTTTGCATGAGGTGGCCAAAATGCTGGAGTTTCAGCTCTAGCATCATTCCTTCCAAAGAAATCCCAGGGTTGATCTCCTTCAGAATGGACTGGTTAGATCTCCTTGCAGTCCAAGAGACTATCAAGTGTCTTCTCCAACACCACAGTTCAAAAGCATCAATTCTTTGTTGCTCAGCTTTCTTCACAGTCTAACTTTTGCATCCATCCATGACTAATGGAAAAACCATAGCCTTGACTAGACGGACCTTTGTTGGCAAAGTAGTGTCTCTGCTTTTCTCTCTCAGATTGTCCTTAGGGTATTCAGGCCTGGTCCTTACCCTAAGCAAACAGCCTACACCTCCCTATTCAGCCCCCACTCCCTGCTGGCGGATGCGAGTATCTGGGCTACTTCTCTGCTGGGAGTTGCAGCTAGGCACGTAATCTCTGGTGTTTTTTTTTTCTTTTTTTCTTTTTCTCCCGGCTATGTTGCCCTCTGAGATTCCAAAACTCCCCACAGACCTGCTGGTCAGAGAGTTTCCTGGTGTTTGGAAATGTCTCCTCCTTCATGACTCCCTCCCTGGGATAGGTCTCCATCCCTAACTCTTTTCTTTCTCTTTTTATCTTTTATATTTTGTCCTACCTCCTTTCGAAGAGCATTCTTGGTACCTGGTGTCCTCCATCAGCATTCAGAAGTTGTTTTGTGGAATTTGCTCAGTGTTCAAATGATCTTTTGATGAATTTATGGTGGGGAGGGGTGGGGAGTGGTCTCCCCACCCTATTCCTCTGCCATCTTAGGACTGCCCCCCCGTTGAATATTCTTTATATACTCAGTTGTTTCACAGTTTTGGAAATCGTGGTAGATTTGTTGCTACACACCTATCATTGTCTGCCCTTACCCTGAAGCATAGGAGTTACTTTATTTTTTAATCTATTACAATTTCAATATCAATTTAATTAAAATAGTTAGAATATTATTTTAATGTGGCTATTGATGTTTATATTTAGTGTGATATTTTATTATTTGTCTTTTGTTTGTCAGTTTTCTGTTTGCTTTTTGGTCCTTTGTGCCCTCTTTCCTGTCTTTTCGATTTTTAATTAATTTTTTTAAATATAACTATTAGTTTTTAGCTAGCTTTGCTTCGTTCGTTGATTATTTTTCATTGGTTCTTCTAGGGATTACAATATACATTCTTCAATTTTCCTTTCTATTTAAAGTGTGTACTATACCATTTAACATAATATGTTTCATATATATAGGATCAGTTAGAAACTCTATTGTTTCACTGAAATTTGTAGTACACAATGTTCTAAATTTTGCTTTAAAACAGCCATAAATGTTTTAAAATTTAAGAAGAAAAAAATAATCTCTAATGTTTACCATTTCTAGGAGTAGTCATTATTACCTCTTGAATATCCAAATTTCCCTCTGGTGTATTTCCCCTTCTCCCTAAAACAATGCTCTCATTTCTTAGAGTATGTATCTATTACAAATGATTGATTTTTTTTCCTGAAAATCATTTTATGTTACATTTGTGAAACATTGTTGCTAGACATTGGTTTAGAGTTAGTAGGTGTTTTATTTTGTTCTTTCAGTGCATACAAGATGCTCTTTCACTGATCTCTGGATTTCTTATTTTCTTATGATAACTTCATGGTTATTAGGACTATTTTTTCCCTTATATTTGATATGTAATTCTTTTTCTATATGATTTCAAGGTTTTCTATTCATTTTATAATTTCCACTATGAGCTGATAATCATGGTTTTCTTCTTTTTAATTTTGTTTCTATTTGATATTCAGCTGTATGTGTGTGTGTGTGTGTGTGTGTGTGTGTGTACAATTTGGGTGGTTTGTACATTATATCCTCAACTGTTTTTGCATCCTATCTCTTCTCTTCTTTGAGAATTGATTATTCGTATGCTAAATCCATTTATATTGTCTTATTGATTGCCAAGATTTCAAAATTTTATTCACTTATTTCTTCAGTTTAAAACTTTCTATTTGTCTTCAAGCTCACTGACACTTTTTTTGGGGGGGGGGTAATTTCCATTGTGCTATTAAATCAGTTTTTCACACACCTTATATTTATAATTTTAAAATGTATATTTGATTTATTATTTTTTTAGATTGCCTCTTTTTTCATTTATTTTGATAATAGTGTACTTTGCCTCATTGATTATAGTTATAACATCTGTGTTAAAGTCCTTGCCTGATAATTCCATCATCAGTTTATTCTCATGGTTGATATAATGACGGATTGTCTTTACCTTTGAGATTCACTGATATTTTCCTGCTTCTACAGATGTTCAGTAATTTTGATTATATTCAGACATTGTAGAAGCAGCAGTTTTTATTATATTCCCTTGAAAATTGTTAATTTTCCTATATTTGTTTTTATAGAAAACTAATGAGTGTAGACTCAGACTGTAAATTCTGTATGCCTGCAGTAGCATTGGCTCATATCTTAGTTCTATTACTTAAGCTTTTTGCTAATACCCATTTCAGGGGTCAATTCATATACCTGGGCAGAATGTATAATCTGATTTGTATTACTCTTGCCTTTCTCCTTTCTAATTCCTTCCTACTTCTTTGGAAGCTCTAGGTGTCCAGATTTCTTTTTACAGAAAGACATTGTGCCTTCTATTAGAGTTTTGGCTACTCCAAACCTCTGTTTGATAGTTGTTAATGAAAATAAAGGCAAATGAAAGGAAAAAAAGAAAATATGAAGAAAGTAAACAAGAGAGGAAGAAATAAATCTGGGATATTATTGTGAACCTGGTTGCTTCCTTCAAATATTAATACCTTCTTGAATGTTTTACCCTCAAAAAAAAAAAAATATATATATATATATATAATTTAATATATATATATATATAATAGAATTTACAGTTGATATCTGCAGGAGTATTATTCTTAGCTACTTTCTCTTGGAAATGATATTTGGACACTGTCTTTACTCCAAAAGTCAGTGGAAAGCCCATCACTTGACAAGTCTCAAACTCAAATTTCAATCTCTCCTGTACTAGGTAGCAAATTAAATCTCTACTCAGCAATTTCAGCCTTGAAGCTGATGCTTCCTGTATTCCTTAAAAATCTCACCAATATACACAGTCAGGGCTCAGTCAGGACTTCAAGTATACATGATATGCCAATATTAGAGTTTCCAATCTGTGCCACATTATTTTCTAGGTTTTCTTAAAGTCAATCTCTAGCCACTCTGACAATGTTTAAGCTCTTCCTCTGCTCCTCAAGTAAATTAGACAGTAAGCTTCTATTGCAATTCCAGTTTCCTTGTATAACTATAAATGTCGATTCCCTCAAACAAAAACCCAAGAAATAAGTTCCATTTGTATATAGGTCAAATCATTTCCAGTATCTACCTATATCTTATTTTGGCCACTCTCCAGTCCCTTTGTATAAGCTACTTCATCAATTCTGGAATATGAGCCCTATTAATAATTTACTTTCTATTTAAAATATGCACATGACAATTAATCAATGCAAACTTAAGAAATTAAAAGACACTTACTCCTTGGAAGGAAAGTTATGACCAACCTAGATAGCATATTCAAAAGCAGAGATATTACTTTGCCAATAAGGTCCATCTAGTCAAGGCTATGGTTTTTCCAGTGGACATGTATGGATGTGAGAGTTGGACTGTGAAGAAAGCTGAGCGCCAAAGAATCGATGCTTTTGAACTGTAGTGTTGGAGAAGACTCTTGAGAGTCCCTTGGACTACAAGGAGATCCAACCAGTCCATTCTAAAGGAAATCAGTCCTAGGTGTTCTTGGGAAGGACTGATGCTAAAGTTGAAACTCCAGTACTTTGGCCACCTCATGCAAAGAGTTGACTCATTGGAAAAGACTCTGGCTGGGAGGGATTGGGGACAGGAGGAAAAGGGCATGAGAGAGGATGAGATGGCTGGATGGCATCACTGACTCGATGGACATGAGTCTGAGTGAATTCCAGGAGTTGGTGATGGACAGGGAGGCCTGGCGTGCTGCAATTCATGGGGTCGCAAAGAGTCAGACGCGACTGAGTGACTGAACTGAACTGAACTGAAATTTAAGAATCAAAGAAGTTTAAAATTTTATTGCAATAAAATATATTGACAGTGATAGAAAACATTGAAAAACTTGGTGTCATAATCTTGAGTCCAAGAGTGTTTGTCAATTGATTTGTTGTAAATAATGTCTGTCAATTTTGATATCCTATTATCTAGCAGATATGCTGTGCCCTTTCCTTAGATGCTTTTCTGAATCAGTGTTCAACAATACAATCCCCAAAGCTAATATCTTGTTGAAATATTTCTATTTTGGTATATGTTGATTTTTATTTGTTTATGAGTAGTTCTATATGTTTGTAGAATATTGAAATTAGAAGGAACCCCTGTCATTATTTATATTTCACACTCCCATCCAGTGCAAGAATTGCTTCTCAATCTTCTTGACAAATGATCATGCACCTCAGCTCGAGCACTATCAGCAGCTGGGTATTCATTGATCTAATGCCGCTCAAAACAGATGCAAATTCTAGGTTTTACTGTGCAAGACATATAATAAAAGAGAAGAGATTTCTCATTACCCAAGATCCCACAGAATTAACCAAATCTGACAACTTAATTTCAATTCTTAGTTAGTATATTGCTATCATCAAATAGGCCATGAGTAAGCCTAAACTAACTTTTAGAACTCTGAGAAGCCAAATATTACAGCAAGGTTTTATGGCAAAAACTCCAATTATTAATCTATTCATGGTTAAATCAGGGTTAAATTCATGTCCAAAATAGACTGAGAAAAGAATTGGGAGCTTTGCTTTCTAAGACAGCATTTTTTCTCCTTGAGTTACTTGGAACAAATAAAGTCAGGTCTACCAATTCTCAAAGGTTCTCTCTGTAACAACATTCTGGCTCTGCCTCCAGCTGAAACAGACACTGAGGCATAGATTTATAAATGGCACTGAAGAGTTTAGATTTATATAACTCCCAGAGATAAACTCAAAATATGTTTCCATTTAAAACTAAATATACATTTCTCCAAGCTAGGAAACTTTGTTACTACTTAAATAAGTTTAAAAGTGTAATTTATACACATTCATTTTATTACTTGACTATATGGGCTTCAGTTCAGTCGCTCAGTTGTGTCCAACACTTTGTGACCCATGAACTGGAGCACGCCAGGCCTCCCTGTCCATCATCAACTCCCGGAGTCCACCCAAACCTATGTACATTAAGTCATTGATGCCATCCAACCATTTCATCCTCTGTTGTCCCCTTCTCCTCCTGCCCTCAATCTTTCCCATCATCAGAGTCTTTTCAAATGAGTCAGCTCTTCACATCAGGTGGCCAAAGTATAGGAGTTTCAGCTTCAGCATCAGTCCTTCCAATGAACACCCAGGACTGATCTCCTTTAGGACGGACTAGTTGGATCTCCTTGCTGTCAAAGGGACTCTCAAGAGTTTATTCCAACACCACCATTCAAAAGCATCAATTCTTCAGTGCTCAGCTTTCTTTATAGTCTAACTCTCACATCCATACATGACCACTTGAGAAACCATAACCTTGACTAGATGGACCTTTGTTGGCAAAGTAATGCCTCTGCTTTTTAATATGCTGCCTAGGTTGGTCATAACTTTCCTCCCAAGGAGTAAGCATCTTTTAATTTCATGGCCACAGTCACCATCTGCAGTGATTTTGGAAGCCAGAAAAATAAAGTTAGGCACTGTTTCAAATGTTTCCGCATATATTTCCCATAAAGTGATGGGACCAGATGCCAAGATCTTAGTTTTCTGAATGTTGAGCTTTAAGCCAACTGTTTCACTCTCCTCTTTCATTTTCATCAAGAGGCTCTTTAGTTCTTCTTCCTTTTCTGCCATAAGGGTGGTGTCATCTGCATATCTGAGGTTACTGATATTTCTCCTGGCAATCTTGATTCCAGCTTGTGCTTCCTCCAGCCCAGCGTTTCTCATGATGTACTCTGCATATAAGTTAAATAAGCAGGGTAGCAATATATAGCCTTGACATACTCCTTTTTCTATTTGGAACCAGTCTTCTGTTCCATGTCCAGTCTAACTGTTGCTTCTTGACCTGCATACAGCTTTCTCAAGAGGCAGTCAGGTGTTCTGGTATTCCCATCTCTTGAAGAATTTTTCCAGTTTATTGTGATCCACACTGTCAAAGGCTTTGGTATTGTCAATAAAGCAGAAATAGACATTTTTCTGGAATTCTCTTGCTGTTCCCATGATCCAGCTGATGTTGGCAATTTGATCTCTGGTTCCTCTGCCTTTTCTAAAACCAGCTTGAACATGTGTAAGTTCATGGTTTATGTATTGCTGAAGCCTGGCTGGGAGAATTTTGAGCATTACTTTACTATACATATTTATAAATACAGTATTGAGAACATTGCCTCAATATCAGTTGGGTCAGTTTTGACTTTACCTTCCAGTGATGCAAGTTATTAATGACTTTCTTGCTCAAGATTTTTTTTCATGAAGCACATACATTTAAGAGATGACTAGTTAAATGAGAGTTTCAACATTTTTCTATAAGTTTTATATGTCCATGGGAAATAAGACGTTAAATAATTGCAACTGTGATAATAAATATGACGGGTTATGACCTGCATATTAAAGTCAAATCAAAATATATGAATTTATTTTAGGGTATCTGATAGAGTTTTAATTCAGGATCTGTGCAATTTGGATATGCCCTTATTAATAGCCTTTTATTTGTGAATTAAAACAAATCAGAAGGTCATTGATAATTCACAGATTAAAAAATCAAAAGGAGTGTTATTTAAGCTTCTCTAGATTTTCTATTCTAAGTACAGTTCTTTAAATAAAATTGCCAAAGTTTAGATGAATATTCTCTATTTGGGGGATGCATTGTAACCTGATGGATATTGTAAAAATAAAACATTCTATTGCATTTTAGAGGTGATTTCTTTCACAATGGATAAAGCAAGAAGCCTACTCTGCTGGTATATAAAATGCAAGGTCTTGAAAGCCTGTTGGACAGCAAGGAGATCAAACCAGTCAATCCTAAGGGAGATAAACCCTGAATATTCACTGGAAGGACTGATGCTTAAGCTAAAGTTCCAGTGTTTTGGTCATCTGATGCAAACCCACAACTCATTGGGAAAGTCCCTGATGCTGGGAAAGATTGAGGGCAGAAGGATAAGAGGGCATCAAAGGACAAGATGGTTGGTTAGCATCATGGTTGCAATGAACATGAATTTGAGCAAACTCTGGGAGATGGTGAAGGACAGGGAGGCCTGACATGTGACAGTCCATGGGGTCACAAAGAGTAGGACATGACTGGGTGACTAAGAAAAAAACAACAAGATGATTAAATGACTAAAACAAATCCCCAGGTTTTGACATTATCAGTACCCAATNTTGGTTAGCATCATGGTTGCAATGAACATGAATTTGAGCAAACTCTGGGAGATGGTGAAGGACAGGGAGGCCTGACATGTGACAGTCCATGGGGTCACAAAGAATAGGACATGACTGGGTGACTAAGAAAAAAACAACAAGGTGATTAAATGACTAAAACAAATCCCCAGGTTTTGACATTATCAGTACCCAATAGTAATTATGGATTCCATCAGTTTGTGGCAATTTGTTAAGGGGGGAAGATGAAAATATTATAAAAAGAAGTCACACAGAACTCTACTTTCATGTGACACTTCAAATCTAACTAAGAGGTATGGAACCAGGGAAGCTATTTTAATACCAAAAATGAATTGTGTGAAATCTATTCCTTTGTCAGAAATAATTAAATATTTGTTAAGTTAGAGTAAGTTGCCAATTAGATGTGTGTGTGTGACCAGTTGTTCTGTTGTGTCCAGCTCTTTGTGACCCTATGGACTGTTGCCTATCAGGCTGTTCTGTCTTTGGAATTTTCCAAGCAAGAATACTGGAGTGAGTTGCCACTTTCTACTCCAGGGGGATCTTCCTGACTCAGAAATCAAGCCTGCATCTCCTGTGTTTCCTGCATTGGCAGGTGGATTCTTTACCACTACACCACTTGGGAAGTCACTTACATAGGAGAAACTAAAAAGCCTTGGGTAATGTCCTTCTATGTGCTTAGAGGATATAATATCAAAAGAAAAGTATGCTGTATAAAGTTGTGAACAGGCAGATAATTTTCACAAATATTCAGATTCATAATTCACTAATAGAAAATGTAGAGACTGGATAATCATGGGAGAAAAAAATAGGAAGTTCTGCTATATTGAAAGCTGCATAACAAGTAATAATAATATCTAATACTCTATAAATCCATACTTTATATAGAAAAAGTATTAAATAATAAGAAATACATGTGGTTTTAGAAATAAGGTACTCTTTTTAGTGGTTGATGCCTCTTTGTTTATGATTATGATGATAGACTATGCAGACATAGAGGCCTGATATGTCCTGTTAGGATGACCACTGGTCCCCTAAACCATGAGCTTTGGATATTCTCAGAGTAAACTAAGGCTTATCAAATGCCCCAGACATTCTGGACAGAGAGACACAGAGACACAGAAACAAGGAAAAACAGAAAGGAGTAAGTGACATGACAGTGAGTCAAGAAGAAACTTTGGAGTCACTGAGAATTTTGGCAGGAATCCAGATAAGATAGTGCCAGAATCATTTTCTATTGTTTTATCTGATAAATAGTTTGGCTTTTAGATAAAGTAAAAACGGTCATAAGGGATTTCTTTTGCCTATGTATACTGTTTTAATACAGAATATACATCATGATTATAGAAAAACCAAACAGTGTTGGTGACAGACAGAGAGATAGATAGATAATCATATCCATAATCATATCTAAGTGCTGAGAATTTTAAATATAGAGAAGAAAAGGAAAAGAGAAGAACCACTAGATTACATTGGAAAGCCCTTACTATAGAGAATACCAGGTGAGATAGACAGAATCTATCTCTACCTGCTTGTTAAACCTTATCCCTTTCCCCTCATTGACTCACTCTCTGTTTTTCAGTCAGGATTCATTTCAGTTCTTCAGAGACAACAAGATCTTTCTTGCCTCAGGCAATTGTATCTTGCTTCTTGGATCATATTTTCTCTACTCTTTTCATAACTGACTTCTTATAATTCTTGTTCTGAGAAGCTCCTCTGACCATCAGCTCCTTGTAATTTCCTTACTCTAGCTTCCAACACTTACTTTTATCCTTCACAAAGTTTATCACTGTTTTTATGCCATTGTCTATAATTTATATTATCTGTATCTCATTAGAAAGCCAGCCATCAGGGCAGGAATCACATTTCTTTTGTTCACCACAGCTGATCACTCAAGTATCACAGTCCTTAACAGATGGTAGATGTTTATTGAGTAAAGGGAGGAAAAAAAAAAAAAAACACTTCTGGATTTACCTAGTAATTTATGAGAAAAATACGTATGATTGACATGGGTTCACATGTCTATTTTTTAATGCAAAAACACAGTGATAAAGAAGTAGCCCTTTCAGAGAATTAGAACAAATAATTATAAAATTTATTGTTGTTGCTCTAAATTGCAGCATGCCAGGCTTCCCTATCCTTCACTATCTCCCAGAATTTGCTTAAACTCATGTCCATTGAGTCAGTGATCCCATCCAACCATCTCATCCTCTGTCACCCTCTCCTCCTTCTGCTCTCAAGTTTTCCCAGCATCAAGGTCTTTTTCAATAAGTCGGCTCTTCGCATTAAATGGCCAAAGTATTGGAGCTTCAGCATCAGTGAATATTCAAGGTTAATTTCCTTCAGGTTTGACTAGATTGATCTTCTTGCAGTCCAAAGGACTCAAGAGTTCTCCAGTACCACAATTTGAAAGCACAGATTTTGTCAGTGCTCAACCTTCTTTATGGTACAACTCTCATATCTGCATGTGATGATTGGAAAAACCATAGCTTTGATTATACAGAGCTTTGTTGGCAAAGTGATGTTTCTGCTTTTAACACACTGTTTAAGTTTGCCATAGCTTTCCTTCCAAGGACCAATCCTATTTTAATTTCATGGCTGCAGTTACCATCCACAGGAAGCAAGTAAGGTGGTCTGGTATTCCCATCTTTTGAAGAATTTCCCACAGTTTGTTGTTATCCACACAATCAAAGGCTTTAGTGTAGTCAATGAAGCAGAAATTGATGTCTTTTTTTTTTTTTTCTGGAATTCTCTTGCTTTTTCGGTTATCCAAGGACTGTTGGCAGTTTGATCTCTGGTTCCTCTACCTTTTCTATATCGAGCCTGTGCATCTGATAGTTCTTGGTTTATGTACTGTTGAAGCCTAGCTTGAAGGATTTTGAGTATTACTTTGGCGCATAAAATGAGTGCCATTGTACAGTGGTTTGATCATTCTTTAGCATTGCCCTTCTTTGGGATTGGATTGAAAACTGACTTTTTCCAGTGCTATGGCCAAAGCAATCCTGAGGGAAAAGAACAAAGGTGGAGACATAACCCTCTCTGAATTCAGACAATAATATAAAGCTGGAGTGCACAAACAGGGTGATATTGGCACAAAAACAGAAATATGAATCAATGGAATGGAATAGAGAGTCCAGAAATAAGCCCACCCACTTATGATCAATTAATCTTTGACAAGGGAGGCAAGAATGCACAATGGAGAACAGACAGTCTCTTCAGCAACTGGTGTTCAGAGAGCTGAACAGCCACATGCATGTAAATCAATGAAGTTAAAACACTCCCTCACACCATACATAAAAATAAATTCAAAGTGGCTTAAATACTTAAGTACAAAACATGATACCATAAAACCCTTAGAAGAGAAAATAAGCAAAACATTCTCTGGCATAAATCATAGCAATACTTTCTTAGATCAGTCTCTCAAGTCAGTATATGTAAAATAAATAAAATAAATAAATAGACCTAATTAAACTTATAAACTTCTGGGTAGCAAAGGAAACTATAAACAAAATGAAAAGACAACCTATACAAGAAAATACAAGAAAATATTTGTTAATGATGTGATCAATAAGAGCTTAATTTCTAAAATGTACAAACAGGTCATACATCTCAATATCAAAAAATCAAAGAACCCAATAAAAAAATGGACAGAAGACCTAAAGAGACTTTTCTCCAAAGGAAGCATAAAGATGGCCAGGAGGCAAATGAAAAGATGCTCAACATTGCAAATTATTAAAGAAATACAAGTCAAACCTCAATGGGGTATACCTTACACTGGTGAGAATGGCCATAATAAAAAAAAAAATCTAAAAAAAACTATCACTGGAGAGGGCATAAGAAAGAGGAACACTTTTACACCTTTGGTGGAAATGTAAAGTGGTGCAGGCAGTAAGGAAATAGTATGGAGGTTCCTTAAAAAAAAAAAAAAATTGAGTTACCCTACGATCCAGCAATCCCATGCCTAAGCACAGATCCAGAAAAAACAAAACCTTTAATTCAAAAAGATACATGTACCTCAATGTTCATTATGGCACTATTTATAATAGGCAAAATGTGCAAACAGGTTAAGTGAATTATAGGGGACTGGAATGCAAAAGTAGCAAGTCAAGAAACACCTGGAGTAACAGGCAAATTTGACCTTGGAGTACAGAATGAAGCAGGGCTAAGGCTAATAGATTTCTACCAAGAGAACCACTGGTCATAGCAAACACCCTCTTCCAACAACACAAGAGAAGACTCTAAAGATGGATATCACCAGATGGTCCACACCAAAATCAGATTGATTATATTCTTTGCAGCCAAGGGTGGAGAAGCTCTATATAGTCAGCAAAAACAAGACTGGGAGCTGACTGTGGCTCAGATCATGAACTCCTTTTTGCCAAATTCAGACTGAAATTGAAGAAAGTGGGGGAAACCACTATACCATTTAGGTATGATCTAAATCAAATCCTGTACGACTATACATTGGAAGTGAGAAATAGACTTAAAGGGCTAGGTCTGATAGACAGAGTGCTTGATGAACTATGGATGGAGGTTCGTGACATTGTACAGGAGACAGGAATCAAGACCATTCCCAAGAAAAAGAAATGCAAAAAGCAAATTGGCTGTCTGAGGAGGCCTTACAAATATCTGTGAAAAGAAGTGAAATATATGCCCTTAGCCAAATGCTGAATATCTCCTAGACACTGTATCATTGCTTTTCTTTTCAATTCCTATCAATCAACTGAAGAATGATCATTTCTTGTTCAAAGCGTGCTTAGAAAATGACTTTCATTGCTTTTTTTTTTCCCTTGGACTAACGATACCTGTGAATTGGGAAATATTTAAAAAGTACAAATGAATGCCACTTGGAGTTCAAAGTCAAAACTGCAGCTTGAACAGCATAGAGCAGGAATGCTGGAAGGCAAGGTAGGAAGAATGGAGTAAATGTAGGAGAGACTGCTGCTCTAACCTCCAGACAGAGCTTTCCAGAAGTTTGTGTGGCATAGGAAACACAGCTGGGACAAGCAGTCTCTGCTGAGATTTTTCTCAAAGCTAGTCAGCAAGGTCTCTACTGTGCTTTCCGCTTCTCCTCCTCCCTTTCCTCCTCTTCTTTCTCCTCCTGTCTCTCCCCCTCCTCCCCTTCCTTCCCCTCATTCTCCTCCCCCTCCTCTTCCTTCTCCTCTATCTTCCTCATCAACCTCCTCCTCCTACAACATACATAAATCAGGGTGGGAACAATTGTCAAAGCCGGTTCAGAGCAGGCAGGGAGCCAATTCAGTCCTATGGAATCTTCCACTCTCAGCTGAAGAGAAGCTGTGTGTGGGGGCGGGGGGTGTATGTGCCCACACACATGCATGGATTTAAAATAAAAATAAGATCTCATTTGCAGCTTTTTTTTTTTAAATTATGAAAGTTATACCTGCCCATTGAGAAAAATCTATAAGGTTCAGGAAAATGTAAAGAAGAAAAACATATTACCATGATGTTGTTCATTCACTCAGTCATGTCCGATTCTTTGCGAATCCCACGGACTGCAGCATGCCAGGCTTCCCTGTCCTTCACTATCCTAGAGTTTGCTCAAACGTATGTTCATTGAGTTGATGTTGCCATCCAAACATCTCATCCTCTGTCGTCGCTTCTTCTGCCTCGATCTTTCCCAGCATCAGGGTCTTTTCCAATGAGTCGGCTCCTTAAGGAAGTAAGTAAGTGTTAGTCGCTCAGTCCTGTCCAACTCTTTGTGATCCCATGGACTGTAGCCTGCCAGGCTCCTTTGTCCATGAGATTTTCCAGGCAAGAATACTGGAGTGGGTTGCCATTTCCTTCTCCAGGGGATCTTCTCGACCCAGGGATCAAACCCATGTCTCCTGCTTGGCAGGCGGATTCTTTACCACTGAACCACCTGGGAAGCCCTATAATCCAGGTAAGCAGGTACAAAGTAAGTAGAAAGTCACAATGACTCCCTACAGAGTTGGGGAAAATTCTCTTCTTTCAAGAAGTGTAACCACCATTTTAAATTTAACCTCATGTTGTGAATTTCAGGGTCAATAAATAGATTTGCAGTTTATTTTATAAGTCACTTTAAAATAAAACTCTTCAGGTTTCAAACTTTAATCTCTATTTTTCCAATTTCAAAGGTAAAATATTCTTTTAAAGATCAAATAAAATACAGACGTATAACAGAGATAATGAAATTGTCTCTCATCTCCTTCATTTGGAAAATCTGTGGAAATATTCTCTGTTTATAGCTTTGAGAATATTCCTTAAGAGAATTTTCTTGGGGGATATACAAATATATTTATTTGCAAAAGTGAGACAATACTAAAAACATAGTTATTATTCTGCATGTGTATTTCTAATTTTATCCATTCCTACAAAGCTTGCAGGCTCCACTTTCTACTTGTCAATAAACTCAGAACATATTCCAGGTCAATAAATATACTTCTACATCATTTTATGACTCACTCACTATTCAATAAGATTGTTTCTAATTTTAGGATTTTTTTTCTGGTTATAAATTATATATGCTTGCTGCAAAAATTCAAAGGATACAAATGGTATAAACTAAGAAGTGAAATTTCCCTGTGTATCTCCCTTTCCCTGTCAAGGTTGTTGTTGTCGTCACTCAGTCGTGTCCTGCTCTTTGCGACCCCATGGCTGCAGCACAGCAGGCTTCCCTGTCCTTCACTATCTCCCAGAGTTTGCTCAGACTCATGTCCATTGAGTTGGTGATGCCATTCAATCATCTCATCCTCTGTTGCCCCCTTCATCTACCTGTCGAAGTAACTATTGGTATCTATTCTTCCAGTTTTTTCTTTGCAAAATACTAATCTCTCTGCCCACCCCCGTTATGTACACACACAGACACACATACATTCTTTTGCACAAAATGAGGTTGTATTGGGTATATTGTGAAACAACATGTCGTTTTTTTTACTTAAAATATATATATTTGACACCTTTCTATGGCATTCGATACAGCTCCACCTAAGTTCCTTTAACCCAGTCAGAGGATTCCATTGTACACATGTGCAATTTACAAATCATGCTGAAATGGATGTCCATTTTACTTTACTTTTGTGCACTTAACTTATGTGCACCCATTATTTTTGTAAGTTCTTATGAGTGAAATTTGTCTCAAAGAACAAACACATTTGATATTTGCCTTCAAAAGTCTGAAGCAATTTATAGTCACAGCAAGGGTATAAGAGACTAACAATTTTTACACACTTTCTGAAACATCATAGATCATAAAGATATTCTAAAACATGTTTTCCCCTCCAGTAAAATCACACATGTAAATCCTAGAATTTGGGACCGTTGCTATTATTGGTGGTGTGATAGTAGTGATGTGTTTGTGTTTCTGATAATGTTTGCAACTGCCTAGAACTCTTTCCTTTTGAATCATTTTTGACACTCTTCCCATGTAGCAATTGCTCCTCTAAATTCTTGTCCTTGCCCAAATACTGAAACTAGGGATATATGTAGAGATGAATATTCCTGATTTTATCCTCATGCATATCCTGGACTATTTTCTTAGGTTGAATTCTTGGAAGTGGGATTGCTGGATCAAAGAGTGCATAGAATATGAAGCCAAAGGTTTTCTTTATATGCTTATAACTCCCAAGTGTATTTCTTGTCCAAAATCTCCTCTGAGTTTCATACTTGTATTAAGCCACTGCTTTTCATCTTAACATCTCAAACTGAAGATATCCAAAAGAAGATATCCAAAACTAGTCTAATCATCTCTACTTTCTCTCATTCTCCAACACAGTCCTCCCTTACCTTTCCTTATCTCAATGAATGGTAGGTAACATCATCCGTTTTTACAAACCAGAAACTGTGATACCTCTTTGTCATCTTCACCCGCAGTTTCTTCCAAGTCCTATTGCTCCTATCCCCTGAATGTATTTTCAAAATCTTTTTTTCCCAACTCCACTGCTACTGCACTAGTCCCAACCAACATCTTTTTCTTAGCTAAACTACTATGTTGTTATTTTAGTTGCTCAGTCATGTCTCTTTTGTGACCCCATGGACAGCCCGCAAGGCTGTCTATGAAATTTTACAGGCAAGAATACTGGAGTGGGTTGTCATTTCCTCCTCCAGGGAGTGACCCAGGGATTGAACCCTCATCTTCTGCGTCTCCAGCATTGGCAAGCAGATTCTTTACCACTGAGCCACCGGGTAAGCCCGTATTTCAGAGTAAATGACATTTATTACATGAACTCCAGGAATATGAAATATAACCAAATTAAGTCACCATCTACATAAAAACACAGAATTTACCCATTTTACACAATTCTCAACATTTAGCCTTTACTTTATGCATATTAAATATGCAAAAGACACTGACTTTCATTTTTTTAAAACTGATGTCATTAATAAGGAAAGTCTCAGAGTAAACAGAGAAAGAAAAACAAATGTAATAAAATTTTTAGAAAAAAATTAAGTTTTTCCAAAATAATAGATACAACAATTTATAAATTCTTTTTAGGTTTTGGAAATACTAGTAGATACATGGTTACATGCAAATTTTCACTATTTTGATAACACAGTGGACATAGAGACGAGAAACCTCGAATTCAAAATGCAGCTTTAACCTTTTCCCCCCTGATTTTAGAAACAAACAAGCAGTAATTTCCTCTTCTCAAGTGTCTAAAATGAATGAGGAAAATGTACATAGCTGGAGTTTCTCAGTTAGTGAGAAATTACAGAGAACAAATGCTCACTTTTTTCTATCCGTAGTTCTAAACAAATTCACTTCTTTCTTCTTTCCTCCCTTCCTCCCATCCTTCCTCCTTTTGTTGCCTTTCTTTCCTTCTTTCCTTTTTATTGAGATATAATTCACAATCATAAAATTTAAACCTCACAATTGAGTGGTTTTTTAATATAGTTAATTTAGTTACACAATTTTGTCACCGTTGTCACTAATGTCAAAATATTTTTATCAACCCTCTCACACCCAAAACCTCTCTGTATCCATTAGCAGCCACTCTCCATTGTCCCTTCTCTTTATGGTAAAAGATCTATATTATGTCCCTCTGGATTTTCCTATCCTGAACATTTCATATATATGGAATCATAAAATATAAGGCATTTTGAATTGGTTTCTTTTTACTTAGCATAATGTTTTTGAGGTTCATCCACAGTGTAGCGTTTATCAGTACTTCATTCCTTTTTAAGACTGAATAATATTTCACTTTGTTATCCATTCATCATTAGATGGACATTAAGTTATTTCTACTTTTGAATTATTACAAGTAATTTTGCTATGAACATTTATGTATACAATTTTTATATGAATATGTTTTCAATTTAGGAGGTATTTTATACCTAGGAGTTGAATTGGTGAGTCATATGGTAACTTTCTGATTAATGTTTTGAGTAACTGCCACTTTTCCAAAATGACTGCACCATTTTATATTCCCACCAGAAATGTAAGAGAGTTCCAGTTTATCCACATCCTTGCCAAAACTTATTTTTGTCTACTTTTTTATTATACCTAGCCTAGTGGATGCTGATTAGTATCTAATTGACAGTTTTATATGCATTTTCTTACTAACTAATGATTTTGAATATCTTTTCATATGCTTATTGGCCATTAGTATATCTTCTTTGAAGAAATACCTATTCAAATCATTTTTTCATCTTTTAAAAACTGAAATTTTGTTAGGTTTTATTAGTATTACAAATGGTAGTTTTATGTCAGTAAGACTCTGATGCGGGAAAGATTGAGGGCAGGAGGAGAAGAGGGCGACGAAGGTTGAGATGGTTGGATAGCATCACTGACCCAATGGATGTAAGTCTGAGCAAACTCCGGGAGATAGTGAAGACACCTTGGCGTGCTGCAGTCCATGGGGTCACAAAGAGTCAGACACACCTTGGCGACTGAACAACAATTGTGTGTTTTAGTTTATTAAATATTAGCAAATAATCAAGATTATTGTTGACATTTTGTCTTCTTTGCATCTATTGAGATGACCATGTCTTTCCCCTTTAATCCATTGATGTATCTCATTATTCCATAGATTTCCTGGCATTTAACTTTGAATTTCAGCAATAAATAATACCTTGTGTGCTCAGTTCAATTTACTTATACAAGGTACTTTACAGTACATATCAATATTGAGTACAATATCTATTCAAGGTGCAATAACATAAGCCTAATAGAAGTTACTAACACAAATACAATGGTTCTGTTGAGAGAAAGCTCATGTTCAGAGAAATTTCAGAGGAGCAGGTGGGGTCAAGCCATTCATAGCTTCTCCCTTAAGAATGCATTCTCAATTGGAGAGATGGACCATTTGAACAGAGCATTATTATGGTCAGTGAACATGTCAGCCCACCTACGTTCACCTATTTTAAATTGAGTTGTCTTTTCTTGTTGTTCAGTTGTAAGAGTTCTTTAAATAGTCTGAATATTAAAGCCTTTTCAGATATATGATTTGCAGATACTTTTTCCCATTCTATAGATTGTATTTTCATTTTCTTGATGATAATCCTTTGAAGCATGAAAATTTCTAAATTTGATAAAGTCAAATTTATTTTCTCTTTTGTTGTTTGTATTTTTGGTGTTATATCCCAGAAACCATTGACTAATTCAAATTCACAGAGATTTCTCCCTATGTTTTCAGCTAAGAGTTTTGTAGTTCTAGTTCCTACAATTAGATGTTTGACTCATTTGGAGTTAACTTTGGTACATGGTGTGAAGTAGGGGTTCAAATTAATTATTTGGCATAAGTATAGCACTTGTCTTAGAACCATTTGTTGAAAAGCCTATTCTTTTCCCATTGAATTGTCTTGCCATCCTTGCTGAAAGTCAATTAATGTAAATAAATGAGTTAGTTTATGACTGTCCCTATCAGGATTACACAGTCTTAATTATAGTAGCTTTGTGGTAACCTTTGAAATTTGGTTGTTTGAGTCCCCCCAA
This sequence comes from Aepyceros melampus, assembly GCA_006408695.1. Classification (NCBI taxonomy): domain Eukaryota; kingdom Metazoa; phylum Chordata; class Mammalia; order Artiodactyla; family Bovidae; genus Aepyceros; species Aepyceros melampus. Next base: position 35,540 of record SJXQ01004895.1, on the reverse strand, counting down.
CATTGCTCTTTTTTGAGACTGTTTTTTGCTATATTTTCTGTTTCTTATACTTTGGTATTAATTTTAATTTCAATTTGAGTATTTCTGCAAAAAAAGAAAACCAACTTGGATTTTGATAGCAATTGTGTTGGATGTGTTGATCAATTTGAGGAGTGCTGCTATCTTAGCAACAGTAATCTTCCAGTCCATTTAACATAACGGCCTCTCCTTTTATGTAGGTCTTTGAAAATTTTCTTACAACAACAATGTTTTATAGTTTTCAGTGTATAATTCTTGCATTTCCTTGATTCCAAAGTACTGTATTCTTTTTGATGCTATTTTTAATAAAATTATTTTCTTAATTTCATTTTTGGGCTCTTCATTGTTGGTATATTACAATATAAAGGAGTTTTTCATGTTGATTCTTTAGCCTGGAACTCTTTCTGAACTTGTTTACTAATTCTAATAGTTTATTTGTGGATCCTTAGAATTTTCTATGTACCTGATCATATCATCTGGAAATAGAGATTGTTTTACTTCTTTTCCTATTTGGACAACATTTTTTCCTTCCTAAGTTGCCTGGCAAGAGCATCTAGTTGAATAGAAATGGCAAAAGTGAGGATCCTTGCTTTGTTCTTGATTTTAGTGTCTTCATCTAATCTTCCGCCAGATTTATTCTTCATCTAGAGCAACCATTTAAAAAGTTAATTTATATCTGATTACTACCCTTCCTAAAAACTCCAGTAGATTCTTGTCATACTTAGAATACCCAAATCATTTTTCTTGGCCCTTAAAGATCTTTTTCTCCAATCTTATCTTGTATTACTCTTTTTGCTCTCTGCACACTAGCCACATAACTGTTAAAGAATCTAAAATGCACCATATTCTATCCTGCCACAGGACCTATATACATGCTAGCCCTCTCTTTGACAAGCCAATTTCTTTAACTCCCTTGCCTCTTTGTGCTAATCTGAAGCCACCTGGAGAAACCCCACTCATGGACGAACAATTCAGTTTCCATTCTTTTGTTCCTAATATTGTTTCTGGGTGCTGGTGGGAAAAACTATGTAACATCACGATTTGGTCTCAAAGTCCAGGTATGCCCAGGGTTTCTTCAATGTTTCACTGCTTTTGTCTCTCATTCACTTTCACAGTGTCAAGACTTTTTCCACTCTTAAACCTCAGAACCTTCCCCACTATCTCATCGTTTTCTTCTTTAATGCTAAGCCCTTCACTTTTCTTTTGGATCTGCCTCTTCTGTGAGCTTACTCCTTCAGTTATTCTCAATTTCTTCTGTAATTTCAATCTCTCATCCAACTACTTTCTCAATAAATTTTAAGTATACTCAAATTGTTTCCAGAAAAAAGGACAAATTGACAAAACAAAGCCCTACTTTGCCCCTACACCCCTCTCCAGCGATTGCCCCCCCCTTCTCAGACAAAGTACTGCAAAGAATTGTATAGTTCTCTATTACCACTTTCTCACCTCCCACTTTTTCTAGCCTGGATTGTAGCACTATCTCTCCTATGAAATTGCTCTTTGTAAATGACTTCAATGTTGCAGAATCAAATGGGTAACTCTCAATTTTACCCACAAGTGATCTCATGCTAGCATTTGATCATTCCCTCCTTTTCTAAATTGTTTTTCTTTTTCTATGTACAAAGAAAACTCTATAATACTTTTAAAAATCTAGACATTTAAAAAATATATGATAAAAAATAAAGAGCCCTGTAATCCCAACCTGAAACAATCAGGACTGTTAGCAGATCATTGTTTATTCTTCCAGACATTTTTTTCTGTGCCAAAACTAATGTACTGTATATAATAATTGTCTGTGATGAAAAGGGGCTTATTATATTACTAACAGCTGTTTTGCATCTCATTTTAAATTTATATCTTCAACTACTTTCCATGTTAGTCCATATTATGATTCTACCTAACTCCTTTTAATTGATTCATCATTTTTCCATGGAGAGAATTTACTTAATTTATGGAAGTCTTCTATATTGATGGATGTTTGTTTATAGATGCTTGCAATTACAGACAATGCTGTAGTAAACATTCTTGTAACTTATGTGAGTATTTTTGTGGAACAAATGTGTAGAGCTAGAATAAAACTATCTTAATCATGAAAGAAGATAATTTTCATTTTATTACAAATATGAGATTATTTTAAAAGTTTAGGCAGTATATCAAGGTTTAAAGAAAATAAAAATCATTACCAATCTCTATTTACAGATGATCAATTTTATCTGCCACTTAGTGTGTGTCTACAAAGGTACTATGCTGTCATTTTGTATACAATAACACATCTAATGCCTAAGGACGATCCTGAAGGACACCATTATTATATCCAGTGTTATACACGAATAAGCTAAGTTTTGGAGAGGATGAGGAAACTTATTGATGATCACATGACTAGTAGCAGCATTCTGGTCAAGGCACTCTGATGGTGACCCTGCAGTGCAATACATGGAGCTATTATCTCCATTCTCTAGATTGGAAAGCTGAGGTTTAGGGAAAGTTTAGCATCTTGTCCTGGGTCAGCAATAAGTAATTGACATGTTGAGTTTCCAATCTGGGTCTCCCTTCAAAGCCTTTGCATTTTCTTCTAAATTACATTTTCCATGTTTTCTTATTATTAATATTTTAATGGTTTTTTATGATTATGAAAGTAATTTTTCTCATTTTTGAAACTACAGGAACCATGCTCAAGTTTACACCAAAAAAAATGTACATAATAAATCATCCTATCACCCACTAAAAACTACTATTTTGGTCTATTTCCTTCCTTTATTTTCTATAAACATAAGCTTTTCCTTTCCTGTCTTGTGACCTTTTCATATTCATTCCTTTTGTTTTCTTTCTTCTTCCAGATATTTACTTGACTGATTCCTTGCATTCAGGGCTTAGTTTAAATGTCACCCTCTCAGAGAATGCTTTTCTAATTTTCTAATCTAAAGGAAGCCAAAGTTACTTTCTACTCCTTACCCTATTTCATATTCTTCTTTAAATTTTTTAATTGGAGTATAGTCGATTTACAGTGTTTCAGGTGGACAGCAAAGTGATTCAGATGGCTACAGATTCTTTTTCAGATTCTTTTCCATTATAGGTAGTTACAAGATACTGAGTATAGTTCCCTCTGCTGTACAGCAGGACCTTGTTGTTTATCTATTTTGTATATAGTAGTATGAATCTCTTAATCCCAAATCCCTAATTTATCCCTCCACCACTTTCCCTTTTGGTAACCCTAAGTGTTTTCCATGTCTGTGAGACTATTTCTATTTTGTAAGTGAGTTCATCTTAATCTTTTTTTTTTTTTAGATTCTACTTGTAAGTGATATCATATGATATTTGCCCTTCTCTGACTGACTTCACTGAGTATGATAATCTCTAGATCTATTTATGTTGCTGCAAATGGCATTATGTCATTCTTTTTAATCTCTGTATCTCTGAGTAATATTCCATTATATATACATGTGTGTGTATATACATATACATACAACATCTTCTTTATCCATTTCTCCATCAATGGACATTTATGTTGCTTTCATGTCTTGGCTATTGTAAATAGTGCTGCTATGAACACTGGAAATTTGGAAAACTCAGCAGTGACCACAGGACTGGAAAAGGTCAGTTTTCATTCCAGTCCCAAAGAATGCTCAAACTACCACACAATTGCACTCATCTCACACGCTAGTAAAGTGATGCTTAAAATTCTCCAAGCCAGGCTTCAGCAGTATGTAAACCATGAACTTCCAGATGTTCAAGCAGGTTTTAGAAAAGGCAGAGGAACTAGAGATCAAATTGGCTCATTGAAAAAGCAAGAGAGTTCCAGAAAAACATCTATTTCTGCTTTATTGACTATGCCAAAGCCTTTGTGTGGATCACAAGAAATTGTGGAAAATTCTGAAAGAGATGGAATACCAGACCACTTAACCTGCCTCTTGAGAAACCTATATACAGGTCAGGAAGCAACATTTAGAACTGAACATGGAACAACAGACTGGTTCCAAAAAGGAAAAGGATTACGTCAAGGCTGTGTATTGTCACCCTGCTTATTTAACTTCTATGCACAGTACATTATGAGAAATGCTGGGCTGGAGGAAGCACAAGCTGGAACCAAGATTTCTGGGAGAAATATCAATAACCTCAGATATGGAGATGACACCACCCTTATGGCAGAAAGTGAAGAGGAACTAAAAAGCCTCTTGATGAAGTGAAAGAGGAGAGTGAAAAAGTTGACTTAAAGCTCAACATTCAAATAAATTTATATTAAAAAAAAAAGCTCAACATTCAGAAAACTAAGATCATGACATCTGGTCCCATCACTTCATGGGAAATAGATGGGGAAACAGTGGAAACAGTGTCAGACCTTATTTTGGGGGGCTCCAAAATCACTGCAGATGGTGATTGCAGCCATGAAATTAAAAGATGCTTACTCCTTGGAAAGTTATGACCAACCTAGATAACATATTACAAAACAGAGACATTACTTTGTCCACAAAGGTCCATCTAGTCAAGGCTATGGTTTTTCAGTGGTCAGATGTGATGGTCAGTTGGACTATAAAGCAAGCTGAGCATCAAAGAATTGATGTTTTTGAACTGTGGTGTTGGAAAAGACTCTTGAGAGTCCCTTGGACTGCAAGGAGATCCAACCAGTCCATGCTATAGGAGATCTGTCCTGGGTGTTCATTGGAAGGACTGATGTTGAAGCTGAAACTCCAATACTTTGGCCACCTCATGCGAAGAGTTCACTCGTTGGAAAAGATCCTGATGCTAGCAGGCATTGGGGGCAGGAGGAGAAGGGGATGATAGAGGATGAGATGGCTTGATGGCATCACTAACTCGATGGACATGAGTTTTGGTAAACTCTGGGAGTTGGTGATGGACAGGGAGGCCTGGTGTGCTGCGGTTCATGGGGTTGCAAAGAGTCGGACACGCTGAGCAACTGAACTGAACTGAACTGATGAACACTGGGGAGCATGTATCTTTTTGAATTAGAGTTTTCACCTTTTCCAGATATATGCCTAGGCTTTGGATTGCTGAGTAATATGGTAACTGTATATTTAGTTTTTTAAGGAACCTCCATACTATTTTCCATAGTGGCTGCACCAATTACATTCCCATCAACAGCTTAGGAGGATTCCCTTTTCTCTACAAACCTCTTCAGCATTTATTTGTAGACTTCTTCATGATGGTCATTTTGACCAGTGTGAGATAAAAACCTTTTTATAGTTTTGATTTGTGTTTCCTCAATAATTAAATATGTTGAGAATATTTTCATGTGTCTCTTGGCCATCTGTATGTCTTCTTTGCAGAAATGTCTATTAATGTTTTCTGTGCTTTTTTGTTTGGTTGTTTTTTTTTTGGAATATTGAGCTGTATGACAGAGACGGTAAACTTCTTAGTGTAGGTTTTGGCAATGATATTTGGACTCTGACACTGAAAGCAAAAGCAAAAAAACAAGTATAACTACTCCAAACTAAAACAAAGGACCCTGTCAACAAAATGAAAAGGCAACCTACTAAATGGGAGAAAATATTTGTAAATCATATATCTGACAAGGGGTTAATAACCAAAATATATAAAGAACTAACATAGCTCAATAGTGAAAAAGAAGAGCCCCAAACATTTCAATTAAATAATGGATAGAAAAAACACTTTTTCAAAGAAAACATAGATGACCAATAGACACATAAAAAGATACTCCATATCATAATTAGGAAAATGCAGATCAAAACCACAATGAATTACCATGTCATACCTGTTAGAATGGCTATCGCCAAAGAATACAAGAGTTATTAAATGCTGGTGAGAATGTAAAGAAAAGGGAGCCTTGTGTACTGCTGGTGGAAATGTAAATTGGTTCAGCCACTATGGAAAATAATATGATGATTCCTCAAAAATTAAAAATAGAACTGCTATGTGATCCAGCAATTCCACCTCTGGGTATTTTCTTAAAAAAACAAAAGTACTAATTTAAAAAGTTATATATGCATCCTCATGCTCATTGCAGCATTATTTGCAGTAGCCAAGATTTGGAAACATAAGTGTCTATCAATAGATGAATGAATAAGGAAAAATCAAACATTATTCAGCCACTACATGGAGGGGCCTCGATGCTAAATGAAACGTCAGACAAAGATAAATACCATATAATCTCTCCTGTATGTGGACTATTATGATAGTCCACTATAGATCTGTATCTATATATATGTCCAAGCTCACAGATAACAGAGCACAGATTAGTGATTTCCAGAGGTAAGGGGTAGGGGTAGGAGAAATGTGTGAACTGTTTTGAACTGTTTTTTTTTTTTTAATTTAAATTAATTTAATTTTCAAATTGGACAAAGGATAGTCTTTCCAATCAATGGCACTGGAACCACTAGAAGTCTATATAAAAATATGAACCTAAACAGAATAAAATAAAATGCCATACACATTTATGGTAATATGCTAAAGGGCGCATAAGCCAGCTAAAAGAGCACCCAATGGCCAAGGCTAGAACAATTTGAGGAGTAAAATAAATAACAAGGTGTTGGATTATAACAAAGTATAAAATAAATATCAAGAGCTCATTGTTGCTGTTTTAGTCGCTAAGTTGTGTCTGACACTTTTGCTAACCCCATAGACTACAGCTCACCAGGTTCCTCTGTCCATGAGATTTCCCAGGCAAGAACACCGGAGTGGGTTGCCATTTCTTTCTCCAGGGGATCTTCCCAACCCAGGGATCGAACCTGCATCTCCTGCATTGGCAGGTGATTCTTTACTACTGAGCCAGCCCCCTGGGAAATCCCATGACCACATACTGACATAAACAAGTGATTCACAAATAAATAAATGGAGAATAGCCAAGTTTCCTCTGCAGAAGAATTCCAAATAATTTATATAGCTACTCCCTTTTCATGGTAAGGAGAGTGAGCATCACTCTTCATCCCTTAAGTGTGACTTCTTTCCAAAAGTATAGTTTATGGAAAGGAGGAGAAGAGTAAGTTTACATTAGAGAAATCCGAGAAACACTACCTCAGTTGGGTGATTGTGGTTTATATCCACACTGAGGTCATGTTGGTAGCAGGAACTCTTGTTATCTGATGAGAATGACCCCTTAACCTTGTTGACCTTTTTCTCAAAAACCTACGCGTGTGCACATGCACGCTCTTTTGCTAAGCTGTGTGCAACTCATTGCAACTTCAGGGACTGCAGCCTGCTAGGCTCTTCTGTCCATGGGATTTCCTACACAAAAATACTGGAGTGAGTTGCCTTTTCCTTCTCCAGGGGGTCTTCTCCACACAGGAATTGAATCTGCGTCTCCTGCATTGGCAGATGGAATATTTACTGCTGAGCCACCTGGGAAGCCCTCTTCAAAAACCCAAAACTGCTGTTTGCTTGTAAAGTAAAAGAAATCCCAGTTCTTAAATATTATACAAAATGTGTCTCCACAAACCCTCAAAACTCTTAAAGTCATCAAAAACAAGAAAAATCTGAGAAATTGTAGCAGTGTAGAAATGTCTAAGAAATCATGTCATTTGAATGTAATGTGGTCTCCTGGATGAAATCCTGGAACAGAGAAACAACATTAGGTAAAATCTAAGGAATAATAATAATGTGTCCAAAAAAATTAAAAAGTGTGAATCTCCTAGACTATATAAATCAGATGCAGGAGAAATGCCAGTGGGCTCATCAAGATGCAAATGAGGGAGAGAGTAACGTGTAAGACTTTCCATTGAGAAGCTGACTGGATAATGAGTGTCTGAATAGTAGCCCCAGATCCCACAGAGAGTTACTGACCATAGACATTGAAAGTGGAAAATGTTAAGAGAAAAGCAGATCTGTTCTCTGGAAAAAAGAGTCAAGGATAGGGTGAGGGTCAGAGATGGCTGTTACGTACATAGCTTGTTAATCAAAAGCAGTCTTTTGATATTCAGCACTGACATTTTGAAGCAACTCCAGCATAACAGCTGCATTAAATAAGCCTTGTCCAAAAGTCTTCCTTTCATCCAAGAGAAGGGCCTCCGAAAGGGAAACTGGCATGAAGGATGACAATGAGTATGCTCTGAGATACTTGGGATTAAATATAGACCTGAAATTTAAAAAAAAAGAAAGAGAAAAGTGAAAGTGAAGTCGCTCAGTTGTGTCTGACTCTTTGTGACCCCATGGACTGTAACCTACCAGGCTCCTCTGTCCATGGGATTTTCCAGGCAAGAGTCCTAGAGTGGGTTGCCATTTCCTTCTCCAGAGAATCTTCCCAACCCAGGAACCTGGGTCTCCCACATCGCAGGCAGATGCTATACCATCTGAGCCACCAGGTAATAAGAAAACTTACCATGTTATTAGAATAATACTTGCCCAAACTCTGCCTCTAGTGACTGGAAAAATATGAACATTTCCTCAACCAGTTTCATGTAACTGGTCATATACTTGTAACAAATTATTTCTTTTTTAAAAGAAGACCCAAAATAAAGAGAATAATATAAATACATGAGACAGTGAGGTGCCTTCCCAAACCCCAAGATAACTTGGCAAAAAGCATACAACTTGAGAATTTAAGAAGAATAATCTACTGGCAATGAGGTTTTTATCCAATAGAAGAACTAAAGAGCCTCTTGACGAAAGTGGAAGAGGAGAGTGAAAAAGTTGGCTTAAAACTCAACATTCAGAAAACTAAGATCACACCATCCAGTCCCATCACTTCATGGCAAATAGATGGGGAAACAATGGAAACAGTGACAGACTTTATTTTTGGGGGGCTCCAAAATCACTGCAGATGGTGACTGCAGCCATGAAATTAAAAAACGCCTGCTCCTTGGTAGAAAAGCTATGACCAACTTAAACAGCATATTAAGAAGCAGAGACATTACTTTGCCAACAAAGGTCCGTCTAGTCAAATCTATAGTTTTTCCAGTAGTTATGTATGGATGTGAGAGTTGGACTATAAAGAAAGCCGAGTGCTAAAGAACTGATGCATTTGAACTGTGGTGTTGGAGAAGACTCTTGAGAGTCCCTTGGACTGCCAGGAGATCAAACCAGTAACCCAAATGAAATCAATCTTGAATATTCATTGAAAGGACTGATGTTGAAGCTGAAGCTCCAATACTTTGGCCACCTAATGCAAAGAACTGACTCACTGGAAAAGACCCTGATGCTGGGAAAGATTAGGTGGGAAGAGAAGGGGACAACAGAGGATGAAATGATTGGGTGGCATCACCGACTCAATGGACATGAGTTTGAGTAAGCTCCTGGAGTTGGTGATGGACAGGGAAGCCTGGTGTGCTGCAGTCCATGGGGTCACAAAGAGTCAGACATGACTGAGTGACCGAACTGACTAACTGGAGACTGAAGATGGAGATAAACAGTACATGTATTACTGAAGAATGTGTGTACTACTTCCTCATCCAAGGAGCGCTGGCAATAATCTTATGGTGGCAGGACTGAAAGACACTTACATTTACTGAGCAGAATTTAAGCTGTGTCCAGGAAACACATTGGGAGGCTTGGGATAAAAAAAATAGACATCAACAGTACTAGGAAAAATGTAGAAAAATATATTTTTAAAGAAAACCAAGGAATGGATGACCTAAATATAACTCACAATGTGGCAGAACTTAAGAAAGATTCAAGAAGAGGAAAAGAAGTAAAATGATCCAACCATTTCTAAGATATGCTGAATCTCTGGCCTTAAGGAAAGAGTATCTGTAAGGGAAGGTGACCATAGTGAACCACCAGCCTATAGAACATCTCTGTGGATAAATGCAGGACTAAAGACTAATAGGTAATCAGAGGAAGCCTGGTCCAGAGATAGTAGGCAGAACTATGTTGCAAAGTACTATGTATTTTGGATGATTGATTCTAACATCTATGGAACCACTGGTATAAACAAGTGACCAAGCAACAAATAGGATAGAAATGACTCAGCAGGTACCTTCCTGGACAAAAGCTTTGCAGACCAGAAGATTTCACCCTAATGATGTTCTCATACTATGTAAGACTCCGCACTGCAGAAAATTAGGACAAAACGATATAAAAGAACTATGTATCCATCTGGCCAAATATGGGAATACGATCAAACTGAAAGTTAATCAGTAAAGCTGAAACTCCGGTACTTTGGCCACGTCATGCGAAGAGTTGACTCATTGGAAAAGACTCTGATGCTGGGAGGGATTGGGGGCAGGAGGAGAAGGGGACAGCAGAGGATGAGATGGCTGGATGGCATCACCGACTCGATGGACGTGAGTCTGAGTGAACTCCGGGAGTTGGTGATGGACAGGGAGGCCTGGCGTGCTGCGATTCATGGGGTCGCAAAGAGTCGGACACGACTGAGTGACTGAACTGAACTCAAGACCAAAATAAGGAAATAAAGGGGGATAATATCTCTCTGAGAGAATGTTAAAGCATACCCATTCCAATTTAGGAGTAAAGTCAATCTCTGAAAGGCAAACAAGCAAAAACTACACAATATATATGTAAAAAGTGGCCACTGGGTTTAAATGCCAAAGGATCTTGAGATTCATTTTCTAGTAGGCAGTACTCTTGACATTTAAACCCACTGGCCACTTTTTACACATATATTGTGTGGTTTTTGCTTGTTTGCCTTTCAGACATTGATGTTACTCCAAAGTTGGAACAAGTATGCTTTAACACTTGCTCAGAAAGATGTTCAGTTGAGTTCAGTCAGTCGTGTCCGGCTTTTTGTGACCCCATGAATCGCAGTACGCCAGGCCTCCCTGTCCATCACTATCTCCCGGAGTTCATTCAGACTCCCGTCCATAGAGTCAGTGATGCCATCCAGCCATCTCATCCTCTGTTTTCCCTTTCTCCTCCTGCCCCCAATCCCTCCCAGCATCAGAGTCTTTTCCAATGAGTCAACTCTTCGCATCAGGTGGCCAAAGTACTGGAGCTTCAGCTTTAGCATCATTCCTTCCAAAGAAATCCCAAGGCTGATCTTCAGAATGGACTGGTTGGATCTCCTTGCAGGCCAAGGGACTCTCAAGAGTCTTCTCCAACAACACAGTTCAAAAGCATCAATTCTTCGGCGCTCAGCCTTCTTCACAGTCCAACTCTCACATCCATACATGACCACAGGAAAAACCATAGCCTTGACTAGACGGACCTTAGTCAGCAAAGTAATGTCTCTGCTTTTGAATATACTATCTAGGTTGGTCATAACTTTTCTTCCAAGGAGTAAGCGNCAATTCTTCTGCGCTCAGCCTTCTTCACAGTCCAACTCTCACATCCATACATGACCACAGGAAAAACCATAGCCTTGACTAGACGGACCTTAGTCAGCAAAGTAATGTCTCTGCTTTTGAATATACTATCTAGGTTGGTCATCACTTTTCTTCCAAGGAGTAAGCGCCTTTTAATTTCATGGCTGCAGTCACCATCTACAGTGATTTTAGAGCCCCCCAAAATAAAGTCTGACACTGTTTCTACTGCTTCCCCATCTATTTCCCATGAAGTGATGGGACCAGATGCCATGATCTTCGTTTTCGAATGTTGAGCTTTAAGCCAACTTTTTCACTCTCCTCTTTCACTTTCATCAAGAGACTTTTTAGTTATTCTTCACTTTCTGCCATAAGGGGTGTCATCTGCATATCTCAGGTTATTGATATTTCTCCTGGCAGTCTTGGTTCCAGCTTGTGTTTCTTCCAGTCCAGCATTTCTCATGATGTACTCTGCATATAAGTTAAGTAAGCAGGTTATCCCCCTTTATTTTCTTATTTTGGTCTTGAGTATCTACTGATTAACTTTTGGTTTTCTCAAGAGCAAAAATTACAGCAATCTGATCATGTAAATTTTGAAATAAATGGAAGGAACCAAAAAGAAAAAAAATCATTACCTCTTTTTTAGATTTTTTATTTAAAATTTTTTCCAAATATAATTGACATACATATAGCACTGTATAAGATTAAGGTGTACAACATAATGATTTTATTTACATACATCATGAAATGATTGCTGCAATAGGCTTACTAAACATCCACCATCTCATATAGATGCAATATTAAAGAAATAGAAAAACTATTTTCTCCTTGTGTTGAGAATTCTTTAGATTTACTTTCTTAACTTCCATTTCTAACATAGAGCAGTGTGATTATCTTTCTCATATTGTATATAACACTTCTCATTATCTTTTCTTAATTTTATTTAATTCATTAGATATTCAAAATTTGAGGTTCTATTCTAACATTACTATAATATTACTCACACTTATAGTTGAAAAGGAAGCAAGAGTATTGCCCTCTAGAAAATGAATCTAAAGTTTATTTATGCTTGCATTTTGCAGTAACTGCAGAAACAGGTGGCTGGTCTGGAATATTACTTCTGAGTGTTGTTCCTATAGGCTTTTCTGGTGGCTCAGACAGTAAAGAATCTTCCTGCAATCCAGGAGACCCAGGTTCAATTCCCCTGGAGAGGGGAATGGCTATCCACTCCAGTATTCTTCTATGGAGAATTCCGTGGTCAGAGGAGCCTGGCTGGTTATTACATTGAAGAGTTATTCACAAGAGTGGTTCAAGTGTTAGGAAATGAAAACTTTTTTCCCTGTTAGCTTTTAGTATCCTGAACCCTTTCTCTCCACATGTGAAGAGATAATGATTCCAGCTTCCATAGAATATTGTAGTGATGTACAAGTACCCATGGAACCTCAACATCAACTTTAATAAAAAAAAAAAAGTCTGAATACTAACCAATGGTAAGTATCCATTTGTAACATGACTCTGAGTTGATAGGCACTGAATTGAGGAATAGAAGCCCCATCTCTTAACAAATACTTAAGATTTGCATATTGATTTCTTTGATATTATGGTACAAGCAGATACAGACTATACCGTCTGCTAGATTGTGCTAAGTCGATTCAGTCGTGTCCAACTCTTTGTGACCCCCTGGACTGTAGCCCATCAGGCTCCTCTGTCCATGGGATTCTCCAGGCAAGAGTACTGGAGTGGGTTGCCAGGCCCTCCTCCAGGGGCTCTTCCTTATCCAGTGATCAAATCCACATCTTTTATGTCTCCTGCATTGGCAGGTGGGTTCTTTACCACTAATGCCACCTGGGAAGCCCATCTGCTAGATAAGGGATTTGTAAATTGTGGTCTATGGAGCAAATCTGGCCCATCCTTTATTTTTGTAAATAAAGTTCTGCTGGAACACACCCATAATGCTTTTAGCACTACAACAGAGTTAGATAGTTGAGACAGATGCTACTTGGCCCCCAAAGACCAAAATACTATCTGGTCCTTTACTGAAGAAAAAAGGTTGCCAACCCCTGGGCTAGATGATCAACACAGATAAAGAACTAATAATATAATTCTTTCAGCAGGTCTACTTCATGGTCAGCCTGCCAAATTATGTATTGGGTCCTCTGTTCATGTTGTCCGTTTTCTATTTTTCTAGAATTCACAAACATGGGGACTCATCTTGTCCTTTGCTTGTTGTGCAACCAACCAAAAGCTGAACCTGAGATCTGCAGCAAAGAAATTTTATTAATGAGGCAGTCAGGTGAGGAGATGGAAGAACAAATCTCATATCTGCCTTCCGAAGGTGAAGGGCTTGGGATATTTATGGGATAAAGCTAGGGGAATACGGGGAAAGATGACTGAAAAAAGAAAAAGGTGAGCTAATCATCCTTCTGCACAGGCACAATTAAGCTACAGGATTCTTCATGGGACACATGTTTAGAAAATGGTGGCATCACCATGTTCTGACATCAAGAGGCCACTGAGTGGGCACTCACGCTTGCCCAGTTGGAGGGTTGGTGGTCCCAGCCAGTCTTCGCTGGCTTGGGTTCTAACTGGACACAAGCTGACTTCAAGTTCCTGAAAAACAACTTGCACAAACATTTTTTGTTTAGACTATGTGATGCTTGGAAGACATGTAAGTTTTCTGTAAAAGCCCAGCTTGATCAGTGAAGGCAGGTTGCAGCTCATTATTTATTAAGCAATTATAGTTTAATGGATGTAACTGATGACCACCCATAGTTACAGTATCTTCTTTCTCAATGAGCTGCAGTCTCCCTGGGGACAATATGATTAAGAAATGTACATACTTTTTATTTATTTCTAAATACTATTTTAAAAGTAAACAAAAATACACACTATCAAATCTAGATGAGAGGCATTAGAATTTGACCATTCTGTCATTGTGTCAAGCAACATCTAATTCACAGATGCGGATGACCAAGGCTTGAGGACTCTTCAAAATAATATACAAGTTTAAGAGAAGGGGAAACCATGACTTCTTCTGGTTGTAGGTGAGGAGAAAGTATGAGATTTTTGTGGCAGAAGATTGAAATGGATGACGGGGATGTCCTATAGGACATTGTAGAGTCTGGGAGAGATGATGGTTCAGATTGTACTAACACATTTGGAGAAAAGCAGAAGTTTGTGATGCCTCTTAAGATTGGAAATCCATACAAAGTTTTCTGGACCATTGAACTCTCTGGCTCACTCCATGAAAGGGCCTCTCATACACAGGGGCCTCTCAGAAAGGGAGACACCAGCTGTGAGTTATATTTTAAAGTTCTAGGAAACACATTACACAGAGGGTCTATGTTTATATTTGAGTCACAGCAGGGACAGGTGGTGGGTCTGAAGTTTAAGGTCTGCAAACAATGTCTCTGACTGCTAAGATTGTCCTGAGACATTGTTTGTAAAAATGAGTTTGGAAAAGAAATGAGGAAATGAAAAGGCTTCTTTCTCTCACAGACCATTTTATATTTTGGACCCTTTTCTTGCATTTGTTAGGGAAAAACTATACCCATATATAAAGGTTGTTGTAGCAACTTAAACACATCAACAAAATATCAGCAGAACCTCCAGGGAAAAGCACTGAACACTAGATACTCTCAGGCTTGGGAATAATATAAGAATGAATAAATAAATAAATTAATGAATAATAGAGGATACCCTGGATTAGGAAAAACAAACAAATAAATAAATGCTCCATTTTTCTTAAATAGAGAGTCAGAATTCAAATATGAGCTGTCTGGAAACGCCACTCTCTTGACCATAAAGCTCTCCTTTATTTTTAAACTTACATGTCTAGAATGCTATGTGCCACCTGGTAGATGTCCTAGCTTTTCATCATAAGGTCCATCAACATTTTTTGGGTCGACTCCTCAGTCAGCAAAGATTAACATATTACACAGAACTGCCAAGGAAGCCAGGCCAAGTATGATTTCTTGTACGTACTTAAATTTTGAATTAACTTCTTTGACAAAGACTTGAATTAGAGAACAAAAAAGAAATAGACAACAACAAAGAAGGAGAAAGACACAGAACTGCTCTAGGCAGGAGCACAAAAACGCACATATGCAAAGACAAACTACAGTAGGACTTTTTTGGACAGCTGCAGAAACAAGCACACCCTACCACTGATGAGGTTTTCATCTCCCAGGCCATTTTTAACCCAGGTGAGTTTGATGAGGAACATGGAGGGCATGCTCCACAATTCTGATGACAAAATTCAACCTTCAATTTGAGTTAGAGGATAACAACGAAGAGAAAGATATTTCTTCCAAATTTTGCCCACCTTCTCCAGGCAGATATAAGGGCCTAATGGTGTCTCTGACCCATAGTTAGTCTAGTTCTGTTAAACTTTGATTTTAAAATTTGAACTGATTTATGAATGTGGAACTAATAATGAAGAATAATAAGTCTCAAATAATTTTAAAAACTTATTTGGCTTCCAGTCGTGCTATACCTTTACCTGAAATATACAGTTGGGTTTTTGATGGATGAGACCATTCTAGTCTGAAGAACTCCTTTCTTCAGGGTGTTTAGTCCAGTTCCAGCTCCCAAGTAGGCCAAATGGTCCTTTGAATTCCATGTTTTGCTTACGTTGTTCCATCTGCATGCTGTGTCATATACCACAAGCACACAATCACATTCTTGAGTGCTTGGTGGTATTGGTAACAGACATGCCATTCTTGTCATTGGGCTAAAAGGCCTAGGGCTGGACACAGCAGGAGCTTGATTAGCCCCATGCTAATGTCCCGGAGAGAAAAGAGCCCAGATTGGGAAAATAGAAAGGCTAGATGTGAATTCTGGGCTCTCTACTTACATAGTTAAAATTGAAATAATGAAAGGTAAAAATACTCATCTGAAAACTGAAATAATAAATGTTGCCTCATAGGCTCACTTTAAGTGTTAAAGGAGGCAACACATGGAAAGCTCATAGCACACTAGCAGGTACAGTTCACATTGGGTTTTCCTAGTTTTGTAGAGCTCAGGATCCATATCCATCTGGGCATCATTTGTGTTTTACAAGTTTGTTGACATTTCATGAATAATTGCCTCTTGAGTGTCTAATGTGTTCTGTTATTCTTGCCAATTAATTTCTGTTAAAATAATTCTTTAGCCTTAAGAGATTTTCACAGGTGAGAACCCAGAGTGCTTGCTCAGCTCAGGTCTTATGGGTTTCCATTACACTCCAGGATGTCTTGGTAGGCTCCTCAACTTCATTCCAGTGATGAGTCTAGGCTAGCAAAGGGGAAGTGACATAGCCAAGGTCCTGTTGTAGGCGATGCTTCCAGTCCTGGGAGCCAGGCAGCTCTCCTGACCCTATCTCCAGCACTCTGCCTGATAGAGCTATCACTGTAGTTTGTGCACCCATAGTCTTTTGGGGCTAAAAGAATAGTAGAGACACCCCTATTACGTGCTTTCTTTTAAAAAAAATTTTTTTTAATGTTTTTTTAATGTGCTTTCTTGATGTCTACCTTGAGAAACAGGAGGAGGGGAAATCTCAGTTCAACAGAAAAAGGGTGAACATTGTCCTCCTCTTTCAAGTCAACATGCAAATTGCTCTATTAGATTTAAAGATATGAAATTGTTGTTTTATAGGTCAAAAAGAATTAAATATCAGCAATTTCTTGTGGTTTGGCCACAAGAAATATAACAAAGAATATAGTATGTTTCCTGTGTAACATAAATGTATCTTGGTTTTTTATTTTTATTCTAGCCACTCCAAGTGTTTTAATCACATATTTGTGCTATTTCATTTATGGCAATGCCACCTCTGCCACAGAAGGGAGAGAATGGGATGGGATGTAAACTTTTGCTGAGCACCCAGTGTGGACCAAAACCTGTTAAGCACTTTACCGACTTTTTCTCTTTAAATGCTTAAAAATGCTGTACAACGATCTCTCTTATTGCTTATCTTCTCACTAAGTATGCTCTGTGAAGCTCAGAGAAGTTAATTACGTTTTCTAAGTTTATGCAGTTAATAACAGGCAGAGCCAGAGTTCTAACCCAGTTGTAGTTTGGCTTAAAAACCCAAGCTCTCTTCATTCTTATATATGGCCTTCCTTTTATATGCTGAGTTTTCAGGATTTACGGCCAAGATTGGTCTAAATTTGTTTGGTACAGTCCATGTGGGACCATAGACATTCAGTAGGTTAGTACTATTTAGCTTCCTCAAATGGGCATGTATAGCAAGGAGTTTGCCATATGAGTCTGCAATTTAGGAGAAATAAGTTATGGGATGAAGCTATGGAATTGAATTTTCAATGCTTGATGCATAACAGCACCCAATAAATATTTCCTGAATAAATGAATTGTTGGATGAATTATTGACTTTGAGAGTCACCAGCAAGTAAAATTGAGTGATTATCTTTCTAATCTTTTCCCGCACATCCATTTTTCAAAGTATTTGAGATCAGACTGTAGAAACTGTTTCATTATCTCTTTAGAAATAACTTTTATTGATTTCTTTAAGTGGGTATAAATTTTCAGGATACTTCTCAGCTGGTAGAGAAATCTCTGTTTTTATATAACTGATCTTAGGATGCATTTTGAGCCCCATTCTGCTAGTTGTAGGAAACCCAATCTTGCTAATTGAAGGTAAATTCAGTCACCACAGGGTTTTCCCAATCAACTTGGTGTGGGCTAAATAAATTTAGGCTGAAATTTAAATCCCAGAAGTGGGGGACTTATACTGCATTATTGAATTGTAGATGAAGGGGGTAAGAATGATTTGTCTGGCAGCAATTGTCTGGCCTGGAAGAATGAATGCTAAGTTGCTTCAGTTGTGTCTGACTCTTTGCAATCCCATTAACTGTAGCCCACCAGGCTCCTCTGTCCATGGGATTCTCCAGGCAAGAATACTTGAGTGGTTTGCCATGCCCTTCTCTAGGGGATCTTCTTGACCCAGGGATTGAACCCACATTTCCTGTGGCTCCTAAATTGCAGGTGGGTTCTTTACTGCTGAGCTACTGGAAGAATAAGAAGAAGCCCAGAAGAACATGCAACCACCCTTAAATGAGGGAGATGAAAAACCTACCCAGTATCCATTTTTATCCACCTGACAAAAGGGAATCCTGGGAAAGACAATACCTTCTTATCTGCATACGAGAATTACTATTCTAGACAAATTTTGGACAACAAGTCTATTCCTACTTTATTTGAGAGAGTGACACCTACATGAACATATGTTTCTTTGTGAGGGAACAAGGACTGTCAAGGGTTAGGACATGTGGCAAGATGAAATACCACACGACATATTTCTTGCTCCCTCACATATAAATATAAATTTTCTCTGTGATCTTTCCCTCTCTGTAGCCTCACAAGACTTCATTTTATATAAAGGTCAGAGGAGGCCTAAGTTAATGCTGATGAGTTTCTCACAAAGTTTGCTGTGTTCCGCTTCCCTGTGGCTCAAACTATAAAGAATCTGCCTGCAATTCAAGAGACACAGATCCAGTCCTTGGGTCAGGAAGATCCTCTGGAGAAGGGAATGGTAATCCACTCCAGTATTCTTACCTGCAGAATTCCACAGACAGAGGACCCTGATGGGGCTACAGTGCATGGGGTCGCTAAGAGTGGGACACGACAGAGTGATGAAGGCTTTCACTTTCACACTTTGAGCAGAGCACAAAGTTAGCTGAAAAACAGTGCTACAGTCCTGAATCAGCCTCATGGTTGAGATGAGAGGCTGCAGAATGCAGTACGAACCGTATGTTTGAGGTTTAGGTGGGAATTCAAATATCTTGGGAGATGTCAACAAGGACAGTATAGATGAAGACACTACACAAGTTCTGAGACTTTAGATGTCATGTGATGAGAAGTGGAGACATATAATATGATTGACATATCATACATTTGAATTTGCCATACATTTACAAAGAAAACCAAGAAGGAACTGAATTTACCCTGAACTGGAGACACTATACTTCTTACTTACAGTAGACTTGGGGCTGAAAGTGGAAATTAGATTCAATTACAATATGGAAAATTATGCAAAGCAACACTTCTTATGCACTTAAGTGCTTTACTATGGCTAGAAAATTCATACTTTCCATATGTTTTCTTCCTCATAAAATATATTTATTTATTGAGGAAGCTTTCTTAAACACTGTGGAATTTCAGCTCTTGATCAGAGCCAGAAATGAAACTTATATATCTCAGACAAAAGGGAAAGAAGGATCATTGGAAATCTCTGTGTGTGCATACTCAGCCACTTCAGTCATGTCCAACTCTTTGTGATCCTGTGGACTGTAGCCTGTCCAGCTCCCCTGCACCTGAAGACTATGTAGTAAAGGAAACATTCCTAGAATCTCCAGTCATTTTCAGAACTAAGACATGTGAAAGAAATTCATACTTGTTGTAATAAATTTAAATAATGCAGACATGCGCAAAATGAATCTCTCTATATTTCCTCCTTTATCCAAAGATTCCTTTCATTTAAAAATCTTTTAAGAATATCTGCATGTATTATATTAATTAGAAAAGACCCTGATGCTGGGAAAGATTGAAGGCAGGAGGAGAAGGGGATGACAAAGGACAAGATGTTTGGATGGCATCACTGACTCAATGGACATGAGTTTGAGAAGCTCCGGGAGATGGTGAAGGACAGGGAAGCTTGGCATGCTGAAGTCCACGGGGTCACAAAGAGCTGGACACGACTGAGTGAACAACAATATTAGCATGAATATATGCACACACATAAAATGTTCATGCTGCTGCTGCTAAGTCGCTTCAGTCATGTCTGACTCTGTGCGACCCTACAGATGCTCTCCCGTCCCTGGGATTCTCCAGGCAAGAATACTGGAGTGGGTTGCCATTTCCTTCTCCAGTGCATGAAAGTGAAAAGTGAAAGTGAAGTCGCTCAGTCGTGTCCGACTCTTAGCGACCCCATGGACTGCAGCCCACCAGGCTCCTCTGTCCATGGGATTTTCCAGGCAAGAGTACTGGAGTGGGGTGTCATTCTTAGCCTATTCCTCTGTTGGTTTGTAAGGACTCTATACACATTAACAATATTGACCACAGCTACAGTCCACGGAGTTGCAAAGAGTCAGACACTACTGAGTGACTTCACTTCACTTCACTTCATAATACATTTTACAAATATTTTCTCTCAAGTTTCTTTGGGCTTCCCTGGTGGCTCAGATGTTAAGAATCCGCCTACAAGGCCAGAGACCCAGGTTCGATCCCTGGGTCAGGAAGATCCCTTGGAGAAGAGAATGGCTGCTCACCCCAATATTCTTGCCTGGAGAATTCCGTGGACAGAGGAACCTGGTGGGTTATAGTCCATGGGGTCACAAAGTTTCTTTAATGGCTTTTAATTGTATTCATGATTATTTTTGTCATCTCAAATGTGTTAAAATTAGTGTATGTACAAAGTTCAACATAAATAAATTTGAACCAAATACAGTAAGTCCTCTATATATAAACATTCAAGTTGCAAGCTTTCAAAGTGTGAGCATGTGTTTCATCAATGGCAAGCATGAGTAAAATTGCAGCTTGCCTTCTGTCTCCCATTGCTGACGACCCTTCAGCTCTACCATTTCCCACCTCCTCTACCTCCTCCAGTGAATAACTCTTCTTGCCTATTCACTTGATGCCAGCCCCTGTATGCCAGCTATTGTATGATACTACCGTGCTTTTCAAGGCACTGCACCAAAAGATTAAAGCATAGATTAAAGCTGTTTTATTTATTTTTGTTTGTTTTTATGTACTGTTTGTGTGAAGAGTAGTAAAAACCTATTAGAGTACAGTACTGTATAGCTGATTGTGTTAGTTAGGTTCCTAAGCTAACTTTGTTGGACTTATGAACAAATTGAACTTAAAGTGGGATATTGGAAAAGAACACATTCATATGTAGGGGGCTTACTGTAGCAATGCATTCACCACTCTGTTGATTGTATAAACCAGAAAGCCAGGTAAGCAAGAGATTAGAAGTCTACAGAATTAAAGACCCAGGAAATCAAAGACCGGGAAAGGCAGGACTCAGTGTCAGGGGCAGGGCCTTGAGGGTCCCAATTTTGAATCCTTGCTCTCATATATACACTTTTGGTGATCTGGGCTAAGTATTTAACTTATCTGAGCTTCTAGAGGTTTCACTAATATTAATGGATATAAAAAAGTTACCTTTCTGATGTTCCTGTATCAGGACCCTCTGTTGATATCATTTTCCCTCTCCTCTTCCTCCTGCTTCCCGCGTTATACACCTTGCACACTATGTCTAGCAAGTTTAAAACAACCAGTCCCTGAACCCTAGAAACACGACTAATAAAAAGGCAGATGGTGAGAATGAGTTAGAATTTGTTGTTGCCATTTATTATGTGCTCATCCTTACAAAAGTTATTTGCCTTCCATAAATCTGAGATTAATTATCTGAAAAATAATGATTATGCCATCTTCCTTAAAGGATTTTTTCTTTTCAGAGAAAATGAAGCAATCTATAGAAAGTGTCTGGCATGTACTGGGGATTCCAGAAATCATTATGTAATTTCACATATCTTCCTTCCCTTAAAGAAATGACTGTTAGATGAGGTACACAGTATAATGATCAAACCCCATCCCCCAACTTAGATGAGTATCAGATTTCAAGTGAAAAGTTGAATGAGAGGCATTGAATCTGAACATTCAGTTACTGTGTCAAGCAGTACTTAATTCACAGGTATGGATGACTGAAGCCTGAGGACTCCTCAATGAAATATAGATGTCTAGGAGAGAAGAAGGGCTTCCCAGGTGGCTCAGTGGTAAAGAACCTGCCTGACAATGTAGAATAAGGAATGTAGGTTAAATTCGTGGGTCAGGAAGATCCCCTGGAGGATGGCGTGGCATCCCACTCCAGTATTCTTGCCTGGAGAATTCCATGGACAGAGGAGCCTGGTGGGCTACAGTCTTAGGGTCACAAAGAATTGAACACAACTGAGTGAATAACACACACACACACAGGAGAGAGGGAAGCATGACTGCCTCTGGTTAAAGGTGAGGAGAAGATGCGGGATCTGTGTGTCAGAAGCTTCAAGTGGATGATGGGGTAAGGGACATTGTAGGGATCTGGGAGAGATGGTGCTTTAGATTGATGCCTATGGTAGATCATGTTGCTAAAGATGACTTCAACAATATCTCTCATCCCACATGCTCTTTTGGAATATGACCTTGCTTCAGTCCCATTAAGGAGAGAAGTTTGACTTCCCCTTTCTTCAAATCTGCATTGTCCCTGTGATTATTTATGACCAGTAAAATGCTGCAGAAGTGGTGGAGAGTTTCCAAGGCTATGCTTTATAAAGGCTTCATCTTTGACCTTTGCCTCCTGGAGTCCTCCTTTCTGGATCTTGGCTGCTATGCTGTGAGGAAGGCACAAGCAGTGATGTGGAAGGGCCCATGTGGAGGACTGAGTCTCCTTGCTGCCAGCCCTAACTGAGCTCCCAGTCAGTAGCCTGTGTCAACCACTAGTATGTGAGTGAGGCTAGTTTCGATCTTTTGACCATCCCTGTACTCTGAGATCACTGTAGCAAAAGAACCACCTAGCCAACTCAGGGAGTCATGACAAATAATAAAATTAAGCTGGTGATGTTTTAAGCTTCTATTTTGGGGTGATTTGTTGTGCAGCAGTGCATAACCAAGTACTGTCAATATTTGGTTTGGTAAACATATGGGAAAGACTATATGTTTCTGAAGGCTCTGAAGATCTGATGAACCATGCTTCTCTGGCCCACCCCATGAAAGGGCCTTTCCTATACAGGGGCCTCTCAGAAAAGAGAGACACAACCTTCAGACTGTAATTCAAAATCTTTAAAAAGAGGGGGTTGAATAGAGATGCTACTACATAGTTAATGATTTTAGAGCATAACATCTGCACATGATGCCTTCTGTTTCTTGTTTGTGCTTGTATTTTTTTGAAGAGTGATAAGAATATTCCAGCGATTGTGAAATGGAAAGCGAGGAATGAAATGACCCCTTTCTCTCTGATTATTTTGTATCCTGGATTGACTTCTTTAATTTTGGAAGGGAGAATTTGATCAACATCCAAGGGCTGCTGCAGTATTCCATAATCACCAACAGATTCTCATGATGAAATTCAGTGAAAACAGCTATACATGAGCTATGGCTACAGTTCAATTTGTTCCAGGACAGAAGGGAAGGAAGAGAGAAGGAAATAAATCTTACAATAAGAAAAATATACCATATTATTTTAATAGAGAGAGAAAGGGTTCTGAATATTGGCTGTTTGGACACCTTGTTGTCATAATTACATCTCTAGAATGGAATGTACAGTTGTTCCAGACAGTCTCAATAACATCCATTAACGTTCACTAGATGCAGTCCCTCGTTAGCAGAGGTCTGGCACCAGGGTCAGCATAGCCAGAACAATCAGAAAACCCATTTCAGCTGTGATTTTAGACATTCACCGAAAAGTGAGCTAAAATCCTTCGATAAACACCCACATTTAGAGATAAAAACAGAGTCTCCAACAAGAGGGTAGCAATGAAATTTCACAAAGGCAAGCAGAAAATAGTTGCAGACAGGAGAGGGATACAAATAACATGTGTATGTTTGTGTATGTGTGCTTATAGAGCACTACTGTCTCTGAACAATCCTTCTTCCAGACAATTTCTCTGAGAGCCTCGCCAACATACCTAAATGAGTTGGTCATGTAAAGGAATTATTCAGAGTAAGAGTTCCTTTAGCTTGTTCCCTAATGACCAGGCTTCATTGTTTTGAGTGGTCTCCAAATTCTACGAGACTCCTTGCCAAACACAACAGGCATAAAAATGCAAAATTAATAGAAGACAAAAAGTCTGCAAGCAATAAATGCTGGAGAGGGTGTGGAGAAAAGGGAACCCTCTTACACTCTTGGTGGGAGTGCAAAATAGTACAGCCACTATGGAGAGCAGTGTGGAGATTCCTTAAAAACTTGCAAATAGAACTACCATATGACCCAGCAATCCTACTGCTGGGCATACACACTGAGGAAACCAGAATTGAAAGAGACACATGTACCCCAATGTTCATCGCAGCACTGTTTAGAATAGCCAGGACATGGAAGCAACCTAGATGCCCATCAGCAGATGAATGGATAAGAAAGCAGTGGTACATATACACAATGGAGTATTACTCAGCCATTAAAAAGAATGCATTTGAATCCGTTCTAATGAGATGGATGAAACTGGAGCCGATTATACAGAGTGAGGTAAGCCAGAAAGAAAAACACCAACACAGTATACTAACACATATATATGGAATTTAGAAAGATGGTAATGATAACCCTGTATGCGAGACAGCAAAAGAGACACAGATGAATAGAACGGACTTTTGGACTCTGAGGGAGAGGGAGAGGGTGGGAGGATTTGGGAGAATGGCACTGAAACATATATACTATCATGTAAGAAATGAATCACCAGTCTATGTTCGATACAGGGATGATCCAGAGAGTTGATATGGGGTGGGAGGTGGGGGGGTGGTTCAGGATTGGGAACTCATGTACACCCGAGACGGATTCATGTCAATGTATGGCAACACAAATACAGTAATGTAAAGTAAAATAAAGTAAAATTAAAATAAAAAAATAATGAAATTTTAAAAAAGAAGACAAATTGATACCTTACACATAAGAGAATTTCTTCCTTCCCTTCTGAGAACTCAGAATGCTTGCGAAAATGGAGCTCTCACTGATCTCCACAACATTGATGAATGCTTAAGAGTATTTTGTCCTGTTATGAGACACTGCTTGGGAACTGAGTTTCTGACTCTTGTTCTTGTGCCCTTCATGCAGAATCAACATTATGCATTGCATTTCTACTATATTTTAACATTCTGACACTCAAAGAATACTAGAGCATCCTAAGCTACACATATGCATCATGTTAATCTATAAGGTCCAGATGCGTTAGGAAAAGCACGAGGATTGAGCTCTATCAGCCAACCTATTCCATGACAGAGAAACAGAATTGGGTCCCATTCATAATGTAAACACATGTTTAATTTTCTTTTCACTGTGACAATTCTGGATGTTTCTATGATTTACAGTGATGCAATGGGCTTCCCAGGTGGCATTAAACGGTAAAGAAGCCAACTGCCAATGCAGGAGACATAGGAAATATGGGTTCAATCTCTGAGTGGGGAAGATCCCCTGGAGGAGGGCATCTCAATCCACTCCAGTATTCTTGCCTGGAGAATCCTATGTATGGAGGAGCCTGGCAGGCTACAGTCCATGGGGTCACAAAGAGTCAGACACGACTGAGCATGCATGCAGCTGAAATCATTTCACAGTCATTTCTGCTAAGAAAGGGAAGAGATGGAGTAAGAAAAATTTAACATGTTGAGTTGCCAGACGGAATGATTGGGCACACTGCATCCATAGGCTATCTTTCTTTCTTTTTTCTTCCGAATAGGCTTTCTTTTGAAACACAGATAACAATCCCCTTGTACAGATCAAGAAGTTAAGTTTTAGAGTTGCTAAGTGGTTTTAGAAAAGGCAGAGGAACCAGAGATCAAATTGCCAACATCCGCTGGATCATGGAAAAAGCAAGAGAGTTCCAGAAAAACATCTACTTCTGCTTTATTGACTATGCCAAGCCTTTGACTGTGTGGATCACCACAAACTGTGGAAAATTCTGAAAGAGATGGGAATACCAGGCCACCCGACCTGCCTCTTGAGAAACCTATATGCAGGTCAGGAAGCAACAGTTAGACCTGGATATGGAACAACAGACTGGTTCCAAATAGGAAAAGGAGTACATCAAGGCTGTATATTGTCACTCTACTTATTTAACTTCTGTGCAGAGTACATCATGAGAAATGCTGGGCTGAAAGAACCACAAGCTGGAATCAAGATTGACGGGAGAAATATCGGTCACCTCAGATATGCAGATGACACCACCCTTACAACAGAAAGTGAAGAGGAACTAAAAAGCCTCTTGTTGAAAGTGAGAGAGGAGAGTGAAAAAGTTGGCTTAAAGCTCAACATTCACAAAACTAAGATCATGGCATCTGGTCCCATCACTTCACGGCAAATAGATGGGGGAAACAGTGGAAACAGTGTCAGACTTTATTTTTTAGGGGGGCTCCAAAATCACTGCAGAAGGTGATTGGAGCCGTGAAATTAAAAGACATTTGCTCCTTGGAAGGAAAGTTATGACCAACCTAGATAGTATATTCAAAAGCAGAGACATTACTTTGCCAATAAAGGTCCATCTAGTCAAGGCTATGGTTTTTCCTGTGGTCATGTATGGATGTGAGAGTTGGACTGTGAAGAAGGCTGAGCGCCGAAGAATTGATGCTTTTGAACTGTGGTGTTGGAGAAGACTCTTGAGAGTCCCTTGGACTGCAAGGAGATCCAACCAGTCGATTCTAAAGGAGATCAGCCCTGGGATTTCTTTGGAAGGAATGATGCTAAAGCTGAAACTCCAGTACTTTGGCCACCTCATGTGAAGAGTTGACTCATTGGAAAAGACCCTGATGCTGGGAGGGATTGGGGGCAGGAGGAGAAGGGGACGACAGAGGATGAGATGGCTGGATGGCATCATCGACTCGGTGGACGTAAGTTTGAGTGAACTCCGGGAGTTGGTGCTAGACAGGGAAACCGAGCGTGCTGCGTTCATGGGGTCGCAAAGAGCAGGACATGACTGAGCGACTGAACTGAACTGAAGTGAATTTTCCAAGTTTATATACTTTAAATAAGCAGCAAAGTGGCAGAAAAAGAATTTTAACCCATGTTTGCCCATTTGCAAGCCCTAGACTCTTCTGCTGCAACTATTACTTAGACGGTAAACTTTCAGAACTCAAGGACTGTATCATTTGAATTGGCTTGATAAAGTATTTATGCCTGGTCATACACGTGAATGTGTATCATGCTCCAGTTGGATAATAAAGTCTGGAACGCTGAAGAAATGCCTGTGGCGAAGATACGATTTGGTCTGGCGGAGCCTTTATTAGGTGTACAGTAAATATTTGTTGAGTAAATAAAAGAAATAGAGAAAGAAAGAAATACGTATTTGTTGCATGTATGTGTGCTAAGTCGCTTTAGCCATGTCCAACTCTTTGCGACTCCATAGACTGTAGCCTGCCAGGCCCCTCTGTCCATGGGATTCTCCAGGCAAGCATACTGGAGTGGGTCGCCATGCCCTCCTCCAGGGAATCTTCTCCACTCAGGGATCAAACCTACATCTCTGATGTCTTCTGTATTGGCAGGCAGGTTTTTCACCACTAGCACCACCCAGGAAGCCCGCATATTTGTTAGTCATCATCAAACCAACAAATAAAACGCAATGACTATTTCATTTTTAAGTATATGATTGAAAACAGAATTGGGAGCTATTTTCAGAAATGCTTTTTGTAAGTAAAATAAAGTCTATTTATGTTGTGCAATGATATTTTTTAGTAAACACAAAACACTGTACACTCACAGAGCTAAGGCAAGGTGAAAATTACAACACTTTTAGCATTGTCTAGAACACAGACTTTGACAAAGTATTACTCTTGCCTCATTTCCTTCTCTCTCCTATTAAAGATATGATTTTAATATAAATTAAATAACAAAATTATTGTAGAGAATATTAGAAAGTACAACTGCAGCAAGTAAAATGTCAACGCATTTTTAATAATCTGTGATCTTCAGGTCATTTTTGAGTTGTAGGATGGATTACTCGGTGAAATTGGCAAAGGGAAAATAACCATTATGCAATTTCCTTTCTCATGTGCTTTTCTTTCTCTTATGTTACCTTATAGTAGGTCATCAGAGAAATAGTTTCTTCTTGAGTTCAAGAAATAAAAGACTGTAATGACTCTCCTGGTTAGAAGACTGGAGTTAGAAGACCAGGGAGTCCAGATAGCCCACTTGTTAGCAATTATTGGGCCAAGGGTACATTGCTTCCTCTTGGATAACCCCATTTTTTAAAGAAAAAATACCATATACTAGGTTGATCAATAAGAAATTGACATTTTTCTTGGTTAGAAATGCTCAAATTCTGACTATTTCATGCAGTTCATTTTAATATAACAGTGGTTAGAAATATGAATTTGCTATGTTCCACATCAAACCATCTGAGTCTTCTATATTTCAAGTTTATCATCATTCAAATGTGGATAAGAAAAGTATCTACACCCTTATTTGCTACTGGGGATTAAATGTTACAATTTAACAGATTTTGCAGATAACATTGCAAATGCTCAATAAATGTTAGCTACATTTATTGTTGTTGCCGCTATTCCTGAATTTCCAGAGAGCAAGTAATAGGGGAAATATTACTTTTTAGCTACTAGAATGTTTCATGAAGCAACAATATTAAAACAAGATAAGATTGGTGGGAAAATCTAAGATAAAATTTAATGGGACAGAATAAAATTTCAGTCCCAAGAAGGTGTTAAATGTGATAAACTTGGCATTTCTAATCAGTGAGCAACATGGATTATTCAGATAGTGGTATTGGGTCAGTTGGTAAATGTTTCATTAAAAAACATAACTTTTGATTCTCTTCCTATGTCAGTTCAGTTCAGTTCAGTTCAGTCGCTCAGTCGTGTCCCGCTCTTTGCGACCCCATGAATTGCAGCACGCCAGGCTTCCCTGTCTATCACCAACTCCTGGAGTTCACTCAAACTTAGATCCATTGAGTCGGTGATGCCATCCAGCCATCTCATCCTCTGTTGTCCCCTTCTCCTCTTGCCCCCAATCCCTCCCAGCATCAGAGTCCTTTCCAATGAGTCAACTCTTCACATGAGGTGGCCAAAGTACTGGAGTTTCAGCTTTAGCATCATTCCTTCCAAAGAACACCCAGGGTTGATCTCCTTTAGAATGGACTGGTTGGATCTCCTTGCAGTCCAAGAGACTTTCAAGACTCTTCTCCAACACCACAGTTCAAAAGCACAATTCTTCAGTGCTCAGCTTTCTTCACAGTCCAACTCTCACATCCATACATGACCACTGGAAAAACCATAGCCTTGACTAGATGGACCTTTATTGGCAAAGTAATGTCTCTGCTTTTGAATATGCACTGGAGTTCACTCAAACTTAGATCCATTGAGTCGGTGATGCCATCCAGCCATCTCATCCTCTGTTGTCCCCTTCTCCTCTTGCCCCCAATCCCTCCCAGCATCAGAGTCCTTTCCAATGAGTCAACTCTTCACATGAGGTGGCCAAAGTACTGGAGTTTCAGCTTTAGCATCATTCCTTCCAAAGAACACCCAGGGTTGATCTCCTTTAGAATGACTGGTTGGATCTCCTTGCAGTCCAAGAGACTTTCAAGACTCTTCTCCAACACCACAGTTCAAAAGCACAATTCTTCAGTGCTCAGCTTTCTTCACAGTCCAACTCTCACATCCATACATGACCACTGGAAAAACCATAGCCTTGACTAGATGGACCTTTATTGGCAAAGTAATGTCTCTGCTTTTGAATATGCTATCTAGGTTGGTCATAACTTTCCTTCCAAGGAGCAAGCGTGTTTTAATTTCTCATGTCATAAACATGAAATTAAAAAACTCACCATGGTACTGATGCAAAAACTAATATACAGCTTAGTGGTAAATACTAATAACAATAATAATAGTAATAAAAAACAGAAAGATAACCCAATTATATAGTACATACTTTAAGCATTTAGTGCTCAAAATCACTGGTTGTTTCCGATAAAACAGTAAAGAAATATCATTTACCTCATAAGCAAAAATTAATGCCAAGTGTTGCTGGGGGTTTATGAGAACTCTCACAAATAACTGGTAGAAGTACATACTGGTGCATTCATTCTGGAATCAATACAGAAGTGCTTAGTCACAGCAAGGTACACATGGTCAATGACCCAGCGATTCTGCGAATGGATGTATAGCTCAGAGTCATTTTTTACTTAGTGAAGAGAATATGTATAACAGTATATCTGTGGTAGTGGGAAATTGAAGGTGATGTGGAGGTCTACCACAGGGACAGTGGGAAATACATGCCTGCTGTTCAGAATTTTTAGAAGTGCTGTTTTCTGTGTCTGATACTTAGTAGTCCTTTCTCATCCACAAATCAGCTCTTTTATCCACGAGTCACTGAGCCCCTCTGAACTTGTTTCCTCAGCCATAAGAATAAGGCAACTGGATTGATCAAGGGGTCTTAACCTTTTTACATCTGCTGATGTATTATTACATTGGACCTTCCACATATCCTTATGGTTTTGTACCACTTTTTGATATTAGTATAATGTATAACTGAACAGTAGTTTAAACGTTAAGGGTTTGTCTGTCTTTAAAGGAATGTCTGTTGTAAGGTCTTTAAGTTATAGTAATAACCAGTTCATACTTATTCAGAATGCCACAGATGGAGAGAGCTTAACACAAAGTATATCTATGGAAAAATATAGGAAATGAAAGAATATAAAATGGTATTTTGTTGACACAAATTTTGTTTGAAAAAAGGTTAGAGAAAGTGAAAGTTGTTCAGTCTGGCCAGAATACCGGGGTGGGTAGCCTTTCCCTTCTCTAGGGGATCTTCCCAACTCAGGGATCGAACCCAGATTACAGAAGACTGGTAGAAAACCCAGTTTATCATGGTAATGATTTTTCTCCTTATTTCCCCTCTTATTTCATACTTTGATCATTTAAAACTTTTTAAATTACAAATTACAAATTTATGGTAGTTAAAGTGTGAAAAAATGTTGATGGTAATCATAAAAGAATTCAATTCTAGGAGTGTCTGAAGTAAAATGTGAAAGTCATGATCAAATTGTATTATGTAATAATGCCTGTCTACCCTTTGAAAAATTTCATTTAATTCAGTGGAATAAACCTGCTTTTTTCAAGCCTCTTTCTGTAGCATCTGACTGAGTCATACCATTTCAAAGGATCTCTGCCATGCTAAACTGTATCTGCTGAAAAATAGAAAGAAGAGCTTACATTCAAGTAGAAAAATAAATGTCTCTCTCTTTTCAGGGTCTAAGGCAGAGTGTCTGGAATTGCTTAATTACTTTCTGCCTCTGTCATCTGACCTTTATATTAACCTTTTAGTGTTCAGAGGTCTCTTTTGGGGACCAGGCCAATTCATCACTAAAATCAGCAACCACTGTCAAAGCCATTTGTTTGAGCCTTTCTATCTCTTGGACACTAACATGAAAAGCACCAAATTTTCCGTTTCAAGAGACGTGGTAAGCAGGCATTTTCAACATCTTGCAAAGTTCAAGCCTCTTTCTCTTTATTAGGAATCCTTAGCAAAGAGTTTTCAGGTAATAAGGAGAGCAGGATCCTTTTGGAAAACTGTTGTGATCAGCAGGTAGAAAGTCTCCTGTTGTGGAACTTGGGTGGGAGGGCGGTTGGTCCACACATTGGTTCAATGAGGACTTGGGTCCACTCTGGCTGAGTGTGGCGCCAGCTGGCAGGGCACTATTTGTTTTGTAATAATGATAATGCAAGATTTTTAAAGCAGGTTTTCATATGTTTTCATCAAATTATAACTGTAATCCAGGGCTACTGACTCCAAGACCTGTGCTCTTGCCGTTATCTGCTATGTCACCATGTGCTCTGTTTACTGTTGCCGCTCATTACTGCTCGCTCTGAGGAGTATTTACGGTTATTGTGGCCTTTCAGTGGCTGCTCGGTGGAATCTAAGGTCTGCACTTTCTAACAGGGCATCAGTACAGCCATGCTCCTCACTTCCCTGAGGCGTTTTTTCCACTTAATTCCAGTTTATGGACTTTAAATTGGTCCAACTTTTCTGGGTGGCAGGTGGGGAATTAAATTAAGCATGTGTATACAATTTGAGGCAGCAATTCCATGTCTTGAAATGTACCCTAAGGAAATAGTTAAGGATGTTCACGACTGTATAGAAACAATAACATTCATCAACTTGAATACTTGATTTTGTTTTTTACCACAGACATAAATTTACTGAAGGATAAGAAGAACACAAAGGATATCTATCATTGAAGGGGTATATGGAAACTAAGTGTTCCAGAAACACACAAACACACACTCACAGCATCGGGGTTTATTCACAAAAGCCTAAAAAGTGCCCAGAGGGGTTTTATGGGGAATAAAGACAGACTCATAAATGAGCTGGATCTATACTAAATGCAAATGTGAAACACCTTATTTCACAACAGAAAGTGACAAGATGACTTTCATTTCACCATTGTTTATTATAAGAAAAATGTATTAGTTGTGTGGTAGGATCATGAAAGATTTATGTGATTTTTATCTTTTGTATTAATTTTTTCCTTTCATAGATAAGTGTTATGAGATAAAACATAAAATTAAAGAATGAAGGTTTATCAATAAAAATTTCAAGGTTCTCATCAGTATAGTCCCTTGACAGCTAGATCCCTAGATCAAACCAGTCAATCCTAAAGGAAATCAACCCTGAATATTCATTGGAAGGACTGATGCTAAAGCTGAAGCTCCAATACATAGGCCACCTGATGTGGAGAGCTGACTCATTGGAAAAGACTCGGATGCTGGGAGGGATTGAGGGCAGGTAGAGAAAGGGGTGACAGGGGATGAGGGATGGTTGAATGGCATGACTGAATCAATGGACATGCATTTGAGCAAGCTTGGGGAAATAGTGAAGGATGGGAGGCCTGGCATGCTTCAGTCCATGGAGTCTCAGAGTCAGACACGACTTAGTGAGTGAACAGCCACAACAACATCAGTATAGGTACACAAACTTCTGCAATTTTAACAGCATGTGGAAACATTTGGTAAGACTTAAATTATAATGAAACTGCAAAAGAGCAAGGACACTCTTGTATAGCGAAAATCATCACTAAGAATCCACATTACTTTTGAACTTCAGTAAAAATGTAAGAGCTTCCCTGGTGGCTCCGATGGTAAGGAATCTGCTTCTCCAGTGGCTCAGCAGGTAAAAATCTGCCTACAATGCAGGAGCCACAGGGAGACTTGGGTTCTATTCCTGGGTCGGGAAGATCCCCTGGAGGAGAGCATGGCAGCCCATTCCAGTATTCTTGCTGGGAACATCCCATGGACAGAGGAGCCCAGTATGTGCATGGGGCCACAAAGAGTCAGGCATGACTGAAGTAGCTGAGCACAAAAATATATGAACATAAAGCCTTAGAGGTGTAACACATTACAGTGGTGAAAACAAACAAAACACAGACATCGTCCTTGCCCTCTTTGAACTTACAGTCTAAAACCAGCAAAAATGATAAAGTGTCACAGCTGCTCTGATAGAGCAAGTCAGAGTGTTGTGGGAACAAAGCAGATAGCACACGTACCTGACTGGTCCTGGGTGTGTTGGTGAGGCTTCCTACAGGAAGTGATGTTTAAGCTGGGACCCGAGGGATAAGAAAGCATTAGCTGAGTAAAGAAGGGCAAGGCTAATCTGGGACCTTAGTCAGATATAACACTCAGGAAATACTCTCTGATCTGGTTCATCCCTGGGGAAATCCTGTGTGGAAATTCATTACCCAGCAGCTGGGCATGTTCGCAAAAGTGTGAAACTTAACAACACAATTGTAGAAATTGCCTGAACTCTGCAGTTCGTGCCTCCCTGGTAGCTCAATTGGTAAAGAATCCGCCTGCAATGGAGGAGACCCTGGTGCGATTCCTGCATTGGGAAGATCTGCTGGAGAAGGGATAGGTTACCCACTCCAGTATTCTTGGGCTTCTCTTGTAGCTCAGCTGGTAAAGAATCTGCCCGAAATGTGGGAGACCTGGGTTCAATCCTTGGGTTGGGAAGATCCCCTGGAGAAGGGAAAGGCTACCTACTCCAGTATTCTGGCTTTGAGAATTCCATGGGCTGTACAATCCATGGGGTCACAAAGAGTTAGACAGGACTGAGTGACTTTCACTTGTACTTTCTGCAGTTCATCCATGAGAGAAACCAAGAATGAGACTTCCCAAGAGTTGTCTCATCTTTAACTCTTTCTGCACCATTTTGGCAGTGAGCTCCAACCAGGAGAAAAATACAAATCATTAATATGTTTTTTAAAAAGTGAATGCATGGGTAGCTGAAATGGTCAAAGCAGCAGGATATCTCTAGGGTTCCTCTTCCAAGGTTCCTGGATTCTTTGGTTTGTGCTCATGGGTTATCATGTCTGACCCGTTCATGCATGTAGAGGTAAACATTAACACTAGACAGATCTAGTGGAGTACAGATATTACAGTTTTGGAGCTCAGGAAAGAGGAGGTCAGGGCACAAAGATTTAGGCTGGCAGTGGCTGGCACACTGGAGACAGTCAAACACTGTGTGATAAATGGAAGAATGAATGAATGAATGAATGAATGACAGGTTTTTGGAAACAGCAGAAAACAAAATTGTTTATCTCTTCAAAGAGTTTCCAACCATATTTATTTTTTGAAATGGATTGGGATTGTATTATATATTTCCCTCTGATTTTTAAAATATTATTGATTTTCATGATTAGAAAGTCATTTTTCCCTTTCAATAAAATATAGAAAATATAGTTTGAGATGAACCTATTCACAGGGCAGCGATGGATATGCAGACACAGAGAGCAGACTTGTGGACACAGTGGGGGAAAGAGAAGGTGGGACAAATTGAGACAGCAGCATGGAAACATATATGTGTGTGTGTGTAAAATAGGCAGTGGGGACTTGCTGCATGATGCAGGGAGCTCAAATCAGGTGCTCTGTGACAGCCTAGAGGGTGGGATGAGGTGGGAGATGGCAGGGAGACTTAAGAGGGAGGGGCATATGTATACCTGTGTCTGATTCATGTGGATGTGTGGCAGAAACCAATACAATATTGTAAAGCGATTATCCTCCACTTAAAAATGTGTGTGAATATGAAGTCACTCAGTAGTGTTTGACTCTTTGCGACCCCATGGACTGTAGCCATCAGGCTCCTCCGTCCATGGAATCCTCCAGGCAAGGGTACTGGAGTGGATTGCCATTTAATTAAAATAAATTAATTCAAAAAAAGAAAATGCCTATTGATGTTAGTGAGGGTTGCAGTTTGAATATCATAAACCAGGATGTTGAGGAATGAGGGAGTTGCCTATTCTGTATCAAGCAGACAGAGCTTTCTGGAAGTCTTCTGGAACCAGAATATTGCTAAGGAACTCAGCTGCTGCCTCAGAGAGGATGAATAGAAAGCTCTAGATCCATCTTAGGAGGAGATGATGTGTGTGTGTGTGTGTGTGTGTGTGTGTGTATAAATAAACATTTGGGGCTATATATTTTAACATACTTCACAAATACATTGATTTATTTGAAATAATAGGATCTTACTGCATAGTTTATAATTAGATTTTTCCCTATTGAAGAGTATATTGTAAACAACTTTCAATATCAATACATGTATTTTACATTAGTCAATAAACCAGAAATAGATGTTTTTCTGGAACTCTCTTGCTTTTTCCATGATCCAGCAGATGTTGGCAATTTGAT